>JAWWEW010000078.1:85944052-85992431 GCA_035583185.1 Anabacerthia variegaticeps
TTTTTTTTTTTTTTTTTGTATTATTTTGGTTGTGGCTGAGTGATGAAATGTCGCATTTTTTAAAAAAAAAAAAAAAAAAAAGAAAAAAAAAAAAAGATGAGACCTCCCTCATTCAGAAATTGTTAGGAAACATAATAAAACATAATTCAGGGCTTTCAAGGAATAATTGTTCAATTAATATGTACTTTTCACCTCAAGATTCGCAGTGTTATAATTCACATGTGATCTTGGCTTCAGCAATGGCAAACAAACTCATCAATTCCCACCTGATGATGGTCTCCCCATAGTGGAGGAGGAGCAGGCAGAGGTGTTAGGTGTCTGAGAGTCTTTGCCAGGTGCTGAGCAGTCCACACTTGGTGCACAAACCCTGTCCCTGCACACTACTGGAAATACCCAGCATTATGGGAATGAGTGAATTTAAGGTGCAGTGTGGGCTGATTTCATCATTTCCCCATTGAGGAAAAACTTTGGGCAGCAGAAGCCTTGCTCAACTCACTTAAAGACTGATCCAAGACTGTGGAACAAATTGCTACAGGATTTGAGGCCTGCCTCTTACTTGACCACTTGATCAATAGTATCCCAATTTGTCCTATGTATTTTATTTTTCCCTTATTGTTCTTAAATTGAAACACAGAAGAAAGAGCCCATACTGGTTCTGGCAATATCTCACAGACATTTAAAAGTATTGGGTTATAGGGATGGTTCAGATCTAGACTAAACTTCTCTTAGTTCTTACTGGAAAACCCATGTCCTTGTAAATAGTCACACACACAAGGTGCATGAAGTTGAAAATAGTGAGAAGAGTGCAGATAAAGGGAACCCAGTCCTTTATTATGATTGTAGCCCTCCATATCTGCATTAATTTCTTTCTCATCTTCATACACTTTCTCCCTCTTCTCTTTCTGAATGTCTTAGATAAAAACACTTTATGTTTCTAGTTCTGTCAGGAAAGAACAATCCTCAGGAAATGAAATAGTCTCTCCCTGGCATAAGATAATCTTGGAAGGTTGGGAATGGAATTCTTTTCTGTGCCTTTTCAGGTACATCTGTGGTTTGCTAGTAAAATATGCATGCTTATCAAATTCCGGGGATGTACTTATGCCCAAAAGAAGCAATTTTTCTCTGCCCCCATTTGAATCCCATGCCCAGGCATACAGCAGCTAAAGCTCCATGACAGTCATGACAACTTCTCCAAGTTAGATCACTGAGTCAATATTTTCTGTCTTCCAGATGACATTATAGAAAGTAGATAAGATCACATTATACAAAGTAGATAAGAACATCTAAAGCTTTCTGAACACTCCACTTGTATCTTTGTGCAAATATTGCAATATCTTATGAAAATACCTTTTGAATACCAACACGTTTGAACTTTAAGTTTGCACACGTTCTCTTCTGCCCACTTCCTATGATTTTTCATTTCTAAGTTAATGTTCTTATTTACAGAGGTTTTGTATTAGGCAACCTTTATTTAAAGAGCACTACATTAACATCATTCAGAAGATGAGTAAAACAGTTTCCAAAGATTTATTTTAGAAGGCTTTGTTCACTATTCACATAACAAAATATTCACAGAGATTACTGATAAGGTGGATCAAATTCATATAAATGATTTCACCAGAAGCAACCTTCATGAAATGAATACCTTGATCAAATTGCATCCAATACTATTTTCCAATTACATAAATTGCTTAATTTATTTTTTTTTCTGAAGAAGCATACTACTTAATATGTTTTAAGTATTTATTTACTATATATGGTTAAATATGCAAAACATACTGCACAAACATTTTATGCTTTTGGAAGTGCGAATAGGATAAGCTGCCAAAAGATCCCTGGGCAAGAATGTTCAGATTCAATCTGTTGCCTTGGGAGGCAGATTTTAGGGAGGCAAAATCACAGCCTGTAGCAAAAAGGAGACCATATGGGAGTTACAGTGGTGCCAGTGGCCTTATGGCCAGCTCATGCCCCTGCCCATGCCAGCTCCCTGGCAGCTGCAGCTCTCAAATGGGACAGGACAAGGCAGAAACAGCCATTAATACCTTTCTTACCTATATATCTCTCCCCACTCTGCTGGGGAAAGAAGAAGATAAAGAAGGAGATAAGTAAGTGGGGGGGGGAGGGGGGAGAGAAAGGTGTTTGTGGGGTGATCAGGGGTACGCTGACTGCTCTCCAAATACTGATGGGTGCACGGATCTTTCCTGGGGTCAGTAAAATCCAGGGATCATGTGAAAATACAAAAGATGGCTGTGCCACAGCAAGTGTTTTTGGCTTCCACAAATAAGAAAAGGGCTGCACCTGTATTATCTGTCAGTCAGGATGACCCAGAGGCAGGAGAGGACACAGGAAGAGCAGCGTGTAGCCAGTAGAACCAAGTAAGATGATAAAGAATTGCCAAATACAGATACATTGCTTCAGGATGCGTCATCTACTGCGTCATCCAGTGGAATAACCCATCTAAAATCTAAGCATATTAAGTGAGTTTATTAATGTGGGCTAGCACCATCTGTTTGTGGACACAGGGCATTTTAACTCTCATTAAAATGATACAGCAGTTAAATTTAGATAGGCTTTTGTATGAGCTCAGAATCGCTTAGCTGTTTCTTTATGCTAAGAATGATTTCCAGGTACTGGAGTACAGAGTGGTTAGTTAATGTGACTGATTGTACCTAACTTTTCTACAGCTTTTCTTAAATTCAAAATCATGTTGCCAATAAAAAGACAATTATTTGAATAGAACACTTAGTCACATTTCAAAGTAAATATTTTACAGCAGTGAGCCATGACAAACAATAAGGATGGCTAAAGAGAATGCATTATTTTAATGTGAAAGTTTTAAACCCTGTCAAGTAGTAATAATCACTTGATCCAGTTATAAATTGCACAGTCCTGCTCCATACTAATTTTGTACTCAGATTGCAATACTGCAATACTTTTTCATTGGCTTTTGCCAAAAGGTAATTGATTTTTTTTTTTTTTTTTTATGTCTGCTGTGTAAGGTGGAAAAAGATGGTGCTAGGTATCCAACATTTAGTTTGCAGGAACTAGTGACTTTTGCTTCATTTATAATGTGCTATTGCTGGCTGGATCAGATTGTTTTCCCAAAGCTTTGATAAGGATGGATAGATCTTAGAAAATCTACTCAGCGGCAAAGAAAAATCATCATGCTGATGGTCCACAGAACAGCCCCTGTTAACAAAAATGTCTTACATGAGGCTTAAGCTCATCTGTGTGACTTTACACAACTCCACCCACAACCATCAGTAATCACAGGTCAGCCAGCAGAGGATTTGCAAAGGGAGCAGGGGAGATTATTGTCCCTGTGCCTTGCTAGCAGTACAGAGCTACTCACATGCTGTTCCCAGGATGCAGAGGTAGTTACTTGCCTGCGTGGTGGTTGTAGCCCCTCAGCAGAGCAGTCCCTATCTGTATCCTTTAATTCTTGTGCTGTAGTTCTCTGGCTCATGTAACAGTGAGCCAGACAGAAGGGAAAGAGTACTCAGAGATGATGCATTTGTTAAGAGGACAAAGGGATCATCAGCTGAGAACCAGATGATCCTCTCAAGGCAATGTTCAGGCTCCACTCATGTCACAAGCATGCAATAATATGGCTCTCCTGTTCGGACTAAGCATGGATCTGTCCCATCACCCTTTATGGCATGAGTGAGATTTTTACGAGGGTATCACATCCTCATAAATGACACGAGTCTCTGAGTGAGGTTTCAGCAAGAACACAAAAGAATATTCTGTGGTCTGGAAGCAAAACAACTGGTGAGAAATTTGTAGTCTCATGTACCCTGTAGGATTCATAATTACACACACTTAAGGAGATTGCCAGTGGTGGATGACTCTATTCCAGCAGAAAACAACATCACAACAATATTTAGTGACTGAAAGTAGAAGCTAAAAGCATCTAGATCCAAATTAAATTGGAGAAGAGGAGATTTAGGGAAAGGCTAGTGAAAAAAAAAATAAATTAAACATTCAAAGGCTACCTTTCAGGTGCTTACATTTCTCCCATTAGGTGTTCGTAGCAAATACTTGCTGTCTTTCTTAATAGAAACAGAAATTCATGCAAAAAGTTACTGTGTGGGATTTGGGGCAGAAGTTATAGAAATCAGCTTAGGTGGTCATGTGGTGTTCTACTTGAATGGCCATTACTCCAGAAGTGGTGGACTTTACCTCTTTGGCTAGTAAGTTAAACTAATGAACTGCACAGAAAATCTACCAGCTGCTGTGGACTTGGGCAATGGTCACAGTCAGCATCAGACAGAAAAAGTCAAGTGTAACAGATAGGCAAGTTGAAATATATTTCAAGTCTCAACTGCCCTAAAAGTCTCAAGTTCACAATCTGTAGCATCGGTGAGACAGTTGTTGTCACATGAAGTGTTTGTGAAATCAAGGAATGACAATGACTTACAAGGAGGTTTCACAGGAGGCATCTTTTTCTTCAAATACACTGCTACTATGGTGTAAAGCATTTTTATCTCCTACTTTTCAACTCCTTTTTGGGATTTTTCAGAAGGCTTGAGAAAAGTTTATGCCCTTACTCACATCTCTTTTGTGCCATCGACTCACTGCCTTCTGATGTCTGATATTATGAGGAGAATCTTTTACAATGCTTTTTAAATATTACCCATACCAGAATCCACAGTATGTGAAGAACACTCTCTTAGCTTGGTCTTCTCTCTTGTGATGAATGTCAGATTCTTAGTCACTGATTTATTCTCTGACTTGCAAGAAATATAACTCAGTAGCCTCCCAGTCCAGCAGAACCATTGAAACTGCATCATATTTATAAAAATATACTATATAATAGTAACTTATATGTATTCACACACACAGATGAATACACCATACTTTTAGTTCTCGGTCTCATGTCATTTATCATGTAGGAACTGGTTGCATGCAGGTAATTTGTTGTCACAGACCACATAAAAAAATTCTCATTTCATGTCATCTTGCAAAGGGTCAATTAACCCACAATGTCTTTTGTTCTTCTTTGTAATCCCCAAACCTCTGTTACACTGATGTGTTGCTCCTCTTCACTTGAGACTGCTGCTTAGTGCTCTTTCCTCATAGAAGGATCGACTTCACTGTATGATGTAGATGTATCTACATGCAGATGTAGAATGCATCTCCTTCATTCATTGCTGCAGAAAGATCCTGCCCCAACTTAAATGGTAATGGGGGTAACTACAGTTTTTGTGTGTGGTCTGTGGCAACAATGTAGAAATTCCCGAAAGGAGGACATTCCAGAAAGTGTAGCAGCAGTGTATATCTGTCCTGCTTTGATGGATTTTGGGTAACTAGCAATTCCAGTTAGCTGGCAGTGCTCATTGAAGAGGTTGCAATTTACGTTGACCATGTAGTCATGGGAGGAGTCTGCCTGGCCTTTGAGAGCAATTTCAAGTTCAGGAAACGTGGTAGGCTGACACCATATTTTTGTCACAGGCTCCTCAGACAAGGGTGGACCAATCCACCAGGTAGCTGTCTGATAAAAGAGGACACATCAAGGAGACTGATGGCTTTGTAAGTACTGGAGTGAGCCCAAGCCAATGTTGTCACAAATTCTTGCTGAAGAGGGGCTGAGCATAAGACACGTCCCTGTTTGCTGCAATGAAATACAAGTGTTTTGTTGTCATCTTTGGAATCAGAAATACACCTTGGCAACAGTGGCTTCAATACCTTTTCTGTTCTGTGGAACAGGAGAACACAGCCTGACTGTTTCCGTGAGGGACATTGGCTTGAAAGGACATCACAACCACTGCTACACCTGTCCCTTCCACCAGCAGGTGCTCTATGAGGTAACACTGTGACAAGGGGCAGGGGAAAATACAGGCAGAGGAGGAGATACTCAGTACTGAGGGCCATAAATCTGGGAGAAGAGGCATGGTTATTTTTATTTTGGGTAATGTTCTTAATGCTCAGTGTCCATGATGCTTCCCTTTAGGGACACTGTTTTACTTGGTGCACAGACATGCAATCTGTAGCATGCACACAAGGCTCATGTAAGGCAACATGTAAGGCAAAGTGGGCTACTACCCCTGTCAGTCATAGAGTTTCAAAGAAGGGACATCTGCAGCTCAAACTTCAGCAGCTCTGTCTGTCCCTTTCATCTCTACATCTTGCTCATTCAGAACGGGATAAATGGATCTGTAAGCCTCAGCCTCAGGCTTCTCATTTGGCAGTGCAAATTTCACTGTCAGTCAGCCTAGGGCCAAGCTCACCCATTCCACTGTTCTAGCAAAGTAACTATTAAAGGGAGTTGAAGCCTAGAGAGGAAAACAAATTGTTTTTCTCTGTTAAGAGTGATAAACCTGTCTTATTGTAACTAGACTTCTCTGTAACTCTAACAGACAACAGAGAAATATTCTGTTTAAATAAACTTGGCATATTGGATATGGGAATCTCACCAACATCCCACATGATGATGTGCTATTCCAAAGGCATTGCAGCACTGGTACTGCTTCATGATGGTAGTGTGTACTACTGTCACAACAATTGATTTACCAACAGTGCTCTAGTTATAGGAATTGTAAATGCTGATCTTCCAGATGTAAGATGAAAATCTTATATCCCGAAGAGAAATCTCTCTTTAGTGGACTGTAGCACTACACTTCTGAGACAGAAGTTGTGGAGGTGCTGCCAGCTGCTGGTCTGTTCCAACAGCCAGCTGTTTTGAGCCAACGACAGGCAGTTCTTGCAAAAAGAAATTCTCTTTGGGAAGACTTCATAGTCTGCTCAGTTTTAGCTTCATCTCACAGTGCGTGTGAGTCCAACTCTCTTGCACACTGATGTTGAGCTGAACTAAGTCTATATTTTTTTGTTCTGTACTAATTCTTACCTTTCTTTTTCCATTTTGGTGTGTGATGGTGCTTAAGCACTTTTAAAGTAGACAGATTTGGACTCTTTCAATCTCTCAGTGGGAGAGATCCTCTATGATCATTTTTGCAACTCATCTCTGAAATGTCTCCAGTATTTCAATGTCCTTCTATATATGTTGCTGGTATGAGAGAGGATGATGAAAAACCTGCTCTGCCACCTGATGGAAGAGAGTACAGGGGAAGGTGTCAGTAGGTGTTAGCCAAGAAGTCAAAGAAATTAATTCTGGCAGGCGAGGAGGGGAGGGTGTTGATCTATACTACAGTATCTGCCAATGGAATAACAAAAGTGAGAGTCTGTGGGGAGCATTATTTAGAAGTGTTTTTCTCTGTTTACCTGTAGAAAATGAAGATGATGGTAATAGCAGTAAGAATGAAGATGACCAGATAAAGAAGTTGCACAATCTATGCATATACTTTTTTTTCCCCTAAAGTAACTTTCTGAGAGATAGTAGTTCTCCACGCACCTGCTTTGCAGAAAATGTTTTAGAGGCGTCTTGGTGGGTTTTGTGAAAATTTGTGGCTGAAGAAAAGGCTGAGACAGGAGGACCAGTGTCTGTGGTGGGAAGACTGAAGCACGAAAATGAAATTGAAAACATTACACCTGTGAGTACTTAGGAGATGTGAGAAAAGAGCAAAATTGCCACACCCTAGGGAAGGTGAATTGAGATCTGCAAGAAGTCCCTTTGCTTTTGTTGGTTCACCAGCTCATGAAAAAACTTGTTCCTCGCTTGCATTGAAGCAGGTTAATCTCTTTATGGCTTCACTAAAGCTAGGAGCACCATCTAGTGGACCAGCACAGGTCTGTGCTGGTCCAGCAAATAATCGAAGCTCGTTTTAGAGGATAAGAGGTTCTGTCTTTATGTTGGAAGTACGTACACTTGCTTTTATCTCTATCTACAAACACAGGAGAAACATTTAAGTCTAACATCACAAATCAAAAGAATTACAAAAGTGTTTTTATTCTGTCATCATTCCCATCTAGCAACAGTTGCTATCAATTTTCATGGCCACCATAAAAAGACAATATCCCTTTACACGATCCTTTCTTTTTAAATGCTGTGGATTCCTCACTGCTGTACTTAACAGCTGGAGTTTCCATGGTCGTGTTACAGTACTCGGTGTCCTCATCAACTCCCTTAGAGTCAGTTTATGTGCCTGCAAGTGTCTGAACTAGAACTGAGGGGCTCAGGAGGGTCTGTACTCCATGAAAAGTCAGCTCAACTTTTCCACAGTAGGACCACAGTAGGAACTGCAAATTATAGAAATAAATGTTTATTCTTTAAATTCCTATTCTTTATCTGTAGCAAATTTTGGCATTGAACTCTCACAGCTACCACTTAAAATATGTACTTTCTAATATTTCATGAGAATAACTTTGCACTGAGTAATAAATATAAATAAGTACATTAACTGCTTCAGGCTAGAAAAGAGCTGCATGAATGTGTGGGAAAGAATATGGTAAAGATCCACTGTTTTTTTACTGTTTTCTCATAATGTGGTGAGTAGAAACACTTCAATAAAGGTGCCAAAGTGCCTATTTAAAGTAACAAAGATGAAGCACCTTTATACACAATTTATTATGAGAGTTTAGAATTCATTGTTGAAAGATAATATGGAAACCAGAAACAGGTTAAAGAATGGGATTAAGCATAGTTTTGGAGGATAGGCCTGATGTTGAACTCAACAGTTTATCTGCAGCCCTGGAAATCTCCCACCACTGCTAGCAGGAAGCTGGTAGGATTTGTCAGTCTTAAGAGTAGAGGAGTGGGTGGACAGTGGGTACAGGTCACTGGCTAAATAATCTATTATCTTGCCTTCAACAGTGTCCAGAAACATATGGCTCGAGAACAGTAAAAGCAAATCCATAAAATACTTCCCTTTTAAAATTTCCCTGACTGAGGGTATTTCTTCAGGCTGCTGTGGTCTCTTTTGCAGCACACAGGACCTTTTAAGTGCTTCTGCAGACTTTGTCTGAGCCCCATCAGACTTCTTGAAGCTACAAGGAGTTTCCCAGCTCTCCTATCTGCTGTGTGGTGAGCCAGTTCCTTTTATTTTTTTTGAACATGGCTGCTACTAAATTAATTTTATGGCTTCTGCTGCTTGTACTGGATGAGGCAGGGAACAGTCAGTCTCCTTTCCATTCAGGATATTACAAAACAGCTCACTGTGAGCCCTTGCTGTCCCTATATGTTACTGGACAGCTGCTCCCAAGCTCCAACTCTCCTTGGTGCATGGGGGCATGATGAAATTCCAGCTGATTCAGGGGGTGTTTTCACTCTACATAAAGCAGACTGCTCAGGCCTACTGTGGTCCTTTTCTCTCCTGTTCTTCCCTAGTCCTGCTCCTGGCTGAAGGCTCCTGCCACCTTGTACCAGCATCAATGCATTCAAGAGCTATGTCTTGTTAATAGTATCAGGATGCTCTGAGCTGCACTACCTGCATTTCCTGTTCTGGAAATGCAGTGCAGGGATCCCTGGGCTGAGTTTTCTCAGAATGGGCTGAGATGAAACTAAACGGGCTTGAAACCAAAAAGCATAGGTTGTCCAGGACAGCTTATAAACTCTTTAGGACCTGAGATGGTTCTACAGGTGCTTTGCATTCCTACCACAGAGCCTGCAGAGCGTGGGGTCCCAGGGAGAGGGCTGGGGATGTGCAGGCTGCCAGAAGGGCAGTGTATCCCAGTGGCTCAGGGCATGTTCCTGGAGCCAAATAAATCAGCCTTTGGAGCTGGAATCAGACATCCCAGAGTTAAACAAGCATGATGATGCTACATGTCTCTATTTTGCCACCTCTTTATAAATTGGATAACTACTACTATTAAATAAATTAGGTTTTTACTAACCAGGAAAAGCTTCTAGACCAAGCAATTTGCTTGAGACAGATTGGCAGCCTCATCACCAATATTCATGTAATCCTTTTTTTACTTTTCTTTTTTAGTTTTGCTTTGGTTTTCTATGTTGCTCTTCCAGACACTTTCCATTACCTTGTCTTACTTGCAATTTGTTTTCTTCCAGCCTTATGGATTTGCTTTGCTGCTATGTATGCAGCAGAAAAGAGTATGTTAAAGATGGAACAGTCTATCTTGTGGTGAATTTGGTGTATCCAGGTCACTGATGTTGTCGCAGCTGAGTTGGCTGTCTTGGGAATGGAGTAGTGCTATTTGAAACAGCAGCTGCTCCTGTCTGAGCCTCCAGCCTTGTAAGTATGAATTGTGCCTGTGGCAGCGAAATTAATGGCTAATATAAAAGGAGAAATAGAAAGCAGGTAGCCTCTTGAAAAAAACAGCCAGAGCTCCAGGACCACATTTGTACTACAGAGCACATCATCAGCCATGCATTTTCTTTACCCATAGTATTTTCTGTAGCCTTTTTCTGTAACCTCACTCCTTACTTGACCTACAGTCCTCCCAGAGGCCTATCCATCCACCTGGGGAACTTGATATTAAAGTATAATTAAAATGAATGCATTTGGACACCAGTAAAAAGGCTGCAATGTTGCACTTGTCTATTCATTTATATTTACCGTTCAGATGCTTTTATTTGTAAAAGCAATTGAGTCATGAACACCCCTACCCTCAGAAGAATGTGGTGCCATCATGCAAGGCAACACGTAGTTGAAGTTTGCATCTTCCTTTCTAATTACAGTGAGTGATGCCTCTTTGTTTGTTCAACTCCATGTCTCACTTGATCAAATACACTTAAAATTCCGCTTTCAGGGAAGAACTGGAGGCACAGAGATCAGGCAGGACTATGAATCTGCTTTGTGACATCTCCATTTTTTTTACAGGTCTGCAGTCTGATCCACTACACCAAAGGATCATTCTTTACCAGTGGCAAAAAATGTGAATCTTATATTTTAAAGACCTATTTAAAAAATCTGCCTTTTAAGATAGACAAAGTGAGCTACCTGGGGGTTCTTGTGTGAGTAAAATCTGATAGACTGGGCAATCTGTCTGAATGCGTAATTAATTCACCTAAGTCTACATTGTGTGATACACGCTGATATTACAGAACAAATTATTTGTAACATTTTGTAAGTACTGAAATAAATGTTGTATGAATTTGTCATTTCAACAGAAAAGTTATAGATTTTGTGTATTATAATTTCATCTTGTTAATGTAAAAGAAGGAATTTTACTTTCACTGGCCTCTTGGGAAGCAAAAAACTAGTGTATCTAATTATCTGAACACTCGGGAACATAAAAGAATAGCAAGTGGTGAAATTATAAATCTGTTGGAACAACTCCATGTTTTCTGATTAAACTCTATTTCTAGTGGCTCTCAGCAATCATGTTCCTCCTATGTTCATAGTAATTGCATGTGTCAAAGCTGACGCCTTGTGTAAACTGTACCAAATGAGTTACAATTTTAATTTAGAAGGAGATAACTGTATTTGCCCCTGCAGGCAGATTGCATCGGGTCAGAAGTTTAAAAACGAATAAGAAAGAGAGTAGGGAGGAGGCTGGAGGGCCTCCAGGTTAATAATAAGTAGAAAATCTAATAAAGCTTTCTTTACAACAGTTAAATTTTAGGGGAGGGAGGGAAAGAAAAAATGCAATTTGCAAACATGAAACCAAATTCTGTTACTTGCATACAATCCATATATGAGTGCACATTACCATGTGCATGTGAGTATATTTGGCTTTGACACAGAACTATCTCTGTGCTCTTTAGTTAAAGGCTACAGTCTACTTTACCCCTATACTACACTGATGAAAAATTTTTAAAAAAAGTTTTCAAAAACTTGCAAGCTCTCGAAACCTGATATATTTTCACTATTTTAAAATATCTACTCAATCCCTATAAATACCATGTATTTCAGATTGCTTTTAGTCTAAGCAATACACTGGATAATTGTTTTAATGTTATGTTGCATTTTGAAAAGTTTGGTGTCCTCACAAAGAATAATGTATTCTTTTCTGAATTCAAAATATTTTTTTTTGTTTGAAAGTTTAATCAAGGCTAATAGAAATATGTATGAATACAGCTATGAGGGCGTACTGATTTTGTGTATATTTGAAAGCAATCACTTTAGTGATGACTAGATGCTGTCAATAATTTTGCTTAGTACTGGGTTATGAAGCTTGTTTTTTGCCTGACGTTCTAGATAGAAGACCAGTCAGACCCAAGGGTTGTTTGGAAAGAATGAGCTGATATTGCTGCTTATAATTAAGACTTAATTCAATTTGTCTACACCTTGCAAAATTTCCCCTTTAAGGACCCTGCTTCAAGCTGATTCTGTTTGTGCAGGTTTGATTTTCATCTGAAGTAGTCTAGTAATTTCCAGATTGATATTACAAGGAGAAGCCTGTTTTGTGCCTGTTAACATTTTCTTTATAATTGCTTCATTATGAAGCTGTAGTTCCGTTGTGTTTCAGTGCAGGATAGAATCACAGAATGGTTTGGATTGGAAGGGACTTTAAAGGTCATCTAGTTCCAACCTCCCTACCATAGGCAGGGACACTTTCCCAGGGACAACTAGACCAGATTGCTCAGAGCTCTATGCATCTGACACTGGACACTTCCAGGGGTAGGGCACCCACAGCTTCTCTGGCCAACCTGCTTCTCTGTGTCTCACTACCTTTCATAGTAAAGAATTTTTTCTAATATTTAATGTTTAATCTTTCAGTTTAAACCCATTCGCCATTGTACTATCACTCCAAGCCCCTGTAAAGAGCCCCTGTTCAGCTCTCTTGAAGGCCTCTGTTAGGTATTAGAAGGTTCTATATGGTCTCCTGAGTCTTTTCTTCTCCAGGCTGAACAACCCCAGCTCTTTCAGTCTGTCTTCACAGGAGAGGTTCTCCAGCTCTCCATTCACCTTTATGACCCTGCTTTGGACTTGGTAAAATAGGTTCTTGTCTTTCTTGTGCTGAGGACCCCAGAGACAGATGCAGTACTTCAGGTGGGATCCCAGGAGAATGAAATGGAGGGGCAGAATCACCTCCCTTGGCTTACTGGCCACACTATTTTTTAATGCAGCCTAGGATGTGGCTAATTTGAATAGTTAATACGAAGACCATGACAGATGGATAATTGGCTACTTCCTGTATTACCACGTTTCGGAGGTAAACTACCCTCCCCTTTAAAGTATTCTGTCTGTTTAATAATGGAAATGTCAAGCTTTTGCTTTCAGCCTTTAGTTCTCGTTGCACTTTCAGCTGATGTTTTGAAAAACTATTTAATACTTGTTTTAGTACTTTTGCCTCTTAGATGTACCTTGTAATTTTTTCTCCTCTCAGTCTGCTCTTTGATAGGTTAAAGAGATTGAGGTCTTAAAGTCTGTCTCTCATTCTTGTAGGTATTTTTTGTGGTTTGTGGATGCTTTTTGAACCTTTGAACCATCTACATATGCACTACAAATGACGGTGCAATACTTCTGTTACATCTCTCTGTTTAGAAGGAAATGTGGTCCTCGTGATTTTTAACTGTCCATTGTGTGATTATCTGCTGAAATGTTTTTGGCTTTCACTTCAGTTTGAGATTTGTTGATCCCAAATAACAGCTCTCCTTGGTCTTTGTCAGAACCAGCACAACCAACTTGTCTTTTCTGCAAGGTCCAGTACCTCTGTGCGTGCTGCAGGTGAATCTTTCAGCTAAATTGGACCCCCTGCTCTGTGACAGTGTTCATGCATCCAGAGTTCTGAACAGGGCCATTCTGTCAAGACATGTGATGTTTTACTAAGATCTTTAGCACTGAACTCGTGTTTGGTTTTTGGTGGTCTTTTTTTTTTTTTCTTCCATTCTGTCGACCTGTATTAATTTTTCATTGCTTTGTTAGTGTAACTGAAATGGGCTTATGTACATTTATGAACACAGTATATATGAAACAGAATCTGCAAGGATAGGAAGGTGGAGTAAGAGTACAGGAAACACAGAAACGTCATTCTTCTTTCCACAAATGACCTTCAGGCATCTACTTTTTTGACAGGATGCAGGCTGAAGATTCAGGGAGAGTACACACAATTGCTGGGACATTTCCTTTTTTTTAGAAAACTCAGTTCTGCATTACAGAGAAGTCAGACCTTTCATGTGCTGAATGCGACACTTTAAAAACATATTGGATCAGTAATTATTCCAAAATGTTTAAAAAAATCCAGAAAACTAGTATATATAATCTGAATTATAGTCTTCATTAAAATTTTCTTTGACTTTGTATATGCCAGCCATGATTACAGACTTCAAAAAGCCTAATGAATGTTGATAACTGAGCACATCTTCCACCAACATATTTGCATAAATATATTGCAACACATTTACTTATCATGTCTATTTGTTTTTTGGTTTTGTGTGTCACTTTTGAACAGGATGACCTAACAATCCATCAAGAATACTAAAGTCTGTAACTTAATAGTTTGAAATTGATTGTGGTACTGATTTAATATTTGAAGAAGGACGATAAGACAGTAAACAATGTAGGCAGACTTCAGCGCATTTTCAGAGAGAAACTTTAATGCGGTTTTTCCCCAAAATGAACCACAGATGTAAATGTGCTCATGCATTTTAGATAAAAGAAAGTATTATTCAAACTAAGGGGAGTAAAATCGATTATAAGTTATATGTTCCTTAGCCAACACTTCTATAATTTCTTTTTCAATCTCCTATTAAAAAATTCCTAGGATAACTTCTGAATGGTTGAAGACAGATAGAAATACTTTAGACTTTTGGCAAACAGAACTTGTTAACAGGAGAGTCTCCTGCACGGTTTTGTAAAATGCTTGGTTTTGCAAAGCAGTATTGGTTCCCTAGCAAAATTTCTACCTTCCAATTTCTAGAGCGAAAATCTGTCCTTTTTTTGCTCAAAGCAAAAATCTCTTTACCATGAGAGTCAACATGCAATATAATCAGACAATTTAGTATGAAGTATTAAAAAAAATTCAAAAACATGACAAATTACTGACAAATCACCTTAGCTGATTCTCTTGGAGTTTCAAAATTACATAATTAAATGTTTATACTGTTCCATGTGGTCTGTTAGCAAACATATTTCCATAGGATGTCGACCTTGTGTTTTCTCAAAAATAAATTTTTTATCATTGGTGGATGTTTAATAACAAATATAAATGAATGATTGAAAAATACCTTCTTTGCATACATTTTAGCTTTCATTTATACACTGGAAAAAATACATGAATAGTCATATGCACAAAACCTTCTTATATGAAAGCAGGTACTGCTTATTTTGATATTAGTAGTTTTGATAAATGAACATTTTGTTGGTATCCATGAGATATGAATTCTGATAGAGGACATTGGTCTTTAGCGGCCATAGTGACTATATGAAAGCAACTGAAGTTACTGCAGATTTACAACAGCCTTATAAGAAAGTGGAATTTTTCTCAAAGTATTGTAATGAATTCCTTCATCCTACTTAATCTTGTTTTGCTGCAGCAGCTACTGGTTTGTATGCTGTTAAATATTGTTAGTGAAGCATATTTAACTCCAATTGCTCCTCAGAGCCCCATTCCTTGATTCCAAATGACCATGTGTGGAGATCTATTCTGATTAAAATAGCAAAAAAAAATTATGCTGTATCTACTTTAACTACTGCCTTAGAATATTATCTGTTTCTTTTAAATTTGAACTTGTATTTGCTGATTTCTTTTTTGGAAAAGCTATTGTAGAATTTCATTCTTTGCACAACTAAAAATCAACTTCAATTTACTTCAACTTTTTTTCCTAAAACATCATACAAAATCGCATTAAAAAATCCCCTATAAGTCAGTCTTAAAATATTGCAAGATTTTGTTGTGTTTGGTTGGGTTTTGTGTGGTTTTTTTTGTTTGTTTGTTTTTGTAAGTGGAGGGAGGTGTTTGTTTGTTTTACTTTTAGAAAGAATATATATTAATTAGTACAACTTTTTTTCATATGGTTACATATATTTCTAACACTTTAAACTACTTGGGTATAACCACATAATATTACCAGCTAAGGATTTGAAAGGCTTTTTATCTTGCTGATGTTGCACCATCTGATCAAGCAATGGTCCCTGCTGCATAAATGACCACTCCTTTTTTGACCACTGCTGTTTGATCTTTGAGCTCCCTGCCCTGTGATAATCTACCTGTATTTTACTTCAGAATTGACATGG
The DNA here is from genome assembly GCA_035583185.1 of Anabacerthia variegaticeps. Taxonomy (NCBI): domain Eukaryota; kingdom Metazoa; phylum Chordata; class Aves; order Passeriformes; family Furnariidae; genus Anabacerthia; species Anabacerthia variegaticeps. The sequence goes on from JAWWEW010000078.1 coordinate 85,960,027, forward strand.
AAGTATTGAGGAACGTTATCCTGACAGCTGATCCCTGAGAGTGTTTATTAGGAAAACACTTATTGTCAATGAGTCCTCATTAGTAATTATATCAGGGCAACCACCATTTAACCACTTTCCAGACAGTCTATGTGAATAATGACTTCTGTAGTGATTTTTCTTTAAATGCTGTGCATTATGAAACAGAAATCTCCAGGGAAAAGGTTTGTTTTTATAGCTATGCTTAATAAAAAGATAACGAAGTGCAGTGCAGATTGAAATTTGATACAATCAATGTGTTCCAGTGGCAGTCTAAGTCTAGTTTCTCTATCTTTTTTGTCATGAAGTCATCAGTCCCTGAAATCAGATTTGTTCGCTCTACAGGTGGTCAACCAAGATATAAAAATTTGTGACTGTGGGACTCTCTTTTTGTAAGAAAATCCCCAGTCAAAACTGCCCTCAACACATGATTTCATCATGCATGCCAAAGATTGAAGTGAAGAAACTGAATTGCTGTGTTTTATTTAATGTACCTCCCCAACATAATCAAGTGATGGAAAATAAAGACAAAGTTTTATGTACATATGATCCTCTATGCCCAAAAAACTAGCATTTTATTTTTTTTGAAATATGAATTGATCTAATAAGGAATCAAGATTGTAGATCTTGCCATTCTAATGTCCTTAGACCATCAGAGCTACCATAATACCTTGAGATAAAATATTATGTCTATAAAGACAAGTTGCATTGCTAGCCATTGTCTTTCAGTAACTGGCATCATCAACAAACATACTCTTTTTCAAAACACTTTAGTACCAGTTTAATCAATTTTCAAGCCTTTTAATAATGTTTCTTTCTGAGAACCACTGAGCCCTGCAATGGACTCCTCTTGCTCTTTGCTCTTAATTTGCACTAAATAAATTACGGAAGTCTTCAGGATTTAATGTAACAAATGATGGCACAATTAGCACAGATTGAAACATAAAATAAAACACTGTATTTGGTATAAACAGTCTCCTGATGTAGAATAAAAAGGCACTTTCTCCAAAATTTTTCAGCAAAACAACAAAATCTCTGTGCATGTCTGTTATGCCACATACCTTCTCTGTGCAAAGACTAATTCATCTGCATAAACGCAATCTAATATTTTCACTAATTGACATAGGTTCAGCATATTTCTTTCAGTTAAATAATGGGATTCCCTCCACTGACACAAATACTGCTGAGGGTTCATCTGGAGAGGGACTTGACTCAACTTACAGCAACCTTATGAAATTTACAGTATTTTTCTGGTGTAGGCATTGCTTCCTTCTTAGCAATGTCAGTGTAGAAAGCCCTTGTGCATCCCTCTGGCATGCCTAGGAGTACTGCTTCTGTTCCTGACTTAGTCCCAGGAAAGTATGCATTCTGTGCTTTACCCAGCTACAGTTATAATTTTGTGATATTTTCATTATGTGCCTTATTCTTCCTGGAATGGTTTTGGCACATTTCTAGCCTTCTGTAACATATTTGACTTCTTCTTTTGAGCTTGTGTTCTCTGACTACTGGAGCAGGGTAACAAAATATTTGTTTGGCTCACAAATCAGTCAGCCACCTCTGTGGCTTCCTTCACTACGGTGGGTTAAACAACTAGTTGGCAAGTTTATATCCAGATAAGGGATCTCAAACATATTTAGATGCCTACAACAGCAAAAACTGAGAAAAAGACCCTTGTTTTACCCTTCCTAGTTCAAGTTTAGTAGTGTTTAGGAGTGTTTTTATCTTTATCATAATGCTGAATGAAAAAAGCATCCTGAGAAGCTGACTGCAGCACACACAGCAAGGAAACTCTTCAGACAGATAGCCAGCTGCAATAGCACCTTGTATTTCCCTCTGGGAACAGGTCTTTTTTAAAAAAGAGACGTGAAGAGACAGGTGTAATCTGCTGTCTAATCAATCAAAACTCTAAGTTTAGGTGCAAAGCCATGATTTCTAAATGACATCTGAGAAGGGGTAGAATGCATGATATGTGATAATATAATAAACAAAGAAGGTAGGCTTTCTTAGTAAAGTTTGATAGTTATGAATTCCTGGTTGGAATTGTTAATTTGAATGTTTGAGTAGAGCAGCACAATTAAGATGTGTGGCTGTAGCTCAGCACTGATGTTTCAATATACAGTCACCAAGGATTGCGTTTAGCAGTATCTCTGCTTCTATTACCCTTGGTTTGCCTCAGGAAACGGAATCTTACGAACAATTTTAATGAACAGACAAAAAAAAAATCCAATTTAGGTCAAATGACATTTGTTTTGGGTTCAGTGTTTCTGAGGTTGTTTTTTAGTCAGGCAGTGGTGTTTATTGCAGCAGAGAATTGATTGGGTCATGTAGGGCACAGAGTACAAATAGCAGTATCATTCACCAATAGGTACCACAATTTCCTCCAACATGTACTGAACTCCTACTGGTCCTTCCAGCACCAGTAGAAGAGAAACAGGAGAGACTATCAAAAAAGCACACTTCGTTTTCATTTCTATATCTTAAATAAGCCTTGAGGCTAAGGCTCAAATGAGTGACAGCCTGGCTTATGTTGTTTTAGTCTACAAAAGTGTTTTATCAAATCGGCAGTGCTGTGTGTCAGTTATATGTGACCTCTGTATGGAAAATGTTTACACGATATTATTAACTGTTTTGCTCCAGGGTTTCCTTATGAATCTACTATATTCTCTGCATTAAGAACATGGCAGCCAAGCTTCCCAGATCTCCAACCAACTTTCCAGAAACAATTGTTAGAAAATATATTCCTACATACATTCAGACCAAGTATCTTTATTCAGATATTGGGGGAAAAAAGTGTTCTTATAAAATTTTAACTAGAGATTTGTGTTTCTTGATGGAGTTTTAGACACTAAATACATTATTAGTTGCCAGTTCATTCTTCTCTACTTAGTATATAAAGTAATAAGCAAAGACAGATGATTATCCAACACAGTGAGAGAAAAACATGATATTCTGTAGTGAATTATTTTTTTAAAAAAAGATTTTTCACAAAATACACATAATTTGCCCAGATAAATTCTGTATGGTGTCTGCTTTTTTCTAGGAAAAGATTTTTTCATTTTATGTCACTTTTTAAGTCCCTTTCAGACACACATATTCCCTGCCTCCTTTTACACCACCACATAAACCACTTCTTGAGGTTATGTTTTTCTCTCCTTCTTTTCCTTCTGTCTTATGAAATTTGTTTTACGTGGGCAAGGTTATTTTTCCAGGGCCAGAAATAACAGCTTCCTGAGTGATCTGTGATCTACTCTTTCGCACCCCAGAATAGGCTAGTATTTGAAAGATACACCCGACCCTTCATACCCTTAAAGATAAAACAAGCTGTTTCAGGTAGAGTCTTGCTGCCTGAGCTCTCCTATATTTTCATATAAAACAGACTCTGCAGCCTCGTGGCTGGGTAATGGAACCAAATCTGTTCATATAGGCTGTGTTGGTTTTGCCACTGTCACCTGTTTTACCCATGAGAGTTCTTATTAAGATCCTGACCCACTGCTCAGTTAAGCTGTATTCCCACTAACTGTGTGTTGTGGGAGGCAACACACTCTTATTCCCCGAGCAATAAAGTGTTCCTTATACTGGCATGTTTTGGTCCTTGTTTTCTTCCAGAGCTCTGTTTCCTTGATGACTCAGGCAGAATATACATGCTCGAATAGTAGCCAACCATATAGGTCCATCTCTGACAAACCCAGGCATGCTTCAAAGAATAGCTCACTGAACTTCCAGAAAACAGGGACACGTGAAAATTTTTTAAGAATGGTCGTTCTGCACAATCTTGCTTTAATCACTTGCATCTCACTTTGACACATTGCCATAAAACATCACAAACGTGCTCTGACATATTTCTGACATGCTTTACACCACCATCCATAAGGATGCAACCATGACAGCATGTCAGTAACTAATTTCAATTTCAGTTTCTGCCTTTGTGTTAAACCCAAGAAATAATACCTGGGGTCAGCTAAAGAAATTAAAACTTTCATAGTCATCTGCTTAATTGGCCGGGTCAAATGCAGGAAGGGACACTTTATGCTTCACAGACTTACAAGTTTGGGGGCAGTGCTCGGTACTGAGTTTGCTGGAGTCTGACCTATATTTTTATCCTCTTGGCCTCTGAAAGAGGAGATAAGAATGGAGAGGAAAATGATCTTCTGGGGTTGCCTTATCAACCTGCTTTTCCTGCCGTCTTGTCTGGAGGAATTGGAGGAACACATGGAGTGAGGCAATGGCTCTTTCTCAACATTTTGTTCACTCTTACAAAAGACTAGTTCTCCCCATTTCTCCCCACTCATCCTCATACAGGAATAAGGAAGGCTTTGATGTAGCCTCCTGCACTCTGACAATCCTGAATCATTACAAGGACAGTTCCACATAGCAGATAGCCACGTCATCACTTGGGTTTTTGCTAATCAAAAAACTTGTTAAAAAGTCACTCCCTTCCCAGACAGACCTAGATGGTCAGCCAGGTGCCCCCACACATAAACACACACACTTACACACCTCAGTCTCTCAGATCAAATACCCAAGCATTACTTTAATTCTTACAGTTGTAAAACCACAAACTCATGCAGACAGAGCACAGATATTTGCTGAGAACTTCTATTCTGCTAAAGTCATGAACTTTAGTGTTTTCTTTTTGTCTTATCGAATTCAACTCAGACTCTGCAGAGATATTAAGTGGTGCAAAAAGAACTCACCCTTGTTTGTGTTCCCCAGGGAAATGCAGGTTGTCAGGGTAAATCAATAAATCCACATGTCAAAATGGTTAAAAGTACAGCTCTGGATTACTGTGCACAAGTTGGGAAATGCCCAATTTACAGTTACTGTTTAGATTTCTTTTCAGCCCTCTTGCACTTCTGATCTGTACAGTACATGACATGGGGGTCATTCAAGAGAAGTTGCACATGCACAGTTGCACAGTAAATCTGTTTTATTTGTCTCTGGGATAATTTACCACTATCACCTTATTCTTTGTATTCTTTGGTACAGAGAGTCACTGCCACAACCCTTCTGATTTGTACATAAGAGAATTTACAATATTTGTTACATGTTAAAGCAGAGCAACTTGTCATTACAAATGTGCACACATACTAAATAACAGTGGAGTTTCCTCTCAGTGAATTCTTGGTTGTTGGAAGACCAATATGTCAGATTAAACACTGGGTTACAGGCTGCAGACACATTGTAGATTTAAAGCCCCCATGTCAGTGGCCACGTTAAGTCAGATGGCAAGCAGTCAGCAGGTCTGATACAAGCTAAAGACTTAACATTTTAACAGCAATAATGATGAGTGGAAAAGCTTATCTGAGTCTTGCACTGAGCAAGAAATTGGAAGCTGAAAAGGAGAAACCTGCAGATAAGCATCTGATATATAAAAGAATACGGTGTGCTGAACATGTCCTTTAATGGTCTGCTGAGAAGTCAGGAAAGCATCCCAATGCTATGCTTGGTGCAAAACCAAACAACATTTTGAACTGATTTGAAAAAAAAATGCATGTGGCATTGAGGTGGAGATGTGCTTCTTCAGGAGTTTGGCAGAGCCTGTGCAGGCTGGCCAGGTTTGCCAGTGAGGTTTCTTCTCCTCCTTCTGGCACCTTGGACTTTCTCTGGGGCAGATTAATTTTAGCTGAAGCAGGACCCCAGTGAACTCAAGGGACTGCTGAAGGAGAAGGTTCAAGGTTGGAAATGTTGTTTTCAGTTCTCCATGAATCCAGGCTGGAAATATTTATGTTTTAGAGAAGACAGGTCTTATTTATGAAATGCCAGCTAACACTAAGCTGTCACTGAGAGATGAGGAATTCATTGCTTCTTATAGTGTTTGTTGTTTGGCTTGTGTGAAGGCAGTATGGGGCAGTTTGGGGCAGCATGAGGCAGGCAGCAGCCCTGAGTGAGGGACCTTCCCTACAAGGCTTCGGGGAACAAGAGAACTGTTTAAATATTTGTGAATTTAAGTCATTCACTACCTGACAAGTTACTCTGCACCCATACTGTAAGATGAGTTCTAATAAATCCTCCTTTAAAAGCTGAAGGCTGATGGTAACTTCTGTTTTGCTCCCTTCAGAGTTATGTGCAGCAGTTCCCCCTCAAGGTTCTGGTTAATATGGTCCCACCATCAGCACTGAGCACAGCAAGCAACCACAGACTGCACTGGGTGAAACTGCAAAGCAAGACTGCCTGTCTGAGTAGAAGGGGTGAATGGAAGCAATTTGGGATCTGTAGAGGGAAGGATTTGCACACGTAAAAAGGGAACTTAAGTGCTTGCCTGTCTTTCACACTGAAAATAAAAAGTCTCAGACTGACAGCACGATCTGCAGGGTGTTTTTCTGACTTTCAGATGCTCAGGTGCCTTCTCAGGAAGTACAAATGTCACTGTGGCTAATGATGCATCTTCTATGGCAAATATTAGTGCTTCAAATTCTTTACTTAACACCTCACCCTGTGCCAGTAGACAGGGACAGCTACTGTGATCTTGTCAGCCAGCAATGATGAACCATGTTCAAGTGAGATATTCCAGCTCTGACAGGCAAAACAACATAAAAGCAAGCCTGGAGTTTGGTGTGAGCATGACTGCCAAGAGTTTGCATCCTGCTAGTCACCCAAGAGTATGTATCATCACTGGGGATGTATCACACATGAGTTTCATTACGTCTTTGAGAATTAAGTATCAATCCTTAAACCAAGTTATTGTATCAATTTTTAAACCAAGTTTTTATATCAATAAGCATTTTTTTGTTCATTGGAATAGTGCTTCCAATGGGAATGTTTGCAGCAGCCCAGCAGAACAGAGTGGTAGCTGTTGTGTCAAACAAGCAAACTGGTGCTTGCAAACACCGGATACTTTTCAGCTTTTCTTGGTCTAGCAATTCACAGCTTGTCCAATCTTTAATTTTGTGCTGTTATCTTATATTTTGGTGATGAGCACATCTAAGAGTGCAGATTTATTTTTTTATAATGTATTGTGCATTAAACGTATTTTTGATTTCAAAAAACATCATCTCCATAATACTGAAGAAGGATAGTTTCTGAAAATTAGTTACTTGTGGGTATAAAGCCAAGTTTTCCAATCCTTTTTGAGTGATTAAAATGCAACTAGTTAAAGATCACTCCATAATACATACACTGACATAGATTCTCCCTCAGAAATGTTTGGTGTTCAGTAACCACTGCCTGATAATGTCAAAATTATAACGTGTGTCACATATTGTGATCTCCAACAGTTTGTGTCTTAATAGAGGTAAAGGAAATGTTTTAAGGTAATAGAAGGGTATTTCACTGGCCTAAATGCTTTCACTTGAATATAAAAAGTCTGCTGAAACAATTTCTATCAAAACAGAAAAAAAATCAGAAAAATAACTCTCAAGTATATTAAGAAGTACCCTGTTCAAGGTTTTCAGTTTTATTTATTTGTATTGACATATAGTCTGAAATCGGGTGTCCAATGCAATTATTTATGACAAAATTTACGATTACACTTTTTTCTTTCTACAGAATCGCTGCCTCATCTACTACACAAAAGTGATAGCTGTAGATGATTAAAGCTGCTTTTAAAATATATTTTTATTTTTATTAGTCAACAAATGGGCTCTGATTTTCCTTTCTGAATGCTGCCCATAGCTTGCACCAAACAAGGACGGTAACCTGGTTTGCCAAGGAAATAAGTTGTGAGTGTTATCAGTGTGTACCTATTTCTCTTTCCTAGGGACAAACTCTTACCCCATGCAGTGACATTTGGGGATGCAAGCAGCCATCATCTCTGGGTACTGAGAGTTAAATATCTTCAGCATAACAGCTCCAGCAATTTTTTTCAGGGGCATGTCTACATAGCAGAAAAAACTCATGTCAAAGCATGAGATGACATATTTCCCCTCTGCTGCTTGTCATAGATCTGAGAGAAGAGCTGACCTTCTGCCTGTAGGTCATAGCAGCTACAAGTAGGCCTGAATGGATGCAATTAGTAATTTCAAAAAGTTAATTTTGAAAATATTCATGGCTGCAATTTATTGCTTTTTAATAATTTGTTCACTGTTTTTTCTCTAATGAATTTTTAGAGACAGGGAAATTTATACAAAAATTCTATTTCTTGGCTTTTTGCCAGGGTGACACCCAAAGAGAGTCTTTGAAGGTAGATGCCCAAAAAAGAAAAAAGAATGTTCAAACCTGTTTGCAGCTTCCACAAACACTATCTAAGCAACACTGGTAGCTAAATAGCATGTTGAATAACAGTTTCTATCAGAAATCTTAGATCCTTCCAAATGTGTGGCTCCCAGGGAACAACTCCTTCTTAAGGCACCAAAGTAGTTCTTTCTACTTCCTTGAAGATTTTGTACAGTCAAATCTAGCTGCTACACATTATAGCGAGCCTGAGCCAGCATTTTCATTAAAAAAAAAAGGAAAATCAAAAGAATAGACTGTATAATCTCCATTTCTACATATTCCCTTAATCTTAGCAAACACCAGGCCAAACTCACTAGCATCCAAGGGAAAATGGGACACCTGCACAGGAGAGAAACATGGCTAGCCATAAGCATGGAACAATTAATGTTTCTGGCTGGAAATTCTCAAACTGTGATTTCTAAGACAGTGCTTTTATAAATGGAGAGTCAATAACAAAAAATATTTGTGTCATTATTAAAGAATATGTTTCTTCTGGCAGAATAATTTCTCTTGAAAGACCTTAAATGTGCTTCAGTAAGTCACAAACCTCTCACAACCCTTGTTCTTTTGTCAATACCATTCTTCATCTACAAGTACTGTCATCTGCACCTAAATAAAAGGAATCTGAAATGGTAGCTGAGAAAGGAATGAGAGGAAGATTTCTTTTAAATCCTTTCCTCATTTAAACCATTCACCCTTTTGGCAATACCTCCCAGAAAACTCCACAAAGCAACATCCACCCCCAAACTATAAAATACTGAGTCTGTTACAGTCTGGGGAGTTGCCTGGGTCTGTGCTGCTTCTGCTTTATCTGCTTTCTCTATCCTGGAAATCCCCTCCTTGGCAATTACAGAATCACAGAATCATCATTTAGCTTGACCACCAACTCAACACCACCATAATCACCAGGCACATCTTGGACATTTACAGAGACAGTTATTCTTTTTGGTCAGTGCACCCACATCTGCCATCGTCACAGGATTCAAATAAAGAGATGAATATATACACTTTTCTTGAAAGACTTTTCTGTGCCTTGGGCTGCTGTGCTGGGTCAATCATCAGTGCATCATCAAGAATCCCAAGAGCTGTAAGAGGATGTCTGAGGGCTGTGTGCCATGCTGAGTACAGAGGGAGCAATGGGAACAAGGAGTAGGTGTCTACCTTAGGACTTAGGCAGTTCTCATCCATATGTACGTTTTTGTTGCTTTGTATGAAGAAATACCCAGTTGTTACTGAAACTGACAAGAGAGGTTTCCTTTTCTGTGAACATGGGTTGTAGCTTAACCTGATTTTGTAATCTGCAGGTGTTAAAATCTCCCATCCTTTTCGAATTATAAATGACAAAGCCACGAATTAGTGACACAAGCTATTTTTCCTGAAAGGCAATACCTGACCACTATAGAGACTCATGGTACACCAGCAGAAGAAATCTCTGTTAATATATACCTAGTTAATATGCATGCCTGGGTTTCGCATCCTAGGTCCCGAGATACTGGACTATCAAACATGAGGAGAGGTTGTCACCTCCAGTAACCTGATGAACTTTATATCTGTTTAAAGCAGAAAATTTAGAGCAGATAATTGCACCTGAGTTGGCTGTGAGCACTCCTTGTTTATTTTTGCTTTAGGTTTATTACCTATTCTGTCTCTCTTAAGAGCACGAGGTACTCATAAGCAGAAGGAGAAACCAAAATACTCAGAGAATTACACTATTAATATTTGATGTATTCTGCATAGGTGTTGGTTTGAGTTAGTCAGTGCCCTGGGCAGGACTGCAGAATGGTCCACAGGATTGTGTGTGGTGTGGCTGTATAAGGAATAGAATAGTTTTGCCTGGACTGATGAGGTGAGTGGTGCTAAAGGTGTCCTGAGCTTTAGCTCACTAAGCATGGCACCTTTTTTCTATTTGTATGGGCAAGTCAGTAAAGCAAAGATTATAATGAAAGTAAAAATTGCTGGATTACAAATAAGTTACAGGAAATGTAGAATACAATTGTGATTTATCATTCAAAAGCTCGAGCCATAAATCAGTTCAATAGCTCTTGAATGCAACAGCAAGATGGCATGACTTATAAATCAGGTTTGGACCTCATACAGCAACTAGGCAGGATGTAAATCCATTGTTTGACAAAGTATGTGAACAATTCAAGATATAAATAGTATCATAAGTATATTCTGACAAAGGTCATCTCAGCTGTAGCCAGTGCTCAGTAAGAAGGAGGAAAGAGCAGAAGATATTTCTGCATTTGCTGCACAGAAGAGAGAAGAGCTGGTTTTACCACCAGGAGGAAAAGGCAGCACAGCCACCTCTGCTGGGAATGCCAGCCTCACACAGCAGAGATTAAGAAAGATCTCTCTGCTGGCCCTGATCCTGCTTGGCTGGGGGATATAAACCATGTGCAGTGCTGATCTGAGCTAATTCGCTTCTGTGCTTCAATGTGGCAGGGGATTTTAGGTTTGTATTTTTGCAGAGAGCTCCACTGTTCCATGTAGGTGTCCTGGCTCCCTCCCAGCCAGATGGGTATCTCTGACACTGCACTGCATTGTGCGGTGTACACATGTCCTCTGCCAGCTACATATCCATTACAAGTTCTTGTAGAAATGCCAGAACAACCTAACACTCTGGGTAAATAAATCATGACCGAGTGACAGAGCCCAGCGTGACTGTGAGCTGGGAAGCAGGGCTGGACCTGGGTGGCTGGGCAGGATGTGCTACCTCTGGAGCACAGGGCTAATCTCTTGCTGTAACTGAGCACTGTGAGTTTCTCTGCTATCTTAGACTTATTAGGTGTACAGCTGTTTACTGCAGTCACCAAAGAAACTATTATTCACTACCATGCTTAGTTGCTCTGAAGTGACTTGCTGCATTACAAAATCACTTAAAATATAAGACGTCTAAGAAACTAACAGGTCAATAAATTTATATTGTTAACAGTGCAAATAAAAATGCAAAAATTAAAATCCAAAAGTTACTGTTGCTTCTTTTTCCACATTTTAGGTGGTTGTTTTACTTATGTTTCATGCACTTTTATCTAGAAAGATGAGGAAAATTTATAAAAGCCTGTGCATCTCCTCTGCTTCTTATAACTATTTTACTTTCAAACTCTAAAGCTAAGTTTTACATTTACAATTCTCTCATTTTTTATTTTTTTTTTTAATGATGAAGCTGAAAAATCACATGGAGCAACGTGGAACTTGTCTGGAATTACTCACAGCTACTAGCTGACAAAACCAGAACTATTTTAGAAAAGCAGAAGTTTCTTAGGAAGATGTGGCTACTGGCCATTAGGTCAAAATACTTCATTCATCATTTCAGCAGAAAAAGCAAAGTTGTTTCCATGTTCACCCACAGTTTCAGTCTCCTGCTGAAACCAAGCACATGTACACTGCAGTGAACAAGGCAGTGAGTATCCAAACACAATTAAAAAGAAAGGGAAAAAACACGTCTTGAGGACCACAATGTATGGGTAGATGTTCCCTGGAGGTATGGGGAGAAGGGGTCTTATAACCCTCTAGTGATAGATGCGTTCCCACAGGAATGGGTCTAAGGAGCAGGTGGAGACTGCTGTGAGACCCCAGCAGGAGGTAACAGAGGTGTTCCTGAGCAGTTACTGAGCCTCAGATAGTGCTCATTCCTGTGCCCGTGCATTGTGGTGTTGGTTGGGAGAGGTCCAAATCAGATCTAAATGAATCCTGCTCTGGCAGGAGCAGGGCACAGATGAGGGGGCACAAATGTCATTCCTGCCAGTCTCTGCAGTCAAGGCACTGGCAGGGTTTTAGGCATCCTAGAGAGAAGTACACAGTTCCATATTTGGTGTTGGCTCCAAGCTTTTCGGATGTTGTTCCAAAAGTTGAGAAGCAAAGATAAGGGGGAATTTGCTTCAAACAGAAACACACACAGAAAAGTGGGCAATTTTACATCTCAGGTTGCTGATCTATTGGGAAGAACTTTAGGGAATACGTGTAATAAGCTTATTAGGAAGTAAGATTATAAGTGAACCAAGGAAATATATAAAATTCTGAGGACATATATTTATTTTCACAGAATACTGGAAGGAGCAAGGGAAAGAACAGTGGGTCATCTTAAGACACTTGTAAACTAATGCAAGACACATGAATAAATAAAAACAGTAGTTATAGGCCAAGTCTTAGTTTTCTGTTTGCAAGGCCAATACAACGTATCTTATTTTTTCCTTAATCATGGGTGAAAGTCAGTTTTGTGAGAGTATCAAACTACGTTTCCCTGACACTGTCTCCTCTGAGTGGGAGGCTCCTGATGGACACCCATCTTCAGATGTGCTTGGCTTTGTCATGGCTTAACCTGCCTCTGTCCTTGGTGCTCCTGTTAGGAGGGATGAGCAGAAGGTTCTGCGCTGCTCAAGGGTGAGTTTCAGGGTAGCAGCTGGAGTGAAAGAGGAGGAAGGGTAGTGCTGGAACTCCTCCAGGGCTCCTCCATGGCCGTAGCTGAGCAAAAAGCCTTGGTGATGGCACTGCCAGGACCAGGAGACTCTCTTTTTGACATCCAAACAGATGCTTGGACAGAAAATGGTAAAGAGCAGTGACTGTATTGTGTCACCTCAAAATATATCACATTGCCTAATCTTGGTTTGGGAGTGGGGGACAAACTAGATGCCAATTTGAAAAACTTTCCAGTGCTGAGTTTTATGATCTTGCCAAGCAATCTGGATTGCTCTGCAACTGGCTGGTCTTTGGTATCACCTATTACACCTCCAAATTGCCTTTGTCATTGCTGATTTTTATTGTTAAGCATAAGACAATGTTAATTAGTATCAGGCTTAGGGCTGATTCTTCTTCAACTTTACTGGGGAAAAAAAATATATGTTTTAATATTTTCCCATTAATGACTATTGGGGTGTAATGATAACTATTCATCATCCAAATTAGTCACTGCCATTGCACATTTCAGCCCCATTAGACAGAAAAAGATCAATGAGAAGGTGCTAGTGTAATTGAAGTTTGGATTGATGTAATTGTGGGTAGCATAAAAGGAGTGTGCATGTTCCACGATAAAATAAATGCTTTTGCTGTAGAAGAACTAAAAGTCCAGACTACTGTCTCATGAAAAAGAAACTATTGTATCCATATTATACAAATGAAGTACATTAGCCCAGAGCAATTATAATTTCTAGATGCATATTTTTAGGTTTTACAAAATATGAAACAATGTAATAGATTAAGCCTCAAAATGTCTGTCTGAAGTGGTTGATCAAATACTTTTATTCTTACCTTTTTGAATAGGAAAGCTTAAGGCAACATGAGACTAGCTGAAAGCTAGTGTACACAGACCTTGAAATCACAGGTTCCTGACAGAGCTTAATTCATATTATCTGTGTCCTGTTCCTTTCCTTATATTAATTATGTAGTTAGAAGGTTAAAACAAAGCCAAGAAAAAGGACACACATGCACACACACAATGACACTGGTCTGTCTCTGTGGGAGAAGGACTCATCTCATGAAAAATATAGATCATCCTAAAAATACACTCAAACTGATATTTTGTTCTGTTAAAATAAATATTCTATTATATTCTAATTCTTGTGCAGTTGGGTTTTTTGTTAGTTTGTGGTTTTTTTTGTTTTTTTTTTGTTTGTTTCTTTTTTAAATGGAGGAATAGTAATAAAAAGCCAATTACAACCTGAAGTGAGTCTAAAAGAAAGATGTACATTGAAGACATCATAAGAAGATGGTCACGGGTGCAGCTTGGTCACAGCAGCTACTTTCTTCCCCTAGACAGGAAGCTCTCTGCAGCCCCTCCAGTGGGGAAGTGCTGCTCCCAGGGTGGCTGCAGCTCTGATACGAAGGGCACTCTGATCTCCCGGCTGTGCTGTGCTGCCCTGTCTGTCTCTCACTACGCTCCCACTGCACTGGGTGCTGCTAAGGGAGGCTTACAGCTGCTTTTGCTCTCCTACCATGTCTCTATGTGAGTGTTTAAAAGCAAGATCTTGCAGTTTTGTGCACTTTGTACAACTCTGTCTCTTATTTTCCGTTTCCTCAGAGGGAGATATCAACAGAGACCAGTAAGGAAGTAGATGGACTGGCCATTGCAGAGATGTGTTTGTAACTACAGAGATAAGATGTATCCACAGGTTTATCATTCCATATTTATAAACCTAACCAGAAACTTGTCATTTGGGAGGTTTTCTTTTTGTATTCAGGACATTTCATTTTGAACTTAATCCACTTTCTGAGCATGACATATCTTAGTTACAGGTCAGGACTTGGCTTTTCTAATGCTATCGTGCTAGTCAAGTGAGTATTGTTGTTTAATATCACCCAACACTTTGAGTTGTCAATGTCTTGAATATGATAACCTGCTTCCTCTTTCCTGCAACATGTCACCCATTAGCATTCCAACTACATTACACACTGTCTTTAGGGATAAAAAGTTAGGGCACCAGGCTCTCCTAACATTAAATAAGAGGACTGTCTTGTGTTGAACACTCAGGGTTCAGCAATACCAGTTAATAGAGATGAACACTCATTTGGAAAAAAGCTTTCAACTCACTAAATTCAGAAAAAATACAGTCTCCTCAATTATCTTACTTGTCCCTTTAATTAGTTTGTGATTTAAAAAAAAATTTATGCTTTTAATAGAAGTTGTAAGTTCTGAAAAATTATTTACTCACTGCTTATATCTTATCTCTGTATTTATTTCAAGCCTTCAGACAGCTCCTGGTTACTCAATGCACTGAATTAGTAACTTCGATTTTAAAGCTCACCTCATATTACCAAAGCTATCAGGATTTAGGTTGCTATCAGGATTTAGGTTGCATAAAGTAATCCACTGGAAATAAAATATACAGTCATTCAGTTTGTATCTACATTTGCAAAGTTGTTGTTTTGAAACAGCAATAAAAGATAAGAGAAATCAGAATGGAAAATTTTTTTAAAATAAAAATTCCACCCATTTGCTGAGATGAAGCTCATAGTTTTCTATGTATTTTTGCCAGTCCAATTTTAAAAATCCCAAGGGATATTTAGTAACAAATTAGACATGAGCTTCCAATATGTTGTGCCTATGAAAAAGGTCAATGTGGTTTTGGGTTGAATTCACCAGGAACCCTATCATCCTATATTGAAGCAGGAAGCTAATAATCTTTGTGTGGTTTTAGGATGCACAACATGCTCTTGCAATGCTGTGTTCAGTTATGGGCATCTTATTACCAGAAAGATATTGACAGATCATAAAAGCACAAGGGCTCAGGTCATCTTCATTTGTCACACTGTGTGACATTCCACCCTTCTCTTTCTCCCAAGAGGGAAAAAAAGCACAACAGAATTTGACTCTAGAAATATTCTGATTTATTTATTCCTAAGTTATGGTAATAAATGCATTGTTCTCATATTATATTATGCAAGTTTAAGTGACCTGCCAGTCTTGTGAGTGCAATTCTGAATCCTTGCTGTTGATCAAAAACACAGGATACAATGCTTGAAGGTGCAGATGAAAAATATAAGATGATGTTGCTGTGTATTTCCTGCACTAGAATGGCAAAACAGTTTGTGTGTCCTCACATAGATTCAACATTTGCTAAAAGTTGTTGGCATTTAAAAGTCTTTTCAGGATTCCAGAAAATCATGGCATGTCCATAAAAAAATTGATTTTTTAAATTCTGATTACAATCATTACTATAATTTTAAACATTTAGAAATCTGTAAGCCCTCTTAAGCTGATCACACTTGTCTCTTCTGCAAAGTAATATTAAGGTTTTTTAATTATTTATGTGTTTTTATTACAATTTTTTGTGATTTTATGGATATTTTAATTTTGCTTTATAACTAAATGCCCAAAGAAAGCATATCTCATTTCTTTAATTATGGAGCAGGTAGTTCAGTAGAATTTTCTCATTAATTTTCTTGTAAAAGTCTTTGTAATTCTTTGGAGTTTCTTCACCTTCTCACTGGAGGAGTAAAAGATTTCCAAAAGTAGGGCAACTTTTTTAGCTTTATTCTGTATCACAATGAATTCAAAAATATCGTTTTTGAATCTGATGTGTGGGGCTTTTGATATGCTTCCCATTATATCATAAGAAGAATGAATGCATTATATGCTTATTTATATCTCATGGGAGGCTTTCACCTGGAAAAGGACACGATCTTGTCCAGAGTGGGGAGCCCTTTGGCCATATATCCTCAATCCCACCACTAGCTCTTGGAATTTGGGTCACTCCTGCAAAGACAGAAAAGACAGGATGGATCAAAGTGGGGATATACTCCCTCTGCCTCTATGTCTGTCTGTATCTCTTTCACTCCTGTGTAATACAGGAAAAGCTGCTGAGGGAAAGAAATCCTGTGGCTCCTGTTGTGTGGGTCAGGCTTGGTAGACATCATGGTTTCTTTAGTCCTTCCAATACCTGGATTCCTGAACAACTGAGTTTAAGGAGCCTGGTGCTGCAGCTGCCTGCGGTGATCACTGCAGCAACTCCTGTTCTTTGGTGAAAATGTGAGGTTATAAAAGTCGAGTCCTGAAATACAGATGCGCACAGCCTGGAAAAATTGTGGACGGGCAGAAGATGTAATTTGGGCCTTGGGGAAACTGAAATTCTTCCTTAACTACCACAACCAACTCTTTCATTTCCCAAGTCTGTAGTTTGGTAATTATAATATTGTTAGGACTGTGGAAAACTGCTCAAAGCCTAGCCTAGTGTTTGCATGTTATTTTTTCAGTTGTATTTACCACCCCAGGCAGGCTCATTGTACAATATATAACACTATTTGCTGTAAGCGTGATGAGGCACTGGGACAGGTTGCCTAGAGAAGTTATGATGCCCCATCCGCGGAAGTATTCAAGGTCAGGTTAAATGGAGCTCTGAGCAACCTGGTCTAGTGGAAATGTTCCTGACAATGTCAAGAGGGTTCAGACTAGGTGATCTTTAATGTCCCTTCCAACCTACGCATTCTGTGAGTCTACCCTGAGTTCACTCTTCCTTTGAAACAGTGTTTTACACCACAGCATATTTGCATTGATCTCCACTTAAAATTTCATGCATTTCAGTTTCTACAATCCGGACATTTTGTTGAAATCTGAATGGATTTTTAGGAAGGAAAGAAAAAAATAAAGCAAGACAGAAATGTCTCCTGAACTTCAAGTTTTGTTTTCTATAGGCACTTCTAAATGCCACAAAACTGGGAAATTCCCATTGCAACTTTGCCAGCGTGGTTCCAGTCACTCGGTGTCTGGCAAAGATGCTGCTGACTCTTTCTTAAAGCATGTGCCACTCAGCAATGTACAAATCGCTGTGCCCTACTCGCCTTCTTCTTTGCCCCCCGTCCCTCAAGACTGAAAAATGAGACTTCATCTGCAGTGAGAGCGTTTCGGGAGAAGAAATGCTACATCTCCGTGTTAATTGCAAAGGTAACTCTAATAAATATGTGTGCACATCGCCTCTGAAATATCAAAGGGAAAACTTTTTGGCTTCCGTTTTGCTGTCTCTGCCTTGGAAGGATATGGAAGGATGCACTGCTGCTGGCCAACAAATGGTGGAGCTCTTGCTTTGAGAAATGAGGATGATCATTTCACTGCTCCCAAAGTGGTGCAGAAAGGCGCTGGCAAGGCAAGGATCTGTGTTAAACTGTAGGACTGATGAAGAACCAGTTCTGTCTGTGAGACAGATGTCGGTGGAGAATAGAAATACATAATAGCTGAAAAGACTATTTATTTTGTCCAGGCTAAAGGATCCTCCTGATTCAATAATCTTAACATTCTGAAATTGGCATAAACTAAGAATTTAATGCAGCTAATTTGATTTTTTTAAAATTTAAACATTTTGTTTGTGTGCAACAATTAATATTTTAATTTTGTACAGACAAAAAAAAATCAGTTTTATGTTTTAATATTAATCCCCAGAAAGTGAAGAAAAAGTAGGCTGTGGATTTTCTCATGCACTCAGTTTTTGTAATGTTTTCAACTCAGCAGTTCAGATCACTCACTAGAACTTTGGAAAAAAAACTGTCAGAAAAGGAAGTGTAAAAATAGTAGCTTTTATAAGACTCTTTCATAATTAAAGCCAGATTTAGTTAGATTTGCTAGAATTGCTTTTGTACAAATCTTTATTTGGAGAGTTTTCAGGGATGTGTTCCTAAGAAATACATGTGTTTGGTTTTTTTTAAATTTCAAATGACAAACAATGACTGGGCTAAAAAGAGTTAAAAAATAGTTTATCCCACGGAGGCAGC
Source organism: Anabacerthia variegaticeps (assembly GCA_035583185.1). NCBI lineage: Eukaryota > Metazoa > Chordata > Aves > Passeriformes > Furnariidae > Anabacerthia > Anabacerthia variegaticeps. The sequence goes on from JAWWEW010000078.1 coordinate 85,978,393, forward strand.
TTTTGAGAACATAGGCAATAAAGTTGTATGTGATTGCTAGAGATATCTGGTGTTTTTTGGATCCTTAAACCTAATGCTGCTAATATATATTTGTGGAAAGTACTTGTATGTGCTCATGTTTATATATATCCAATTGTATCTGCCTAGAGCAGGAAAAGATTCCAAATCTGTCTTTTCCCCCTGTCATTGCAATACATACCCAAAAACATGAGCTGTGTTACACTGCCATTGTCACAGCCCAAGTACTGGCTTGTTCCACCCCAGACTTACAGACTCAGAGCCAAAACACCCTTCATAGTCTGTAAATTATGCTTGGAATACTCAACCACGGTGTAATAGTAAGACACTAATTATGTGGCAGATTAACTAGTATACTCTGGGCTTTCTATGGCATAATGTGTTTGATAATTTGACTGTAAATTGTTCCACTGAGCAGAAACGCCAAACAAAATAGAAACCCTCCACAATTTCAAATGCAGTCTTTCAACTTGCAAGGAAACTCCAAACAATATGAAGCATTGCAGAGCAGTTTGGTTTGGAGCAGCTATATGGAAGTTGGACAGCCAGGAAAACTTTCTCCATTTCTGCCTTTGCTATCCTGTTTTTCTTCAATATAGAGGGACTGATTGCTGTCAAGTAATGCCTGCCTCAGTTATTTCTCATCAAGAGCAATGGATGGCATGTTAGCTTTGTGTCTTCTCAGACCCTATAGGATCCACCAATATAGCCTGCTCAAAAGCCATTATATTTGAAGAAGCACTTAATTGTGCTTTAGTCTTACTGCACACGTAACTACAGATGTGTGACTTTTTAAGGGCTCTTTTCTGAAGGGGCTGCAGGGTTCACAGCACTGCAGTCTTTGCTGGTCATATAACACTTTGCACACAGTGTATACCCCTGGAAGTGAGTACCTCAGTGATATAGCCTGAGTGCCGTTCTGCAGCTAACCGGAATAGATTTACTAGTTTGGGTCCCTAATTGACTTGCCACAAAACAGTTTCTATCAATCAGTGCACTTTAATTGTTACCTTTGTGACTGTTTCCTGAAGCAAAGGGGGGAAAGCCTTCTATAAGCGGTGTGCAGGATTAAAAAAATGACCAGATATTGCCAGAAAGCTGGATGGGCAAATGTAGAACTTGAAAATTACTGCTGAATCCTTTCTAAAAATCTGGGTATATTGGAATGCTGCTGCCACTCTTTCATTGAACTGACAAAGATTTTAAATCATGTCTCATACACCAAAGCAGCTTGGAAAGCATTTTTCCAAAGAAAACCCATATTTTTGAACCTAATGCTACAGAAGAATTGCCAGGAAGCACTTGCAGGCTGGTCTTGGAGCAGCAGACACTGTACTGAAGGGAGGGCTTGCTCTCAAGGGGCCTTCAGATTTCAGATGCTCCAAAATTTCTAATTTTTCCAAATCTGCTTGAGCAGACTGCACTCTGGTTTTAATAACTTCTTTTGAAAAGATACTGAATTGCAGTGATAAAATGCTTCAATTAAATTTCTCGTCTTTTATAAAAAATTACTGAATTATAATTCAATATTATAACTGGAAGGTGCTTAGTTGGAAGTGGATTTGGGATGTTCATTAGAGTCGGTGGCTTGGAAGGAGGCATTTAGATCCATTCCATCAGCTCCCGTCTCTGCTAATGTCAGAGAAAACCAGTCTAAATAGCTGCCTAGAAAGATTTTCCCCCTGTGGTGCTGTGCTTTAAATTAGACGATTATGAAGTTTTCAATGCAGCTAAGTAAAATCTATATTAAAGTGAAGTATATCTTATTATTTCTGGGGCTGTGCTTGAGCCTTTGGTTTCAGGTTGATGAATAATTTTAACAGTATTCTGCATATTAACTCACTTCTTACAATGGTTGTAAATGACTGAGAGTTTGGAAATGGCTGGTTAACTTGCTTACCTTGATATTGCAGTGCACTAGGACAAGTAGATTGAAAACTGTACAACTTTTGCCAGACCAGTATCTCTGCAAGTACTTTCATGTATTTCTCACACAGGAATTCTCAGCAAGATTGATTTGCCGATGGCCTGTGGTCAGGACCAAAACATTTATAGGTTTTAGGGTCCACAGAAGCTTGAGACCAACAGCTACCTTGAATTGCTCATTTGTCCTGAAGAGCAGACACTCTTTCCTTTTAAACTTCTATCAAACTTTAATTTCTATATTTATTTCTGATTTCAGGGTACTTTGCCCTTCCTGTGATGTTGGTTTTGCAGACTTCACCCGTGTCTGTTCTGCCACAGTAGATGGCTGCTGGTACTAAGCTAACTAGTTTGAAGCTGGCTTAAGTTTCTTTCTACCACAGGGCACTCCCTGGCTGTCAACATTCATGCTAACTGCAATATATATGTACGGATAGCTATAGACAAGCTGGCACCATGCTACTCTTATGAGTACCAGCTATACCCACTGCTAGTTACAGCAGACAAAATTTCTTTTCCATTTGCCTACAGAAAGATTCATTTGTGCTCTCCTTTCACATTTCCTCTGGGAGCATGCTGTTGGATCTCTTAATCTGCCCTTAAAATTTCTCTTTATTTGCTTTTACAGACACTTAACTTTTTTCCCCCTGTAACACTTAGGAGGAAAAAGGTAAAGCTTATGCAAAAGCTCACTCAAGGATGTTGGTTTTGAAATCTTCTACTTCTTGAGGGGATACCCTAGGCAAATTCCAGGAAAGTTAACCTGTCAAACCTCATTAGCTCTGCTTTTTCCACCCATGATACATCTTTCTCTAGTCTTTTCAACATTTATTAACCTAATTCACTTCATAATTTTTTTCCTAAATAAAATATGTAGGGCTTGATCTTACACTGATGCAAAGTGGATAGTATGCTCCAGTTGAAGATGCAGCCTCACACTCTGCCAAAGAGGAGATTAGTTTTCGAGGCTTTCTACATGCAATATCAACATGGCAAAAAATGCTACATGCAAAGTGACATTGATAACATAAGCTAACTTTGTACATATATCTAATCTGTTTACTCTTTGCATGCTGGGAAAAAAACCCCAACAAGTTATCGCAAATTAAGACGTTCAAAACCAGAGAATATCAAAAGGTTCAGCACAGACTGTATAAACTTTGACAGTACATCGCTAAATATGTTGTTATTTTACAGATTATACTTGAGAAAAAAATGTGATTGTGTGTAAAAAATTCTATTTTCACAATTTCAGGTACTCAGTATCTTTGTAAACAACATCCCAGAGCACTATTTTTTCCTTTTGTTTCTCATAAGATCTCTTGCAAAATAATATTCATAGATAGTGAAAATATAAAACAAGGAATTTGTCTATGCAAGTAAAGAATGTTACAAAACCTCATTAATGTTTCCATTCCCAAGATGAACAAAAAATTTTTGACTGATGCTCATGACCTCTCCTAGTATAATGAACCTCAGAAATCCTTTACTGTTCATTAAGGTCTTTTGAGCAATGAGTGAACTTTACAGGATTTTTATTTACTTAGTGATCTGTTGTAAAGGCTAAAGCATACAGTTTATACACATTAAACCTCTGGTTAATTATTTTTTACATGCATTAGCACTAGTTAAATTAATCCACATTAAGTGACAATCATGTTAACGCTGTCCTGATTTAGTGGCAGTTATTATCATTCAGTATGTCTAAGTAGTTTTCCTAGGAGAAATCCTAAGACAACATATGCTTGCAACAGCAATGGGCAGTTAAATACATTGTACTACAATTATATTTTATATATGTGTGGAGAACTTTTCATCAAAACATTGCATTATGATTGAATACTGAATCATGTTCCTGCCAACTAGCGATGCATCAAATCAGTGTGATTACAGTCGGGATTGAATCAGGAAATGAACTGTCAGGATCAATTGACTGTTATCCTACTTTTGGAAATTTGCAGTTGCATCAGTCAGAAGTGGACTTGAAAGACTGGGCCAATAAATGTGTATGAGCATTTAATTTCAGATCTGAAACTAAACACAACCTAAGAAATGTTGTATGCTTTATTTTAATATAAGGTGGTTTTTAACCATTTTTTAAGATTCATAAATCCATCATCCAAATTACCAGCATAGAAATGGGAAAACAAAATTAATAGATGGTGCTTCTGACATCATCACAAATGGAGAATTGTTCCACATATCTTCCCAATGCAATGTCTACTCATCCCAAATCCTGTTACAGTCTGAAGTACTCAGGTACTTGCCAAAGCTCTATGTAATAACCAAAAAATTAGAATACTATCAGGAAATGTTAGAAAGCCTCAATGATTCGAGGTATTATAGAATTGTTACACAAGGAAGGAAAATAAATTTATACACCAACAGTATGGGGAGCTTCTCTCTAGTCCCCTGTTACAGCAGACCACAAATACATGGCTGAGGAAGAACTTCCTCTGTGTCCTTGCAGCAGCAGTCTTTGCTTTCAGCCTTTTTTTCAGTCAGCTTGGTAGCTTTCTGAATTGCAGCAAATTTCAAGCAGACCTTTCCAGTCCCTAGAAAGTGTTGCCACTGGGATGTGCATGGCTGGCATCGTGCTTCCTTCAGCAGTCCCTCAGCACCTTCTGCACTGACTCCTCTGTCACTCCCTCCCCTCTTCTCCCTGCCACATCCCACCTCATGAGAGCTTCTCCCCCTGGAAAGAGCTCTAGGGCAAAGGCAAGTGGGATTCTGCTCTTATAAATAAACAAAATTAAAAAACTGAGAACAAGCAAGTAAAGCAGATACTGTCCTTCAGGTTGGGCAACTCCTTTCTTTGGAAACATTACTGGTACAGGAGATACTGCTGCATCCCCTTTCATCCAGAAGCTCAGGGGATCCCTCACTCCCTCTTTCTTTCCTTCCATGACTTTAACTCTCCCTCTCATCCTCTCAGCCCTGTGCTGTTAACTGCTTCCCATTGAAGTTACTTGACTTCAGAAGAGGCATTTGGTAAAGTCCTCATGGCTGGAGGCTTTCAGGATGTAGCTGGTCAGGGTGCTTTATAACGTCTTCTATGCTTCCTTTCCTAGGAAAGGTTGGACTAGACAATCTTTGAAGGATCCCTCCAATGAGAGCTGGTCTATGATTCTATGACTTTTTCAGGAGTTAAGTGAGCCAGGAGAGACATGACTGCAAAGGAATGGTTATGGCATTCATGTAAAAAAGTGAGTACTGGTTTCTAATTTTTGCCACAATAACTGAATTAACTCTCCAATTTACACGTAAATTGCATAAATGACATGTATAAATTCTGGAACAAGAAATGGAAGCTCTCACTTCTTTCCCAGATGTGACCAAAGAACTAGTGGGCTAGATCACTCACTCATGGTCCATATTCCTTCTCTTTTGCTTGTCTCAAGTAGATGTGTTCCCCCTGTCACATAGCCAAAGATCTCTGAGTGCAGTGCTCCTCTCAGAGGCAGATGTGGAGCTGAAAGGTCTTAGGCAGGGGAAGGAACTTATTTCATCACTAATCATTGAGTTGTCTTGCAAGAAAGAGGCTGCTACTGTATGGTTTGTCAGAAAACCCTTGCTGTTTCTTCACGTTGTATGCTGGAAGTTGTGCAAGAGAAAGGCAGAACAAGACCCTTAAGAAAAGGGCTTGATGGGATAGCTGAATGTAAGCAGAGAAGTCACATGGTGAAAGAAGGGCATGTTTTCAGAGCCTGGCCCCAGCAGGGACAGTACTGTTGGCAATCCAAGGCCTCTGTAGCCACAAACATGATGAGGAGACAGCCACAGGGACTAGGAAAGTGATGGAGGCTGCTGTGGTCCTGGAAACATTGAAGCTGACTCATATCACTGAACACCAGGATGGTGTTCAGAAGTAATGGTTCTCTGTTGATCTGAGTGCCTTCAAAAAATGGTGATTTGTAGACTGAAGTGCCCAAGTGCAAGCAGGGTCCAAGTGGGAAAAAGATGACTAGTTTTTGCATCAGTCTGAGATTGAAATGGTGTCCTGGTCGAAGCATAATTCTCCTACATGCTACCAATATGCCCAGACATTCCTCCCATATCTGTAGAGTACAGGATCACAGTCATCCACTCCTCTTGGTGCTGGGCTGTCCTGTCTCCCAAAAAGTGAAGTTGCATAGCAGGAAGGAGTCTCATGCCCTAGCAATTAGGGCATCTGGCTGGAAGAAGGAAGTCCTGAAATTTGCTAACTTTTCCTTTGATAGTTTATGTTTTATGCTAGATATCTGTTGGATAAAAATGAAACCATTGCAGAGTGCATTGGAGGAGAGAGATCTAAACCAAAAAACTTGACATTGCTGAAAGTATATGAGTGAAAGAAGAAGGTAGTAGAGGTTGCTGGTGTTCAACACTTAATTTGAACTTTTCATGAATCTGCTACCTTATGGCTGTGTTAAGCAGTGTAATACAGTTTAGCACTTACAGACCTTAGAATATTGAAAGAAATCAGCAAAACTAATGTACAAATATCAAAGACTATCTATTGGAAGCAATAAATCAACTGTCAGGAAAGAGATTCAGCACTAATGTCCTTGAAGAATATTACCTCTACCTTTACTTATAGAATCAGCTTACTTGTAAAACATGGAAAGATGCAACACAAAAATAAAATATTGGTGGAAATATTTACTGTTAGAGTTTCCCACCACTGAGCCATCACTGAAGTATTTGACTGGGGGGAAGCAGCTGTAGTGGACAGTTCAAATGACAAAATGAACTAACATTGTAATAGGATTCACTGATCATCACAACAGACAGATCTTAGTCCTAATTGTATTAGTCTAGGCCCTTTTTGAACATTTTCCTCTATTCTCGTAATATAAAATGTTTACTTGAGACTGGAGGACCTTTAGTTAGACTAATTTTTAATTTTTTTTTTTTTTCCCAAAGCAGCATCCTAATGTTTTGTTCCCAAATCTTGACTTAGATGACTTGCTGGGTAATCTGATACTCAAACTGACCCTTTAGAAGGTCATTTGCTACTATGGTAAAAAGAAAATATGTTGGGCTAAATTCTTCAGTTCTTATTTATGAACATTCATTGCAAGTCCGATGCAATGACCGGTTTACATATAATTGGTGAAATGGGACTAATTTGTCATGAAGACTATTAGGGGAAGAATTAAGACCAAAGCAGAAAAAAGATAAACATTTGCAAATAATACCTAGGACACCAATTTTACAAAGAGCTCTACTGATGGCAAGCATATTTTCTGACTTCAGTTGAACCCCTAACAGTGTTCCAAGGTAATCATGTGCCCAAGGCACTGCTGGACATAAGTGTTGATCAATAAATCATCATTCTAAACAATCACCATAACATGACAAGCCTGCAGGAAAAGCACAACTTAAAAAGCAGCAACATTAGAAGATAAATGTTTATTCCTTTCAGTGTTAAACTGTTCAGAAGTAATTGAAAGATACAGGTGTTCTATTTACATTAACAACTAAAACTAGAAGCACTTCAACAGAGGATGCAAACAGCGTTGCCTCAGTAGTTCAGCATTAACAATGTTGAACTTCCTATCAAAATCCCTCAAATACTTGAAAGCATTATTTGGTGTTGTACTATATATATATACACACACATATTAGAGTTGGGATTTTATTGATATGGTGTTTGACCACTGAGTGTGGGAATCCAACCACCCTCCTCTAATCCACAACATGAAGACAAGAATAAACACTGTTTTCACTAGAAATTTACTTGCTTTAAAGCATAATCAAATGATCACATTAGCCAAATAGCTGTAAGTATTCATGTCTACACTTAGCTTTAGGTAGATGAAAGAAAAGTGGAATTAGCTCACAGTGAAAAACAGGTGAAATCATGTTACATGCTCAGGAGGAATAGCAGATTCTGTATCACCAGAAATTCCACGAGCAATGTACCCATGCAACCAAGCCATGGGACTGCCAAATTGCTTAGTGCGTAGCTTGAGGTCCCACAAAGATTAACAAGTGAGATATCCTCTGCTCATATTTCATATACTAACCTGACTCTTATAAACTAAGAAGTCTTGGGTGTATCCCTGTGCAGAGAGAATCTAAGCTGTTTTATACTGATCGTGGAAGAGCATTTAACCACAAAGATACTGAATCAAACAGAAAGAGAGAGACAGAGGGAGGGGAAATGTAGCTGAGAAGAAGGAGATACTGCAGCATTAGCTCTGCCAGTTCTTGGTTTGTTGGCAAAGAAAGGACTACATGAACCTCAATACTTGGAAAAAAGCCTCAGTGTTTAATTCCAGGAAAAAGGCCATGATTATGAACACCAAATGGACATAGACATCAAGAATACTGTGAGGAATGGGACTTAACCTTCAGCCTTCCTATCAGGATTGCCTTCCTCAACATCTCTAGCTTCTTGTTTGGCACTCTGGTCTCTGCAGATCCCATCCCCAGACACTTTAGTCTTACTGTGTTTTCTGCAAAGAACCTGCTTCTGCCCAGCTCACAGCTGTGAGCTTCACTAGGCAGAACTGCCTGGAAGCTAAATGCTGCTGCACTCTACATCCAAGGGTGCTTGTGAATCAAGCCAGGATGTATTGTTTTCAAATAGAAAATCAGAAGATATATTCCTTTGTAAACACTGAATATTGATCGGATTTCAGAAATTACAAATGCACAACCTCTTTCTTTCAGAAGAAATAGCTGCTCATAATATCTTTTCCTGTGCACCTGAGAAATGAATTGGCACATTCTCTTCAAACAACAAGTCTGAGGAGGAAGTGGGTTTTTCCTTTAATTTCTGTGACTTATTGATTTACTTGTTTACAAAGTAGATACTAAATCAAATTAAAAGATGTAATTTAAAAAACTCCAAAATAAACAAGGTACTTACTGATAATCCTAATGCTAAGTAATATTCTGTGAGGAAGGCAGTAAAAGCCTCTTCCCTCCCCTCCCCTCCCTCCCCTCCCCTCTTTCTTATTTTGCCCTTCTCTATTTTCCCTTCTTGCTTCTTCACCTTTTTCTTCTTTTCTCTTTACTGAAACTCAGAAAAATTCCTTGAAAATGTACTTCTGAGTTGTTGCTCGATGGATGTTTTAAGTTGAGCATTTCCTGCCTCTTCAGTTCTTTTGTAGCTGAAGTTTGCTTGCAGAAGTTTCCACCAGGTACTCTACAGTGGTATTTGCTTCATGTGGGAGGAAAATAGTTGGCAGCTCTGGACCTGAAATCTTTGTGTGAGATTTCAAGACTATATATTTCTTCTTTGGGCTTCAAAGAATAGTCCTCCTCTCGTTCTTCCTCCAGTCAGAAGGTGCTGATATTTCCAATGAAATGTGCCATTTAAGATTTGATGTTTCTGCTTCTGGTTTGTTTCTTGGAAGGAAATTGTTCAGCTCAAACTGCTTTAACAGCAATTGTTTAGGCAAACCCAGTTCGAAGCGATTAACAGCCCTTACAATGTAGCACCAAAGCCTGTATGTCTAGAAGATTATATTTACTTACTGAGAATAAACACTGAAATATTTATATCAAGACAAAATCATGAGTAGGTATCACTTGTAAATCAAAATGTAACCCTCTAGCAAAAGTAATTGCTTTTCCACTGTATTTCAGTTGATAAAATAATTAATAGAAATATTAGATATTATGGTGACGCAGTATGCATTATGTGTGGATTACTTTTGCCAGTTCTTAAAATAAAATTTGGAAAGTTCCAAATATGCTTTACATGTTATAAAATATGAGGTTGTCTCAATATAAAAAGAATCAGAATGTTTATTTCTTCATTAACATTTCAATTCAATAAGACCAAACATGCCATGAAATCCCATTCTATTGGATTATTTATGGAACTAAGTTTACTCTTCTCATCTTTGTCACAAATAGATTTTTTGAACAACAATTTCTAGTAATTTTTAGTTCTAAGATAGACGTTCACCTTTTTCTTTTACTGAGCGCAGTTTTAGAGACTTTCACCTCATTTCATAGTGAAGTAACCTTAGACCCAGGCCTAGAAGAGAGATCCTGATTGCTTAAGACCAAACTTAATATGTTCTTACTTTCTATACAAAAGACAGACAATAATGTTTATAACAGAAAAAAAATGTTTTGGATTCAAGTTGTCTGCAGCCCTGGGCATATAGCTAAATGAATGCTATTAGCTGGATTTATGGATTTGAAATAAAAAGCTCTTGACAAAATAAAGACCAGATTCTTTGGTTACACTGAATAAACCTTGTTACATGAATAGATACATTCTTTTTAGCGGGATTTAATGGTAAATCATTACTCATTTTGAATAAAGGAGTAATGAGTACAGCAACCATCTGTCACAATTTCACTTCCCACAGCAGGGTTTAGGCATAAAACTGAGTTAGCAGTTTTGATATTTCACCTCATGTAATGCCCAACCTGGGTGTACCACATAATTTTCCAAAAATTTGCCCAGTAGTCAAAAGTTGTTGTTCTTTTTCTTACAAAAATTTAAAATGCCATGCATAAAAAAAGAAGATATCTGTAACTACTTTGTGATTTGAAGTAAGGCTCACAATGCTCTGCCTTTTCCCTTCCTAGCAAATTTATTTTCATGCAGAATGAGCAGTAAAACTGATCACTATGAACTTCCATATCTGTAAAATGGGATCAAAAATCCACTGAAGTTACACACATTCTGAAAACATACAGGATTTTAGAAACATTTTCATACTCCGAATTTCATTATGAAATAAGTTTGGATATAATTACAGTATCTTTTCCTTACCTTTGCACTAGAACTCATTGCAGACTAAACTGAAGAAATATTAATAGAGAGCAGAGCTTACACCTCTGGTAATGATCCTCAGCCTTTTGCTGTGGAGAAGCTGCAGGGACTACAGTAATCAGCTGGACTAGAGGTAAAGTATTGCCAGATTCATGACGTGTTGTGAATCAGAGATTGACATTAAAAAAAAAAAAAAAAAAGGTGGTATAATTGTGTTCAAAACACGAAGACATAAACCCCCTCAAAGAATCATCTTAGATAATTACTTGGTATTACTTTACCTCCTGTCCATTTCCTTCTTCTCTGCATAAGATAGTCCTGCCTGTTTTGAGATTTACTTGAGCCTAACAGAGCTGTTCTAACATGCTGTCTTCACCTCCACAGCTCAACACAACCCAGGATAGTCCGTAGGGGTTGTATCTGGGAAAAGCACAGCTCAGGGTACCAAAGAAACCTTGGAGTGCTGATCCTCCGCTTCCTCCCACTGACTGTCTGAGAGCAACTTCTAGTTGCTAGCAGGAGAAAGGCAGGACTGCCCTGCCTGCTTTCTAAGAAGCATAGATAACTGCTTCTGTCCCAAAGTGAAAGTGAAGCAGTCTTTCTCAAACAAGCCTAATAGTCATTAGAAGAATCACATTTCTTCCATGGTAGGCGTTGATGAAGAATGAGACAAAATCTCAAGAAAAATCCCAAACTTGGTAAAACTGAAGTAGGTAAAAGACCTTAGATGTAAATGTAGATGTGTGTTAGTTTCTGAAATTCTCAATTTTAGAGAATTTAGATTTAAGTAATGAATTTTACAAACAGGACACATCTGTGAAACCTGGATTCAGGTTCAAAGCTGTGTGTTGGAATGCCAAAAGCTGAAGAGAGTCCGCATCTTGGGCTTTGGTTTTTGTAGACTGGAAAGGTTCTCCTGGTCAGCAGCCATGTGAAAGATGGTCTATCCCATCTTATCTAATGAGAGACCTCCCATGTTAGTGAGTAATGTAATAAGCTTACAGTCAGGGAGGCTTTCAGAAAAGAAAAGGCCAGTAAAAGAAAAAAAGAAAAACATGTAAAATTGCCACCTGATCCTACCAGAGATCAAAGAATTCCAACAAATAGTGGATACTGTTGTGCTTTTGCACTTGTTAACTGATTGCACAAGAGGAAAGACAAAGGAGAAGAGCTTAGTCTAGGCATCTGCTTCTCTGTGAACTGTGACAAAGACATGAAGAGGCATTTACTTGTTATCATCAGCCCAGGGAGAGCCGTTCTGAGAATGGAAATGCTAATCATCAATCTCCCTGTGCATGCAATGTCTCTGTTTAATAGCTGATAGAGCGTCTCCAAAGGGGCTTTTTTTTGCTCTTTGTTTAAAATGACATATAATGGACCTGGACTTATCAGTGTCTCTAAATGCATTTTCTGTGCTTTATCCTTACTAAGGGATTTAGTCTGTTCTAATGAATATGTGCAGAATTGATTTTGAGCTTGGTATAATTTAATCCATCAATTTAACATTAAATTAATATGCGAAGGGCGTCTCTTTGTGGATGAAAAACAGAAGGGGAACATTCTTATTAATTTAAAATGGACTTGAGAAATGGAAAGAGGCTGCTGCTATTAGTATCTGCCACCAGGCTTAACCACTGGGTAGTGAGTTACAGTGTGTGAACACTGCAACTGCTGAAGCTACGGCAACCAAGAGATCCCTGGTACACGCTGAGCCTGGAGCTGGGAAGGCTGGTGTCACCAGGGAATCAAACTGGGGACCAAACTGCTGAGCGATGTCTTGCCAGGAACTCTGACAATGGAAGACTCCTCATCAGCCTCCTACTAAAAATGATTTTCTGCAGACCAGAGCTTCTCAGGCACTTTTTCACATGAGAGAGGAGTCCAAAGCAAAGCCACGCACCAAGCATAGTTAAATATATGTATGATCAGATTTCACAGCTGACTCCCAGTTCTTGATTTGGACAAATTGTGAATAGGAAAAGATACCTGGAATGGGATGCTATGCAGCATCTTCAAGCAGTACAGTTTTAAACAATGCTTTTAATTCACCTATGATGGTCTAACAACTCACAAATACAGCAAACAGCAACAACTAAAGCTTAAAAATTATGGATGTTATTTTTAACAAGGAGATGGAAGAAGGACACTGGGAGCTGAAGAAAATTTGTTCAGAGCAACATGCTTTCAAAAATTTTTATTAAAGGAATATTTTAATCACACCTTTATTTTCCTTAGGATAAGGTCAGACTAACAGGCCTGTTAACTGATCTGTCTGGATTCTCATTTTCAAGCAGCATACAATGCAACAGGATCTGGAGGAATCTGCCTTTCAGCTACTGCTGAGAATGACCTAGAAAGTTCCTTAGTTTTGCCATGAACAACTCCTGGGAGCCACATGATCCAGACTTGCTGAGCCTGTGGGTATTTTTAAAAGTTGCTGTTGGAATCTTCAGGGATTATGGATAGAGAAGAAAGTTTTTGACTGTCATTATATGAGATGAGCATATCATATGCCTCTTGCCTTTAAGAATACGGATTCCCAAGAGTGGGAAGGTGGTAACAAAAACATTCTGGAGCTGATCCATGAGACCTAGAAATACTCCAGAGAAATGTAACAAATGGAATCAGCTTGCACAGGAAGAGAGACAAAAATAAACTAGGATTCCTCATCTTGGACAACTATAACAAAGAATCTATAACAAAACTTTACAGGGAAAAATTATTGGTTTATAATATCCAGGGAAACTGGTGACAACCAAAGTTATCAGGAAGAATTTAAAGCAAGTGAGAGTTCTTTTCATAACATATAATTACATTTTAGAATGCCTCGCTGTAGAGGATTGTTGAAGGTAAAACTCAAATTCAGAAACACTCTAGAAAAATTAGTGAACTGATTTGTGAATATGAATATTTTAACCATAAAGCTGGCTGCTCAGGTAGAAATGATACTGTAGAAGTATTTAGGTTACTGTTACACTTTGTACAAGAAAGACAGCTTTTCTTTTATCAAGTCATCTGAGCTTTTTTCCTTATGTGGCATCTGCTGATTTGCAGCAGAAGTATGAACACTTGATAAAGAAAGAATGCAAATTCCAAGGTGGGAATGTGCTGATAAGTAATATGACACCCTGGATAAAAAGACTGGATGGTCTTGACCTGTCTCCTAGTAATATATGGACAATTTCTCTTGCAGTATTATAATTCTAACACATTAAAATGTAAAATTTTTATCATGTGCAAATCAGGAGGAAGTGATTTAATGTCATTTAATCATTTTGTCTGTTCAGATACACATCTGTGGCAATCAGCCTTAGAAGATGATAAAGCTCACCATAATGTTTTAAAATCATGCCTTGTGGGATGCAGTCTG
>JAWWEW010000078.1:85992531-86057731 GCA_035583185.1 Anabacerthia variegaticeps
CTTCTTGTTACATCTCGTGGACCCGAGGGCCACGTGAGAGGGATAAGGAGTGGAGAGGATCCCCTTCAGCTGCCGCACACATCTGTTCAGAGAACTGTCTATCTGAGAGTGCCAGTGAAAGTAAAAATTGGTAGGCCAACTACAGCAGAACAGATATCACCTTACCAAGTAGAAAGCACACATAGGAAAAATGTGAACAGCAAACCAAAGTTAATGGCCTTTGAGTCTCTTAGCTTTAGCTACATACTGATGGGTCTTCGTCAGCTGAAATACCATCTGCCAACAGAATACTGCAAGTGACATGCTAAATGAGGATAAGAAATAGAAAGGGGACAAGAAAAAAATATTTTTTTTCCCTGCCTACGGCTTCTCTATATAGCCCTTAACACTTTGGCAAGACACTTGTCATCAGAACCAGTCCTCCTTGGAAAGGGCAGATCCTTTGTCAGAGCCTCTTACCCCTGGAGAAGGAGCCTGCTCCAGCAGCTCTGAGCAGAGGTATGTAAACCACTCTCCCTTCACTCTCAGCCTTGCATCTCTTGTACTACTGGAGGTGAAACAAATGTGTGATGCTAGCAGACAATCATTTTTGTGTGTTTTCTTCTGAATTTCCCCTCCACTACTTTTCAAAATGTATGCTTAAATGTGGCAGGGGAAAGATTCATCTGCACTGCAGAATGAGCCACAATAAATGCCTCTGGAAGAAAATTGTAACTTGTTAGAAGGCCTTCTACAATTCTAAATATATTCATTGGCTCTTTGCAAGAAACATAGCTTATCACCTAATGTGTCCTTATATGACTGCAAAATTGCTCTTATGATGTAATTACTGCAGGGCTGTGAGTGCTAGCACACTGCCTGCACTCAGTTTGGCCCATGACTTTCCACCATTACACCTGCTCGGGTCAGTTCAATCCTCAGCAAAGGTGGTAGTGTCTTTCCTGCCAACTTGAAAGTAAAAAATTCCTTCTTGAAAGTCATCCTCCATCCAGTCTGTGCACCCTGCTCATGTGCACTACCCATTTGGGAACAAATCCCAGAACACACCAGCAGCAGAGATGTGCTGTAGCTGCAGCACTGGAGGAAGTGACACTGCTAAATTTCTTCTTCCAGTGCCAGAAATGTGAGGAAGTGGAAACATTATTTTTTTTATCTTTGTGACACCCATGTCCTCTTCTGTTTTCCAGAGGTCTGTCGAGCCCACCTTTCAGAGAATGAGGAAGCTCTGTGCTCTGGAGAGGGGAGGGGAACGAGTTTGTATTCAGTTACAGGGAACAGCTGAGGGGCCTGCTTGGTACCTGGGGCAAAATGTCAACCTGACCAGACTG
This sequence comes from Anabacerthia variegaticeps, assembly GCA_035583185.1. Taxonomy (NCBI): domain Eukaryota; kingdom Metazoa; phylum Chordata; class Aves; order Passeriformes; family Furnariidae; genus Anabacerthia; species Anabacerthia variegaticeps. Next base: position 85,993,860 of record JAWWEW010000078.1, read on the forward strand.
TTACCTTAGCTTGCAACATCCAAAGCTGTCTGTACTGCTGAGGACCTTTAGCTACCTCTTGTAATGATCAAGTCCATTAAATCTGACCAGCTAATTTCTCTAAGAGCCTTTTATAGAGGATTTTGACAAAAGCTTGTTGAAATCCTAACCCCTGGGCCCTCAGGATAGCTCTAACATCAGGAGTTTTGCTTCTTCAAAGAATTCCACCAAATACAGTCTCTGTGGCCTGTCTTTGCAAGGGCTGTGCCTTTCACTTTGCATTGCATTTATCCATGTGTTTGCCAGTTCTAGTTTTTTGTAATATTCCTTGCAATTTTCCCTGTACAACTGCTTGGCTTGGATCATTCCGGGATCCTTATTAAAACCTGATGCAACATTTGTCAGCTTTCACTTCTCTGACACTGAGGCCAATTTAAGCACAGTTTATAATATCACAAATAGGAGAACTTAATGTTGAAATTTTCTTAGACCTCTTCAGTGCGTACTGTCTATTGCTGATAACTTTTTACTAGTGTGCTGGTTTAAAAGTAAACCAGTGGGATAAATGAACCCAACTCAAGGGAGATTACAAGTCAGAATTATAATTTACTAAAAAGACTACAAAAAATACAATAATACAGGGAAAAACTAGTTTTAACCCACAAAGATAAGTGTATAACCCAGCACTCTGAGGCACAAACAGAGCATTGTTCATTAGTCCTTGTGCTGAGTGCCATGTGGCCCCCCTGAGAGCAAAGAAAAGGAAAGGAAAACCTGTTGGTGAGGATGATGATCACAGTCTGGTTGAGAGTGGCACTTGCAATCCTCTTGAGGTTCTTGTTCTCCTCTGGATCTGACGAGTGGTACGTAAAGTCCCCAGACCTCAAGATTATATATGCTCAGATTCAGGTGGGAATGCCCGGTACCTCCCTCAAGGTGAAAAGTTTCACAGTGGGTGATTTAACTCTGTGAGTCTTGAGATATTTTTGGAACCTTTTCTAGGTCATTGCAGCTGCCTATTGTGCCAGTCCCTAATGGCCCATTAGCAGAGATGACCCCTCAGGCTGGGTGTAAAGGTGCTGATGCCTCCCCGGAGGGGAGTTATCACAGCTGAGTCACTGGTGAGAAGACAGAAACACTCCCCTGTCTCACAGGGCTCTTTAACACCCAACTTGTAGCCTGGGGTGTCAGGTGTGCCCTGGGCAGCTGATGCAAATGATCCATTATTAACAGTTCATCAGAAATGACACAGAGGGTGTAGAATACGCAGTTTTGGTTATACCCACATAGTGATAAACTGGCCTCTGTAACGTGGACAAATAGTTATTGATTTGCCAAAAATCTTTCCTAAGTTGCTTCATTTTAAGTGTGTGCCTCTTGTATGTTCCCTGAAAAGGTTGCCACACTATGACTTTTTTTACCCCCTTTTTTTTTTCAGTGAAAACTGATGCAAGTAGGGTTTTTTTCTTGTTCTGACCTCATTTTCAGAATGCTCTTACTGAAAGTTGATTCTCTCATTACTGCTGTGGGTGAATTTGAAAATATTTTGAAGTATTTTAATTTTTTTATGTATATGTTATTAGTCTATTATTAATTAAATCCAGTTTCTGTTGATGTTATACATCAGTCTATTTTGTCCTGTTTTATTTTGGTCACCAGAGCAGAGGTTCCATTTCCATTTCATTGTTTGATTTTCAGTTCCAAGTTTTGAAGGATTCCAGTTTAGTACCAAGAGTTCCCTTACTGCACTGTCTTTCCATTCTAATTAGGGGTGGAGTATTTCCTTAATATATGGTGTAACATACCCTGATTTTCTAATAGTGGACCTATAGAAATGCAGGCATGGTACAATACAATAAATACAATATACAATTTATATTAAAGAGGTAAACATTTATTATATGAATTTTACCCTTTTGACTGCTTTTATTTTTCATTTCCTGTTTTCATACATATCTCCTTTTCAAAATCAAAACTACCATCATAGATATTTTGGACCACCTCCCTGGGGAGCCTGTTCCAGTGCCCAGCCACCCTCTGGGTGAAAAATCTTTTCCTAATATCCAAACTAAACCTATCCTGACATGACTTCAATCCATTCTTTTGGGTTCTGTCCCTGGTCACCACAAAGTGGAGATCAGTGCCTGCCCCTCCTCTTCCCCTCATAAGGAAGTTGTAACTGCAGTGAGGTCTCCCCTCAGTCTCCTCCAGGCTGAACAGACCGAGTGACCTAAGCCACTCCTCATGCAGCTTCCCCTCAAGGCCCTGCACCATCTTCATTTCCCTCATTTGAACACTCCCTTATATCTTTTATCTTTCCTATGCTGTGGTGCCTGAAACTGCACACGCTATTCAAGGTGAGGCTACTCCAGTGCAGAGCAGAGTGGGACAATCCCCTCCCTTGACCGGCTGGCAATGCTTTGCCTGATGCCCCCCAGAACACAGTTGGCTCTCCTGGCTGCCAGGGCACTGCTGTCATGGTGTGATAAAGTCTGTGTGACTAAATGACCGAGCTGCATGAAGGTGAAATATCACCCTTCAGCCAGAAGGAGAAGCAGAGGGTGTGTATGTTCTCCAAAGCACTGCTGCATCTCCCTGCAGCACAGGAGACCCATCACAGGCAGTTGCTCCACGTGCTGGCAGACACCGAGAGATTTTTCCCTTTCTTGGTGAGCTTTTCCATGAACTGTAGTGTAGAGCAAAACATATTAATGTTTTTACCTGTACCTGCTGCGGTCAGGCAAAAGGCCCCTGCAAAGGAAGTGAGAGCGATCTTGGGGATGAAGGCTGGAGAAGCAGAAAAGAGGTGGATGGGTGACTTTCTCAAGTGTCAGTTTTGGCTGAAATGGGCCAGCAGAATGAAAATTATAAGGAAGTAACATGTTCTGTGGTAGGAGGGAGGACCTGATGGGCAGATCACAGGAATCTGATTTTCATGGGAAACCTTGATAAAAATCCACATAGGTTGCCCTGGGTCATTGAAGCTACTGCTATGTCTTTAATAGGTTCTTGAATATTAATTAACAATATAGGATGACGCAGAATTTTTCCACTCTGGAGTGAGAAAAACTTTTCTGTGTATTTGTACTGATAACACAGTATGGTTAAAAATGTTGTTACCTCTATTTTTACCTATTCCTTTTCCATGTAAGTAATTTTTTACCAACTTTCCCTGTGGCTCAGAAGTGAATAAATGCTGCTTTCACAGACAGAACTGTTCAGGTAAGTTTTATTTAAGTTTTTTTAAAAGGATGACAGCATGGCATGGGAATCACAGAGATGTCAAAGCTTTGAAAACAAGTGGAAAGATTCTTGTTTGAACTGCAAAGGTATGCAGTTCAAAATGTTCAAAAAGTAACTGATTTTCTTTTTTTCCAGTCTTGCTGCCTGAGTACCTTGGGAGAGGAACATACTGACACTCCCCTGTTTTTCAGGGATGAGATAGTGCTTGAAATCAGGTGACTAAAGAAACAAAACTGTAACATGGAATTCCTAAAAGTCATTTTAATACTTAAACTCTGTAAATATTATTTATGGAAAATTGATAATTTTTTCCGGAGTGCCAAGAGTGGACCTGTTGAAGAATTTGCCATGGAGCTGTAAATCTTTAGGGAGAGTCCAGGGCACAGCTTCAGCAGTGGCTGTGATGCTGAAAAAATGGAGGGTCTGTCATCTGTGATGTGAGAGCACTGAATGAAAATAATAGCTGAGAGCAATCACTGTAACTAGACAAGCCACAGAGTGAGGTGCTGCTATATAGGCAATACCTGAGATATTTTACCCTAGCAGTGACTTTTATCGCCAAATTACAATCAACCTTTCTAATTAGTAAGACCACATAGCCACAGAAGATTTGATATAATGCAAGTCACTGGGTTTCTAACCTGCTAAGAACATGGTGTGTGGTGGATGCTAGGAAAAAAAGCAGTTGACTGATGTGGCTTATCTTGAATTCTGCATCACTATTGATAAGAAACAATTTTAACTGGAGAAGATTCATGTTGAAGAAAGTTGTAAAAACCCTCCTTTGTATAAAAACACATGATGTCAGATACATTGCCAAGAAGCCACCTGTCTAAGGTAGGGACTCAGAGGTGCCTAAGACTCCACTGGATTTGACCTCAAGCACAAGAGCTCAGGAGAGTGGCTGAAAGCTGGCTACCTCAGCAAAGTAACCAGAAACATCACTGGCTTGTTCAAAGCAGCCACAAGGCTGGTGGCTTCCTATGACACTTAACCCTTTGCAGTGTGGTGCCCACAGACCATGCCACCAGATAGACACTTATGAAGTGCATCATATCCTTCCTTAAGTGGTAAAATAGGAAGGAATGATTCAACCTGGAGTAACCTGGATTCTCTAGTGGAAGATGTCCCTGACCATGGGGGTGGGGCTTGGAACTAGATGACCTTTAAGGAGCATTCCAACTCAAACTATGACTGTGCACTTCCTCCCAGACTGTCTTTAAAGCCTCTTTCCTTTGGTTTAAACTGTTAATACAAGAGGATGAACATGGTGAGACAGGCGGTTCATGTAGCAACAAAATAAGTCTAGAGCTCAATCCTTTCTTTTGGAGGGGATGAGAGAGGCCTGCTTGGGACCATAGTTTGGGTGGTGCACAGAGGGTTTTTTATGTTAGGGGGAAAATAACTGCATAGCATGCTATAAAGTACTAAGAAGAGTAATGTTTCAGGGAAGGAAGCTAGATTTGAATGAGAATGAGAAATTATTGTCCCCAGTCGTTAGATCAGCTAAAAATATTAGGCGTTTCATTGGGCCATATTTTATTAAGATTTTAAAATACACATGGGTTTTTAATTCTCTTCTGCAGCCAAGAAGGCTGGAAACAACTATCTTTTTTTCCCTTCTCTCCAATAAAGAAAGGTTCCATATATATTTTCAGCCTCTCTAAAGTGAATTTTTAAAACTAAAACCTGAATGGAATAAAAAGGAAAATCACAAGTTTGCAATGCTGACCTTTGACACAGGAGTACCAAGATCTACCCAGACTTCCTCCTGACCTTTCAGCAAATAATTTAGCCACATAGGGTAAAGATGGCAGAAAGCTGACAGGTCGCTGAGAGAGTCCTCCACATTGTAGACAGCTACACAAGATACCCATATTAACACTTATTTCAGACTCTGTTTTAACATTATATAGGTGTTTTGCCCTCCAAAACTCCTATTAGAGGGCTGTTCCAGAACCTTGCTTCTCTGGTACTTAGAAATCTTTTTCTAATTTCCATTCTAATTTTATTCATGACTGGTTTATACTAATTTGTTCTTTGCTAACATTATCTTTTTCTTAAGTAGCTCATTTTCTTCTGTGGCATATAGCCACCTGCTGAATGTATATAGTATAAAGTCCTCTCACCTTTCATTTTTCTAGGCTAAACAAGATAACTTCTCTTATATTTTGCCTTGCACACTAGGCTGTTTGCACACTTGGCCATCTTTTTTGACATTTTTGCACCTATTCCTATTTAAACTATTCATTTTTATTTTTTTTCCCATGAGTGGGCAGTAATATGCATAATAATGTGTGAAAGGTCTCACATAATGCATTCATATGTAAGTTTGTATAAAAAATATTTTGTTTGGCAAATTAATTTTTTTTCTTTCTTTCTTTCCTTGCTCACCTCATAATGCTGTGAATTCTGGTTTTGAGTACTACAACCAGCTCTATAACTCCCTAAAATTATGAAGCTGTATTCTGACAATGTTAGTGCTATCTTTAAAAGTAGCTCTGTTCTAAAAATCTTCTAAAGAACTATCACACTGTATATTTGTGTAGTTAAAGTGGTAGATAGATATCTCGGTGAAAAAAATCTGGAAACTGAAAACCTTCATCTACTTGGAATGTCTGTGATAGAGCATCTTTTAAGTATATCCTTTGATTCTGTTTGCAAGATCAAACAGTACTAACAAAGAGGAACAAAAAGAATGAAGAAGAACCATCTGGCTTGCTGTTCATACTAACTGATTGGGGAGAAGTGCACTAAACAACGGTGACTTTACTTTTAAAATATTAGGAGGCAAATGTTGAACAATCCCAGCATGAACAAAAATGCCCACTCTGTTCCATAAAACACAACCTCTTTTTAAATTATCCCTTGACCAGAACTGTTGATATCTTCACCCTTCTATAGAATCTCCAATATTTACTCTATAGTAAAAAGTGTAAAAAATATAGCTAGTAATACATGAAACCTTAATGTATTATAGTAAACAACAAGATCAGTCTTTTCTGTCAAGGTTTTTGTGTGAAACAGCATAACACAAGGTATTTGAGCCAAATAGGTTTAGAAAAGCAGTGTTTTTGAAAAACAAAAAAAACCCCTCCCCAAAACAGAAAAAAAGGCTAGAGCACTGCAAAATAAGAGAAATAGTCAAACAAGCAATGTATTCCTTGAAGTACATAAAAAAGAAAACACTTTCTTCTTCTATTGAAGAAATAAAACAAAATGTAAGGGAGGAAGGTTCTAATCCTTCCTGTGCTTAGGAAGACTCATGCACAGACTATAAAAACACAACTCCCATTAGTATACAAGGGGAGGGAAGGAGAGTAGCTGATGAATATACATAAAGATATATCAGATATCACTTTCTTTTCAAAGCCAAAGCCAGCTTTTATTTCTACATTTTGATTTTCGGATTTTTTGTTTGTTTGGTCAGTTGGTTTGCAGTTTCTGCTTGTGTTTGTTTTTGTTTAGTGGCCAGGGACTGGTCGTTGCTTTTTAAAGCTTATAGGGAATTGAAATAGTCCTCCTTTATCTGGAGAATAATACGGATTTTAAAGTATTCAGCTGAACAGAAGCCTGACTGATTGGATGCAGCACCAAACCTAGACACCCTTGTCAAAGTTTAATACCTGAAGCATGTGTGAATGACTAATTTTGCAAGTACCTCTTGGTACCAACATAACTGGTGCTGAGCTGTTCTTAGCGATCTCCCTAAGGAAAGCTGAGCTTAGGCAGAGAGAATCCACATCTTTGCATAGGCTAGGATAATTATCCTGCTAGACTCCTCTCACATAGAGAATGTGAGACTCTAGAAGGTTGTGGAAAATGATGAATAAGACATGGGAGGTTATATAAATGGGTATTTCCCAAGTCCGTGGAGACTTTTTTCCACATGCAGTGTATGACACCTTAGATCTACCTACAAAACATGTGAGGGCACTGATCATCTGCCAAAAATGAAACTCAGCAGCAGCTCTGGGAAAAACCCTTTGCATGGAGTCAGTGAGAAGACTCAATATGAAGGATTTCCCTTGCTGTCCTGATGTACTGTTCACTCACAAAGCGATCTTCATGGAAAGATAATCTAGAGACCAAGTCTTCAAAGACTCATGTAAGAGTCCTAGCAGAATCCTGAGCAATATATTTAAACAGGACTGGAGGACAAAGTCTGTCACTGTTTGAATCACTTTAATTCTGTCTTGCTAAAGCTAATGGCTGGCAGGAGATGGGCTGTGATTACTGCATGGTAAATTGAATGGTCAGATAACCATCTTTGAAACCCAGAAGACTCCAGGGTGAAATGATCTCATTGTAAAGCAGTTCTACCTCATTAACTGAGTGTCAGGAAATTCCTCCAGTAATAAAGAAGAATATCCCACCCCTCTGTTAAGGAGTGCTGCTCAGTGGTTGAAAGCCAACTGGATCCATTTTTCTGTGCTGAAATGGGCAAGGAATCATTTTGGCTCTTCACAGAAAAAACAGGATTGTTTTATTGGGGCTGGAGGAAGGAGGTCATTGGTCTGTATCCTCTGTACCACTCTGTATCTTTCTAGAACACTGCCCAAGAGGCAACTGAGTTGCTTCACAGCCAAGAAAAACATCCACCACAGCAGCCTTGAACCTGTGAGAAGGTAGACCATTTCTGTGTGGGATTCATCATCACATGTGGTGATCACTGACATACTGAAAGGTTTGCATCACTGCTGGAATGTGTGACTACAGTGCTACAGATTGCATAAGTGCTTCTCAAACTAAAGTCAGCTCTGAAAAAGTTCTATAGTCAGACTTTTCCACAGCCACATGGTACAGTGAGATTGCCCGTGCTTTCTAGGAATACAACTCTACATGCACATTGTTAGCATTGTCATTTGTAGATGGTGTAAAAAAAGGTTAGGGACTGAGCTGAAGTAAGTTTTCAAAACCTTGTGGTCCAAACACTCCCCTTATATTTTATCACCTCTTTTCCATTGCACTCACTTTTTTCCACCTCCCATACCCAGTTCTGGGAAATGTCCACATACTCTGGCAGATCACCCTACCAACAGAAAGCTGGTCTCCTAGGCAGGTTCTAGTGCATGACCCACCAGGGTCACAATATACGTGTAATTTTTTTCACACATGAAAGGATCATCTGCTGCTTTCTTGTGTACACCCAGCTGCAGGCCCTGGACTGGCATTAGATATGTCATAAACAGGAAGCATGAGACCTTTTCTTCTACTCTTCCTCAAGGCTTTTTTGCCTGTGACCATGAGACACTGACGAGAGCAACTGAGATACAGACCTGCCTGGAATAGGAAATACTCTGACTTTTCTTGTGGCCACTGCTCTAGGTTGGTGTGCAGCAGTAAAGTAGTCATGTGTGTCTGACCTGTTCTGGTAGCTCACCAAACACGCTGCTATGTATGGTTGAGGACCTGGATGGAGACCAGAGGCAGCTCAGTTCACTCCTCATCCCAGAAATGCCACGGTGGGGCACTGAAAGTGGCACAATGGTTTTGATCCATTCAGTGCCTGGAATACAGTCAGTCTGGCACATCTGGTACAGACAACATGACCAAGACTTCTCATCTCCCTTGTCCTTTCTCCTTCAAGAAAAACTAATGTGCAAGTTTTTGCAGAGCTGGAGCTTTTCTGTCAGTTGTAGCTATCTTTAGCTCGATTACCATCTAAATACATGCATACATGTGTCTATATACACATAAAACCTTTCTTTGTCTCTTCTCATCTTTTGTTCAAACAGTCCTTCTAGAAGATGCCCTTATGTCACTATGTTGGTAGCCCTGCTATCTTTAGCTTTATTTAATGGTTTTCAAGTCGGTTTTTTTTTATATTTTCTTTTTTACACTGGAATTCTAATATGATGTCTTCAAAACAATATAGAATCATAGACTCAAAGAATGACTTGGATTGGAAGGGATGTTAAAGTTAACATAGTTCCAAATCCTCTGCTGTGGCCAGGGATGTTTTCACTAGATGAGGTTGCTCAGCTCCTCATCCAACTTGGCCTTGAATACTTCCAGGAATGGGGCACATCTGCCTCTTGTAAACGTTGTGCTTTAGAAGCTTATTTTAAATTCCTTTAAAAAATATTTTATTTACTGAAATTCCGAGACTTGTTCATTCAATGGAATTTTGAATTTGAATATGTTTACTATTTGAATATGATTGCTATTACACTGTGGCCTTTTCTTCCCTTGTGTGTTCTCTGACTGAGCACCAAGAATCACTCATCACTTTATGTTTAAAATTCAAAATCATCATGCCCCTGTGCACAATTCCTCCAGTTTACAGAGGAGCAAGTAAACTCATCCATTATTTCTCAGTTTTCTCTCTTTAAAACTTTCCTAATCTTCCATAACATATCACCATTAATGACCATTATGTTAGGTTACTTGTAATATAATCCCAATAGTATATGATTTTTAGAAACACATGGAATTCCGACCCTCAGGTATATGATAATTGATCATCTATTTCATGAGTTTGCCTTATTAACTCTACTCTTTAAATCTGGAAAGTCACTCCTTCACAAGCTCATTTGATTCCAATTGTCTACTGGTATTTTTTCTAATAGGTTTTTTAAAATCTGTCAGTCCTTGTTTATATTCCTCACTTTCTTTAGAGTTGTGTAGATATATGTTTTATTTGGGCTTAGCCTGTTGCCTGATTTTATGGTTCCTAATAAAAAAGAACTTTATAGTCACTGGTATTGAATTTTACTGATTTAAGTCCATTTTTTTCTCATATTTAGAGGGTGTATCTGGAATCATAGAATCATTTAGTTTGTAAAATACCCAGAAGATCCTCAAGATGCTCATTGAGCCCAACTGTAAACCCAGTACTGCCAAGTCCACCACTATACCGTGTCCCTAAGCAACACATTTATTTATCTTTTAAATACCTCCAGGGATGGTGACTCTGCTACTTCTCTGGGCAGCCTGTTCCATGCTTGATAATCCTTTCCATGAAGAAATTTTTGTAATATCCAATCTAAACCTCTTCTGGTGCAATTTGAGTTCATTTTCTCTTGCTTGAGTTTGTTTTCTCTTGTTCTATCACTTGTTACTTGAGGGAAGATGCTGACTCCCAGGTTGCTATAAGCTTTCAGGTGATTGTAGGGAGTGACAGGGTCTCCACTGAGTCTCCTTTTCTCTGGACTTAACAGCTGCAGCTCTCTCAGCCACTTCTCATAAGACTTGTGCTCCAGTCCCTTCACCAGCTCCACTGCTCTTTTTTTGTCATCCTCTTCTTGGATGACATCACTTGTAGATATGTCATCCTGAGAGTGTTTTCTTTTGCATCTGCTGCTATTTCCTAGATTCTTTCCTATAATCTGCCTGACTGCCTACATATTTGTATCTGCCAGCCATTCTGTTTTCTTATAGAGATGGAACTTCTATGGCAAAATAATATTTGTAAAAATGGTGTTTTCTCTGCAGATAGTTCTTCTCCAGGCTTTCTATTATTGCTAATATTGTTATTTTGCTATGAAAAGTTCCTCGAGTTCTGAGACTAAAGGCTGTTACTCACTGAAGACACTGAAATGTACAGTTCATCAATAGCTCCAGGGCGATTTTTCAAAAGAGGTAGTTGTCTGGAACACACTTTCTCCTCTCTCTCTTCAGATTTTTTATTTTATTTTGGCAATTACATGAAACATTACTTCATCCCTTATTATTCTCTTGCCATTCCTAATAAGCCATGTTTTAATTTAAAACAGCAATTTACAATTCAATTAATATATAACAACACAATCCATTGTAATCACGATGTGATAAATTTGTGTTTTAAGTAATTTTTAATGCTCATAGCAGCTGGATCTGTGAAGTGTGGAAATAGCTACCATTTTTCACCACATGCAATTCTGCCTGTGCAAAGCGCCATTTTTTAATTATATCACTACCAAAGCTCAATGCAAGGAATATGGAGCAACTGTAATTGCAGAGGAAGTGAATCTTTGCTTATATTATACAATTAACATGGGAAATATAAAAGTAATGTCAATATATAATTAGCAAAACTGATATAAAGGTGAATTCCCCAATACAATCACTATTGAAAGATGTGTTTCAGATTTATATATTTTAAAAGTAAAGAGGATGTGATTAACTTAACAACAAAGAATTAGAAGAGTACTACACCTGTCCAGAAACTTATTCTTTATAAACTGCAAATAATGCATTATTAGTTTGCTGATGATATTTTTTCCCTTTCTTTTGTGAGTCATGTACTTTTTCAATTTTGTGTGTTTCTAAACTATAAAGATAAAAAACTGCAAAAGGGCTAAGTCTTTAACAAGTTTATAGTTTCTTTGACTTCAAGGAAAATACAATAATTCCAATGTAATTATAAATTTTGTTTGTCTGTAGTTTAGACGTTACATACAAACCACCATATGCCATCTTAAAAAAGTAAATTAAGCCTCTTCCAAGTTCCACTCCAAAAGAGGAGGTTGACTTCTCCAACTAGACCCCTTCTTCTGCTCTTACTAAGGCCATCTGGGCTTGCTGTGAACACGAGCTCTGGCTACTACTGACATTTATCAGGAAGAGAGACTTTTCACTCTTCTGTCAATGTTTTTATTCTTGAAATCTGAAGTATTTCTATTGTACTGACAGAAATTGTAGTGGCATAATTGTAAAATCATGAAGAGGTCTCACTATGTTTTTTCCTCTTCTTTGTAATAGAACATTAAGAAAAGGGTTTTCTGTAATCCTAATTTACTTCCAAAGGAACTTCAGTAAAACAGCTTTCTTTTTATTTCTATCCCAGCAGTGTGACCTATGTCAGTTTGCTCCTTGTCAAGTGGAAATAATTCATCAGAATTCATAATTCTATTAATAAAACCTGCAATATTTGGTTGAAGCTAACAGTTTTTGAAAATGGGAATTAAGTTGTTTTCACCACCCTGCCATTTGATTTAAATTCTTTTATCCATTTTTTTCCATTTTCATTTTTAATAAATTAAAAGTCACAGAAAAATGTTCCAAGAATTATGACAGATCATATATGCAAGGAAAAACCCAACAAAAACCCCCTCCAATTTGGAATATATGTCCCCTTTTAAGTTCCTGGATAACAAAGATCTGCCATAATTAATAGAATCATATGATCACATTTCTGAAGGTCAATAGGAAAAGAAATAGGTAGTATTAAAAACAAATATGCAATATATCCCAGAGAGGAAGAGAAGATATTAAAAATTGTCAGATGGGAAAATGTATCTATGAGTTGGTTTTCCTTAAAAGAAACATTTCTGCATGGACCACTTCCATATTGACCTTGTATAAATGTATATAAGATAAACATTCACATTCTTTTATGAGAAGCATCATTATAATACTTGTGGAAAAATACAGTGTAAATAAAATGGAATCCTCTATTGTATCATAGAAGCCCATTTGAGTTTAGAAATTGGATGTACTTGGAACAGAATCGAGACCAGGACCCCAAAAATGTTAATTTCCTACTATTCTTTATTCAAATGAAAAGATACCATCTCTGGCAATTGCGCCATAGACAAAAAATGCTGTTCTTTTATGTTATTACTGGCTTTTCAATTCTTATATTTGTCATTGATATATGTGGCATGAAAGTAAAAAATGCATACATAACATAAACGCTGAGGAAATATACATTAAGGAGAACTAACCCATCAAGTGATTTTACCCTTATCTGCATTTGCAGGTTGGTTAGATCCATCAATGTATGTAGCGCCAAACTCTATAATTCCATTATAGTGGTAGGAGCAAGAAGGTGGGCGTTTTTGAGGTGATGCCATGCATTGTATAGTAAAATCCAGCAAAGTTGCATTTTCAAATATCTGGTGGGGAAGTGGCAAAGTAACTCCAGAAATTTTAAGGACATTTTCCAAATGTTTATTTAGATAAAAGATAGATAACAGTAAAACTATAAAACCTGCAGCAAGATAACTAGGTTTTATTAATGACCTGCTATATACCGTGGCTGGATAATTAAAGTTCTCCCTTCCTCCTAACCCCCTCCTCCCAGAGAAGGAGAGAGTGGACAAATTTATTTGATAGTTTGATAACCAGGGGACACTGGTTGAAAACTGTTGATATAATCAGGGTCTATTCAATTTGCTCACGACAGACACTCCTATCTGTTAATTTCACCTGTGAATAGTTAATTATGCTCTGGATGCATATGGTCGAGCCATTAATAAAATTTTTCTGTCATACCTTTCTGTATTTTTCTTTTTTGCAGTCCTCATGTGCATTTTATCTATAGGAATCTCTCTTCCTTTTTTTTCTCTTTTAACATTGCACAAGACAGATGTTAGTGTTATTGGTATTTCAGCAAGGTTGCGTTATAGATGGCATGCAGCATGGATCAGGATTGCTCTTTTAGCCTGTAAAGGCTGGGTCTGTGTACATAATGAAGTTGCTGAAGCATGAATGATAATGGAGTTCTTAACCATTTCACATTTTCAAGCTATGCTTAGGGAATTTGCTTCCAACTAAAGAAATGCAAGGGAAAATGTGTTGGGCTTGGGTTTTCTTTTTCTTTTTCTGTTTCCTTTTTTTTTTTTTTTTAATGAGGATTTTACATGTACAGGATGGCTGATTTTACTTTGTTTCCTTTAAATCTGGCTGATGCCCCTTTTCTAAGACATTTCTTTGGGTGAATGTAGATATCAAATCTCAGATTTTCTCCCTCCAGTCATCTGAATTTAATAAAGTGCATATTGTATGCCAAAAGAATTTGCTTTAATCTCTGAAAGGCCTCTCAGGGCTCAGAAGACTTCTAACCTTCACATCAAATTTCCTTAATTCTGCCATTTTCTTCAGTTGGGATAGTTTTCTCTAACTCTTCTCTGCCTTATTGAGAGATTGCTTAGTTCATCAAAAATAATTTGTATATTCATAATACTGCAGGTGAGAACATGCTGCCATGCCTAATGTCTCTGAATAGAAGTATCTAAAGAATACTAATAAAACTGTGAGTGAGTAACATTCCCCAGCTTTTGGTTCCTATTTCGTTCACAATCCAAATGTAGTCTTTAAAGTTGCTGAGACCTACTCCCTCCTTTGAAGGAACAATTTTTTGTAGATAAATCCTCCTAGTTTCCTTTCCTGCAGCTTTGTTTCCCTAACCCATGCATTACCAGTAAGGTCCTGTCCTCCTATTTCTTGGGAAGATCAAGGCGGAGAAGATCATCCACAAAGGACAAAGGCTCTGGGCCTTGCTTGTCTCTCCAGCAGTAGACATCATCCTACATTGTCATGAAACATAGCCATACCTTAAAAAAATTTAACAGAGGATCACCCAAATTCAGTATGGGTTGGTACCTGGTCTCCAAACGGATTGTTGAGTCTTGAAACCTTAACTTCAGCTTTACTTCTAAGGTCTTTTGGGTCCAGTCTTCTCTAAGATAACTGTGATTATCATAGCGTGGTTTTCTTAAAAATTCTTTCTCTCTGCTAGGCTGCATCAATCCTTCTCTTCCAAAGAGCTGAGTTGGCTTCATGCATTTTATGCTTTATGAACTCATTCTTTAGGTCATCAAAAAAAAGAATCTGCAGATTCTTGCTACCAAGTTTTCCCTAGGTCTACTTTACATTGCTTCTTTTAAGGTTTCTAAGAACTCTCTTTGCTTGTTGGAAGCTAAATTACAAGGAGAAACTTGGATGTTTTGCTTCTCTCATTGCTCAGTCTCACTGGATGACAGAGCTAGATAGTCTTGGTAGGTTGCTGTGCTGATCATCAGTGGAGGTGAACAAAGGAGAAACTGGAGAGGAGACATGGGCAAAGGACTTATTTCTGAATGGGTACAATACCTAAAGAAATGTAGTTGGAGTCAAGAAGCTCCATCACAGACATAAAACCAGATTATTAGAGCTGCCTGAAATCTTTCAATGTGACTTATAAAAATATTTGATTTAAAGTGAAAAATTTTGCATAAGTAGTCCAAGTCTGACAAAAATTTTTGTCAGTCAAATAAATAGAAAGAATGACTAGGGGGGGAAAAAAATTAGAGAGTATTAAAAGCTTCCTGTTTTCTTGAGTGAAAATCTGAGTGTCCTTGCTTTTATTACACAATTATTGATCTCAGACTGGGTCAAAAACATAAAAATTGACATTTTAGTGAGATGGCGTTAAATTTCAGAGCTTTAACAGGATTTGTAGCCAGTGACACTGTGAACTGTCACCCTGAATACTTTACCAGAGTCCTTTTAAGATGTCTGAGAAGAAGGCCTGATCTCCATGGGTAACACTGTAGTGTGTGATTCCACCTTTAGAAATAGTCCAGTACAGAAGGAGGAAAGGACAAGTCAACAATCATATATATGGGGCACCACAATACAAGAAAGACACTAAGCTGTTAGAGAGCATCCAAAGGAGGGCCATGAGCATGGTGAAGGGCCTGGAGGGGAATCTGCATGAGGAGAGCTGAGGGCACTTGGTCTGTTCAGCCTGGAGAGGAGGAGACTGAGGGGAGACCTCAGTGCAGTTACAACTTCCTTGCGAGGGGAAGAGGAGGGGCAGGCACTGATCTCTTCTCTGTGGTGACCAGTGGCAGGACCTGAGGGAATGGCCTGAAGTTGTGTCAGGGGAGGTTTAGGTGAGATATTAGGAAAAGGTTCTTCACCCAGGGGATGGTTGGGCACTGGAACAGGCTCCCCAGGGCAATGGTCACTGAGCCAAGCCTGACAGAGTTCAAGAAGTGTTTGGACAACCCTCTCAGGTACATGGTGTGACTCTTGGGATTTTTCTGTGCCGGGCCAGGAGGTGGACTTGATGATCCCTGTGGGCCCCTTCCAACTCAGGATATTCTATGATTCTATTGTATGATTCTTAGTAATTGTCCTCCCCCATCCCACTAATTTCTGTGGAATTGATTAGATTCATTCTGCTGTTGCTGCTGTTATTTTGGAGAAGGTTTCTTCTCAACTTTTAAAGGCTCCTCACCAAGCACTAACCCCTTTATTTTGTGGCATGGAATTAGCAAGGGAAATACAAAATAATGAGTTACCTTGCTCAGAAATAATGACTTTGGCTTAAAAAAGTGAGGACCGAATGAAAGAAGAATCTGGAGTTTATCTACACACTTATTTTGAAAATTTTAGAGTGAACTGAGAACGGGTATAATTCATTTCCCCACAGTATGAGGGATGGGAATGTACTTGTTTAAAATTAAGGCTGAGTCTCACAGTCCAGCCTGGACTATGATGCTCTGCACTGGGTTGAGGCCTCAAGAAAAAACAGGTCTTCTCTGCCAACTGCTCTGATCTGTTCATACTTCTACAAGCAGGGTAGACACAAGGACAGCAAGTTAGGCAGAAATTCAGCCTGAAGGTCAGAAAAAGAACAATAAAGTACCTATCTTTCTGTGGCTTCTGGGAGTTATTGTTCTGTTTGTTGGCAAATTCAAATCCCTCTAATGCACATACCTTTATTATGTTGATTTGGACTCAAATAGTACAGAAGTATTGGGGCAACTGTTTTGTGCCGTATCATGATGCTCAGGGCGGCTTCAGTGTTCCCTTATGGCCTCCAAGTAGAACTTACAGATTTTTGTTGTTGACCATTTCACACTCCTGGCCCGAGTCTAAACTGAGGCCTTTTTTTTTTTTTTAAATTTCTAAATATTTTCCTGAAGTTGCTGCTGCTTGTTCCCCTTTTGTATTCCACAGAGGGAGGTCTTAATAAGATACCTTCTATGAGAAATAACCTGTTCTGGAAAGTATTTCTGGTTCAGAACAGTCTTATTTGTCTAGGCAGAAATAGAGAATCCACTCCTCAATCTACTTACCATGACGTCACCAAAATGCAGAGGAGGGAGAGGCAATGCTCTGAAGTCATCTGAGTCACAAGGGTGAACCTCTGCTACCTGTTCTTCCAGTAATGCTCCTTTGAGTAACAACATATCTTTATATGTATACATATATATACATATTCACTTTGTTGATCCTATCAAACTGTTCAAAGCCAGTGACTGGTAATTTTTCAATACTTCATAGCCAGCCAAATTGGGATTTAATTACATTAACTTATTTCAAAAGTATCTCCCCTACCCCTATTCCACAGCTGCAAAGAAGGTCACTTGCAAACGTTAGAAATGTTTGAGTTCTCAAGAAAAGTTTTTGAATATTTTTTCAATGGAAAGTCATAAATATGAAGTTAATACCAACACTCCTAATAATACACGTGCAGGGAACCTTACAGTCTTTCTTGCTTAATTGAACTGTTTCACTTCAGTAAGCCCGTAGTGTGAGCAGGAAGTACACAATAGACATGAAACACCTAGAATAACAACTTGAGTGCTCAAGACTGAGAGGTCCATAGATGGTTATAATGAATTCATTCAATCTTGGAATGGCCAGAAAAAATATTCCAGAAAGAATATGGACTTGTTTGTATTGGAAGGACTTTACTGTACAAGACTTTCCTTTTATTCTTTGGCAAAGATAAAATTTACATCTTTATAATTAGAAATAGCTCTGTTTTGCTTGAGGTTTTTCTGAGGGGAAAGGGACCTGTTGCTTCTGTTTTGAATACGTATTAGATAGAAAAGGATTTTTTTGTAAGATTTCTGGAAACATCTGCTCAGTACTTAGCTGTTTTCAAAAAGCAAATAGAACAGTAGGAACTGTTAGGAAAGAAACAGAGAACAACATAGAAAGTATTATCATGTCATTATACAAAACACTGGTGTGCCTAGGGATAGTGTGCAGTTCTGGTCCTCTTTGTCATTAAAAAAATAAAACAAATCAAAACCCCCATCATATTAGAAAACTAGAAAATGAGCAGAGAGGAGTGACAGGAAGGGGATCTGAAGTAAGTAATGATTTCTGTACAAGAAGAGATTTAATAGCCTTGTTCTGCAAATTGTTGGATGCTGCATGGGATACTGCAGGAAGGTACTACCCCATGCTTTATTCTGATGTTTTCTCTCTAAGCACCCATTCATGGCCACGGCTGGGTGCACAATACAGAGTGAAATGGGCATTTGGTCTGAAACTGCAGATATTCTTAGGAGTAGAATGTTTCTTGTCATAGTGTTTCTCACCTATAAGGAGCAATGTGTGTGTGTATTCATATAAAGTAAGAGATCAGATCAAAATGTGGGTGCTGTGAAAGGGGAATACTCAGTGGTAACAACTTAAGAATCTTTCTGCAAATGCTGAGTATTTGGTAGCTGTTGAGCGTACTGTGAGCAATGACACTGGGCCTCTTTCCAGGATTAATTTTCATAATGCTGCCTAACTGCAACTCTCTGTGTGTTCTGCTCTGTACAGGAAAGTAGCAGAGCAAACTGCTGGCACCTGGACTTGCAGAACTATTTACAATATACTGTGACTAGTAACCTCAGTTCCCTAATATGGGGCTCTTTCCCCTACCCCCTCTGCTAGCAGGGTAGACCATGGAAACTGAAAGTACTAGATGGCACCCCTTTGGAGAGTAGGGCTGTTGTCAATCAGCTGTGGAGAAGGCAGATGCTGCCTGTTAGAGGGCTCCAATAACACAAAAGCATTATCAGACCGCAAGAAAATGAGGTCTTTCATTAGCCATATGAGCTCCCGTGCACTCCTGAAACTAGTTCTTTTCACAGGAAAATGCTGAAGGACACTTGTGCCAGCAAATGCCAGCAGTGAACTTGACTGGCTGCCAGGTGCCCTGACAGAGAAGAGTCAGGCTAGAGGGCTGTGAGTCATGGGTGGTCCTGAAACGGAGAGGAACAGATTAGAAGTGATCAAATAAACAGCAGTTAACACCGGCATTGGCTAAGTCGTTTTAACCTGGGAAAGTCAGAGGTATCAGAGGTATCAGAAAATAAAGATGTACTCTAGGGGACAAAGAGGAGAAATTGAATTGCCATACAACCAGCAGTGTGTAGGCCCTGTAGAGCTGACTCTCAGAGGCATTGCACCTCAGTCTGCCCATCTCTGGCTTGCTCTGTTGGGTGGCTCATGAAGCCAGGCCACCACCTGTGGGGACAGGTCCATGTTTGGAGATACAGTGCATCCCTGCAGTGCACCCTGCGAGGTCCTTCCCTTCAGGCAGACAGACTTTCCCTGCCAGGAGGCTGCCAGCTTTCCAAATGAGACTTCCCTCTGGCTGAGATCAAGTGACATGAAGAACTCACAGAAGATCATGTTCAGAGCCATTTTTGTGGGAAAGTGTCCCTCAGGATGGGTAAAGATGAAGGATGGAGTCAGTGGGTATCTTCCTGAGTGTGGCACAGGGCACATGGGCAAAGCAGGCTGTGAGACAGAGCTGTGGACGCTGAGCACAGTAGCAAGAAGGCATGAGCATGTTCAAAGTGAATGTCCCAAAATCCACACTAGCATCCTCATCCCCACACAGCTCATCCCCATCCTCACAGACCTTTGGCCTCTTTCTCCCTTCAGGAAGGTGATCTGGTCTGTCTGCCCCTTCTGACACCACTGCACAGCCATGGCAGGATGTCACACTTTCACATCCTTCCTCTGTATTGAGAGGGGTAGGAAAAGACAGCGAGATCTGGCACAGTGCTCAAAATGGTTTATTCTTAGCAGGGCTGTGTTTCCTACAAAAAATGTGTCAATAAATTTTAAGTGTAACTAATGTTCTCTCTCACTGAGATAGATTAACTTCTGAACGAAAAGCTAGGATGAAAGAAATTTGTATATTTGTTTATACTAAAAGATTAAGGAATCACTCATTAGGAAACAAAAATTAAGAAAAAACAAAACCCCCAAACAGCCCAAACTCCACTTCTTCTACACAGAACGTATGAAGGCTGCATATAAACAAGTCAAATTATAAAATAGAACTTTCTTGTACGTTTACATGCACAGATACTGTTACAATTGATTTTTATGAGATGCAATTACTAAAACAAATGATATTTCCGTTGAACACGGAACTGCTTGCAAACCATGTAGACAGCCATGTTGCATTTTGAACTAAAGCAAAACCCAACAATTAGATTGTAGATATAATTGTCCTAGAGGAGCCAAAGAAGGATTTTTTCCTACAAGCTGTTGTTAGGAGATTGGGATCTTCCCTTTCTCTACAAGATGCATTAACCTCTGCTGCAACTCGTTGTGCAAGAACAATTCTTCTTTTGATCCATGAGCAGAATATGCAGCAAGTAGGTCTATCTCACTGCTAGCCTTACTCACATTAATCCTGGCACTTGTCATTAGGCATTTACATGCAATGTTATCCATCCTCTGTGTGTTTTGCTAGACTACAGAGGGTCAGAATACATACTTATCACTAAGGATAAGCAAATTCTTACTCCCTTGAGCACTCCTGTGGATGAACTGAATCCCGTCACTACATGCCTAATTTGACTGCAGTGTGGGTAGACACTGTAAATATTTTTGGTTGAACAAATCACACTGGTTTCTTGAGACAAATTCTGCTTCTGTTAATATTTGCAATACTGTTTTAAAGTTTCTGTTAGCAGGTAAGGAAAAGTGATGGTCAAAACTTTAGGATTTACAGGCATAACTGACCAGGCAGGTCACACAAAATATGCCTGACTAGAACAACCTTGGTACCAATGTCAGCACTGGGATGAAATTCTTACAGTTGTTTTCCTTCAGTTTTCCACCGCAAAAGAAAACATTTTTCCATTACTTCTAAATAACATAATTACATTTTAAGGCAGCTTAACATTTCTTTTAGCTCAAATAAAAAAAACCAAAGCAAACATAACAAGCGAAGTGTTGCAACAGAACAGCATTAATCTCATTATATTTGAAAGCATATTTTATGTATAAGCATCTCAGATGCAGAAATGGTAAAGTTTAAGTACAACACCCCAGTGCATCACTTTACACTGTCTTTTGCCTATTTAAAAAGGAGTATCTTTGTGTTTACAGCTTAAATCCTTCCCTTTGTAAGAACAGCTACCATGCAGTCACTTATTAGAATTCAGAGGAAGCAAAGCAAAGACCCTTTGTAGAAATGTTAGATATTACCAAATAGCTGGAGACCAGCTATGTTCTGTGCCTGTGATATTTAATCAGAAGCTTTCATTTCTGGTAGTTTAATGTGTGTTAAAAAAACCCCCAAAACCAAAGAAGCTATTAACTTGAAAATTGAATCTTTTTGCTTACTTTGGCATGTCATTTGCTTTATGTTGTTACTGCACCTCCACTGACCAACCATTGACCATTAGCCTGATCATTACGCTTCCCTTTGAAAATAACCACACAACAGTGTCTTTACCTCCATACCCAGCACTTTCATTAGAGTTTCACACTTATAAGTTACTAAAATAGTGTCAGCTATTGCTCCCCAGGCAGTACCTTGAAATTCTATGTGAAAATCAGGCAGACTTGCTGATTTAATGATTAAGTTCAGTAGATATTATTTTTAAGGTTGTTTCTAGATAGTGTTAAAAATTTAAGGACATGAACTCAAAAATTTCACCACTATTTCTCTTCTGCCCTTAAAAATAAATCCCTGAGTATTACATGTCTCACTTTCCATCAACTTTTCAAAATTCTGTTACCTGATAAAAATAGATCTGTAGCTGTTACTGGGAATTCTTTTGCCATGACTGGATAGTTAAAATTGTAAGTTTCTGGCCTGAATCCAGGTTGCAATAAAATCTTAATTGATACATTTTTAGTATATCTATATTACTTGGCAATTAAGTTTCTTGGTATAAAGCCTACATTATTAATTAAGCAGCTCCTTTAAAATTACTTATTAGGGTTTGGGTTTTTTTATATTGCATTACTGAATGTGTAATTTAAAACAAAAGAACTATTTTGTTACTGATTAATTATGGCTTTTTGATGACATTTTGGACTTAATGGTATCAATTCTGTTTCATACTATCTTGCTGGAATTCTTGACATCATGCTTTTCTGTTCAAAATTAATTCTAGAATTATGATTCCAGCCTTTTTCACTAGTTGCCTAAGTCCCAAATGATTTAGACATGTGCTTAATGCTTAATCTGAGTTACATAATCTGATGTGTAAGTGAAGTTGAGTGTCTATGTGCTTTATAGACAAGAAGAGGGGCTGCTGATATAGGCCCGGCTGAGAAATAGGAATTAGTCTGGTGAATTCCCTAGTGGATAATTAATACTTTCTGTGGCAAGATGGCACTTCAAGGTCTGTGAGATTTTTGCTGTGTGGTATATGATAAATCACAAGCTTTTTGTTTCTTGCTATTTCCATCTCACAAATGCATGATGAAAAAGGCCTGAACACTTCTGGATTTCCTTTTGTGTGTTTGGAAGTGGTTATGTTTCCTTTTACTATTGGTAAAAGAAAAATATTCTTTTATATATTGACTTCTCTATTACACTTTACTGACAAAAAAGTGTCAGGTTTTAAAATAAGAGGCAATCACGATGCTACAAAAACATCCCTAGAAGTGACCTAAGCTGCAAAATTTTAAATTATACTTAGTTCAGTTGACAGATAAGATTTATAAGTAAGAATATCTATTAGAACTGTGGGTCAAGATTAGTTGGTCTGTATTACTTCTACAAACCTTGTCCTGCCTGTGTTGTTAGGCTGCTAGGGCTAAAGAAGTTTATCATTAGACTTTCAATAGTATTTTTGGCTGTCAAATAATATTAAATACTTACCAAACTATCAATTTTATTTCATTAAATATAAAAAATAAGAACTTTTTTTTGATCATGGGAGTAAATGGGCCATGGTCATGATGCAGAAAGGAACTATTCAGTTTTCAAATGAATGCTGTGAATACCGGGCAGATGCTGAGGTTTGTTGAATTGATGACCACATGGTATAAATGGATGGATGTTGTAAATGCCTACATTTTGCACAGGTTCAAAATGTTTCAGACAAAGTCAAGGAGGAAAAATCTCACAAGGGCTATTAAGTAAAAAAAGTAAATTTTTTCCTCTAGCTCATGACAGTACTGAGCTAGCAGGATGCCAGATGATGTGGCTCCACGGTTACAAAGCTCATGCTAACACTCCTGTTGGGTGACTCAGTACTGTGAACTTGGCTCACTCCCCATTTCTCTCACCAACAATGCTTCCATCATCATCTGTGCTGTCCTCCTTGCTCCTGGGATCCCTTCTGGGGTGAGACAGTGGTACTCCTACAGTATCACAGGCAGCTGGCAGGAAAAACAGTGCCCAGACCAAGAAACAACCTGGGAAAGGCAGCTCCAGGATTCATGGTGGGAGGAAGTTAGGAGTGAGGAGGAAGGAATGAAGATGTTGACTTTTGGAGACGCATGGTTGAGGCCCACAATCCTACTCTGGGAGTGGGATAAGACTGATTAGGGGCAGCATACATATGTCTTTTGTGAGTAACACTTTTTCTATAGACATAATGTGCAGGGAAACAAGAAGAGGCTGTGAGAAGTGAGTGCAGGAAAAGCAGAGAAAAGCAGACGCAAACTTGGTATTTTTTGACTTTTGTAGATGCAAGTGGCTGCTGAAATTCTGCTCTGATGGCCCTTGCTGGCCTCCTGTGTTTGATACTTTTCCTTCCTGAACCAGAGCCGATGATGGTGCCAGACTGAGCACACAGAAACCAGAGGGCTGCAGCCTCTGGCCTTCTCAGGTGCCTGGCAGGAGTCCTCTGTGTGCCAGAGGCCAATGGTTCTACCTCACAGACACTTCACTGAGTGATGCTCCACAATGGAGAAAGAAGCAGGCTGCTGGTGAGTAGAAAGTGTGAGAATATGTCAAGCATGACCACAGTAGCCAACACAGTAACAGGCAGGTATTGACAGCATGAGCATTAAATAAATAATTTTCTACTCTTTGTTTAACTAGAACTCTTCTGCATGCCACTGACATGTGAAATTTGGAGGGAATATGAAAGAAAGCTGTTAATTTATATAAAAAGTTCAGAAAATTATTACTGAGCAATTTTATGAGTCAAATTCTCCCAAGAAATATAGATATGACAAGCCTTTTAAATGAGCTTCATTTAAAAATGACTAGGATATTGTGTCTTAATTTCTTTTTAAAATATGCAAAACTCCTGCTTTTGCCTTCTGATTAAGAAATAAGAAAGTTCTACTAAAATAAGTAATCAAAGAGAGTATTACAAAGAAGTATACAAGCAGCTTTATAATGAAAAGTGACTGCAATGTAAATAGAAATATTTCTTTCTTTAATCTTCTCCAGAGAATATTATGTTTATATTAAAACCCAGAACTGAGTAAGCATTGTGCCTCTCCTCAATTAATAATGTCTCTTTAAATGATACACCTGCTTTGTGCCTCTATTTTGTTTCAGTGTTCACCCTAACCCTTGAAATTCTTCAGTAACATGAGAAGTAACTGAGAAAAAAACAATTACTACATAAAGCTCTGTCAAGCTACCAAAGACAGGTTTTTAACTAATCCCAACTTCTCTAAAGGTCTAAGCTGAGTAAGACAAAGTCTTGCACAAGTAACAATTGTTCTTGAAAACTTTTACTTTGCTAATTTCCCTAACTCCTAGAATAAAAATAAAGACTGCAAAACAATTTTACCCCAAACCTACATTAATGAAATGTTAAAGGTGAGAGTTAAAAGGACATAATAATGAAAATGTGTTATAAACTGAAAATGCTTAATTGCCACTATCACATATGAAATAAAGTCAAATGTGTGAAGGCATTCTCAAACCTTTGCTGACAGATATCACTAGAGGCTAGACAGTTTCCCAAATTCTTTTTCAAAGCATTAAAAACCTAGAAAGAAACTATCAAACATGTCTGATCCCTCCTTAGGGATAAATATAGACCAAATCCAAATAAAAAAAATAAAATTCTCTAAAGTATAACCTCAGCAGGCCCCCTTTACATACGTTGCAATTCTTCCCCCACCTTCTTCTCCACAGTGCTGTCTCATCTTGTGCCGAGATTAGGAAAAGTGATCAGATGAAGCAAGGGATAGCAGACATAGCAAAATAGTGAAGTTAGCATATAAAAATCATTTGCATATTAAGAATATTTTAAAAAGGTTAAAAAGCTAATAAAACCCTAGGCTGAAGCTGATTCAGTCTTATACAACTAGCTGAAAGAAATTTTAACTGTAAAGAAATATTATTAGTCATATCTATAATACAATAGTAATTTTGTATTCTTCATGTGGAACTGTACTGTATTTGTATTCTTCTGTCACAGATAAATATACTCAATTTTACAGATGAAATAGGGTTTCACATAAGAGATTCATTATAATTATGATAAAACATAGAAGATCATAGAATCATGCAGTAATGGAGGTCAACAAGGACGTCTGCTGGCATCTGCCCCAAACTGCTGCTCAGAGCAGGGCTGACTTTGAACTGAGATCCAGGTCCTTTTTGACCATGTTGTATATTGCCTTTTCTGGTTGAGTTTGGAACACCCCACAAAAAGGGAAATCCCATGGCTTCCCTAGGCAACTCCTTCTGATGTTTGTTCACCTCACTGTGAAATAGTTTTCATTATATCAAAATGGAATTTTCATTCTCTCAAGGCTGTTACCATCATTCTTTTGCTGTCCTTCTCTGTAATGTCCCACTAACTGAAGTCAGCAATAGTTCCTCTCCTAGCCCTTTCTTAAGACATCCCTTGATGTCTCACACATGTGAATACAGAATGATTGTTTCTAACTTCTTTTGAGTGCATGTTTCTAAACCCACATTTTGCAAGCCTTCCTCCTTTAAATACCAGGTGGTATAGACCATTCTACTGAACTTGTGAGTCCCTAAAAGTGTGTAGAGCTAAGTAAATTCCTTTTAGCCCCATATTGGTATTCTAATGATGGTGCACTCAGTAGCATGCTAAACTTTGATGGCTGTACCTCATTTTGTGTTCAATAAAAGATAACATGAGAGATCATTAGAGTAACTATGTCAGATTAAATGTATTTTCTTGTACAAAAGTCAAGTCCCTTCAGGAATCATTGCAATTTACTTTGTCTCATAGAGAACAATATTTTCCCGCTAGACCTCAACACAAAGGGCCATTACAAAATGTAATTCATATTTCATATGTTCAGAAACGTTCAGCACAAATTACAAATGGAGACTTTAGTGAAGTATTTATGTTCTGTTACCAACAAGATATGTATAAGTAATATGTGTCCCAGGGCTCCAGCCTACACCACTTACATTTATTTGTTACAGACTGCACTTATACTTTGCAGTTAAACATAAGGTAAGTCATGTTGCTTCTTTGAAAACATAGAAAAGTGAAGCAGACAAAAACATTATTGTTTCTGAGATTTTCCAACAGCTGCAAAATGAAGAAGGTGCTGTACATCACTTAACTGCTAGAACAGTGATATTCTCCCCAAACTTCAAAGGACTCTTCAGTGAACTTCACCTCTTTCCCCCTGAAAAACTTGGGGCTGTATGAGTACATTTAGAGACTAAAATGAAGCCCATAGAGAGAAGTCTGTAGTGTTTAGAATGTGCAAACACAATGTTTTTAGTACTGAAAAGTATATAGAGCTTGTGGTCTTCTAAACAGAAAAACACCGGTCAATAAAAATCCACACGGCAAACAAAGTTTTCTTGCAGAATGGTTTAAGCACTATTGCATATATGGATAATTTTGCCCTGTTAAACATATTAGAGGGGTCCAGAGCACTGTCTTCTCATAAATCAGTAGCTGTTTTGTTAAAAATGGTTTCTATTTGATAGAAACTAGTACATCCAGAAGTAATATTCTGCTAGACAGAATCAATAGACAAATATTTCTGCTAGGGTTTTTCTACTATTCTTTTTATAGCGCTTTCTTAAAATCACAGTTTATATAGTGTTAGTAACAGGATAGTTAAAACTCCATTGACATTTAAGTTTTGCAGTTCTTGAATTTCAATTTCAAACAAATTGTGAATGCTTGAAGTTATAGCAAGACCGAATCAGAAAAAGAAGTGTATCTGACAATTATAATCTTATATTTTCAGTGCTAAGCAATTATAAATTCAAGAAAGTAGACATCTCACCCTGCAATATTAATTTTGACTCACACTTACTAGCTATTACTGTCACAGCATTTTTCCTTCATTCAGGTGAGTCACCTATCAGGGACCACATTAATGTTTCTCTTCTAAGGATATGATAGTCAGTAGTGCAGCCAAGCAGCAAGGTGCTTCAGTCTCTAATTCTTTAATCTAATTTCTAACTTGACTCTCAGATTGCACAACAGAGAGAGACAATCCCCTGCTATTTACCCTCCCACTTTGTTTCTTCCTCCCCCAAGGCAGCAGTACTGTCTGTGCACGTGTGTGCATGTGAAGGTACACGTGGGTGTGTGTGCAAGAACCATTTTGAAGGTGACTCTGAGAGTCTGTATCAGCGTGGAGGTACCGCGCATCAACGCCACTTGTGACTGATACTTTGTGTTTTGTCAGAGGGCATGGCCAAAATAATATAATTCTTTTTATCTGGACATGATGACAACTCTAGTGCTCCCCTGTGATGCGCATGCCAATAATGGTAATCCTTGCTGATCTCCTATGAATCTTCCAGGAAAAAAACCAAAACCAACTAAATAAGGCTGTTAAGTATAAATGAATAGGAGAAGAGCAAGTTGCATTAGAAATGGAAGCAGGACTTCCATTCACTTCAAATTATTATCTTCACTAACTCTGTCTATATTTTTGAAAGCATGTAGAGAAACTGAAGAAAACAATCAAATACGAGAGCAGGAAAAAATACTGTAAAATATGAACTTTGAAGTGCTCAATTAGTTTATAAAAAAGAAGTCTGAAAAGTGATATGAAGGCACTATGATACAAGGGGGAAAATATCCATTAATAGGGGATTTTTAAAAATCTAGTGTATAATGATGTAATGAAAAATGCAAGCTAAAAATATGCAAGTTGAAATTACAATGGAAAGCAATGGATCCCCCACCTTCACATCCAAAATTTATATATTCCTTCAAAATATGCTGTTGTTACACAAAAAACATCCTGGGAGAGAGTTAAATGGATCAAATTTCAGCACCTTATGTTACAGGTGATGGGGGAACAACATGATCATCACTTACTCCCCCATAGTTTTATAATATGAGACTAATAGAGCTGAGAACATTGAAGAGGATCTCTGTTGTTTGCATGCAAGTGAAGTGGGAATCTTTTAAAAAACATTACTGGTTACATTTGTAAATTAAACATATGCTTACATTTTAATAAGATTTTCTTATTGAAGCACGGTTCCACTTGCCTCTGCTGTAGTGTAAATCCTGATGCGACATAACAGTGGTGATTTCTGTCAGGAGCAGGAACATGATACAGATCTGAAATGAAACAGAGGTTTGAACAGGTTTGCAAAAGACAACAGCAATGTAGAAATAGCTAAATATACAATCATAATTATGGTATGATACAGATATTCCATGTTACATAGAAGCAAATAATTTCTTTCACCGAAGTGTCACTGCTAAAACTGGAGATGATACCATTTTAGGTTTCATTGTGTTTAGTGATGAGGACGTTGAAGTGAAATGGAAAACAGAAAGAAAACTTAGTGATCACAAGTCAATTGAGCTTTAGCTAAGTGTAAGGCTAAATACAAACAGACCTGTACCTAAGTAAGAAGGTAAACTTGAATAAACAAAGGGAACTGGATCGTGAATCCAGGTAGAATGAAGTCTCAGTGCCTTCGACATAAAACCCAAGTTGCTGTTGTTATTAAAATTTGCCTCAGACCAGCTGGAAAAAAAATTATGGGAAAGGATTTCAGATCTAACTGGATGAATAGTCTTTTCAAGAAGAAAGTTAGCAATAAGCAGAGACTCAACATAAAGCAGACCTTGTAGAGAACAGCAAAACAAGTGACAAAGGACTAAAGAAGACTTAAATGTGCTAGACTTTTTTCCTCTAGATGGAAGGCGTTTTAAGTTTAGCCTTAAAACTAAGTAAATATTTTGATTCAGTTTGAAATAATATGATATTTTAGTGGGAGCAAAGGAGGGAAATGTTAATAAGATTTTTGAAACATAAATAGCTTCAACTGAGACAGGAATAACACTCGAGTAATGTTATTACATTCAAGCTGGGGGAAATCAAATAACCTCAAAGAACTGGCAAAGGAATCTCCAGTTAAAACTTAGGAAGAAAGAGTTTTCAATAGTCTTGGAATCAGATGAGGAGAACAATATTGGAGTATGAGTTAGTGTTGTAAAAGACTGAGGATATGATTGAAATTGTTGCAGGCTTCAGAACCTCATCTCAAGTGTATATTATACTTTGAAAGTACAGATGAAAAATTTTCAAAAGAAAAGAGAAAATAAGACAAAATGTGATAAGAACAAATCAAAACAAAGTCTTGTGGGACTGACAGAGGGAGTAGATTTTGTCAGTTTGATTTACATCAGTGGGCCTGAAAAAGTGCCACGTGGGAAACCTCAAGCAAAATTAAGAAAGCAAAGTCTGCAACAGGTAGTGCTGAAAGGGACAGGTTGAAATATAAGGTTGAAATGTTACCAGTTAGGCTCATGAACTTTCAAGTCAAGCTTTGTTAATATTTTCTTGACTGAACATTAAAATTGTGTTGGAGTTATTTTGAGGACACTGGTGCAGAGTCATAAGCTCCATCAATACTGAAGACTTCTGGAATACTACAGAGGGTAGTACCTAAGGTAGTGCAGAAGGGGTAGGCAGTAGAGATGGAGAAGGGCTATCAGCACTGCACTTTGATACTGCAAGGCTTTACGATGGAGGTGGTTCTTCCCACCCATGCCCAGAAACAATGAACTGAAGCTGGATCAGATGCACAGAGAGGCTAAGACTAGAAAAGCAGAGAACCCATCTTTGTGGAAAGGACACTGCAGAAGGCTGACTTGTTTATCTAAGTGGATTGCAATATGGAGGAGACTATGATTGCAATCTATAAATATATCAAGTGTGTAAACACAGTGAGGGGAAATAACTTTTTTAATTAAAAGGCAATGTTAGCATAAGAAGAAATAGACATAAAAAGATTATAGATGCATTTAGATCTGAAATTATGAGGTTTCTGAGCATTATCCTAGTTCTTCCAGAGAAGTCATTGCAGTTAAAAAGACCTACTTTTGAATTTAACCCAAATATATTTATTAGATCTGTTTTAGGATACCATTGTCTGTGATATCAAGGGACAGGACTCAAGGACAATCCTAATTCTGTGTTCCAGTGGACCATATTTAAGATCTTTATCAGTTATAGGAACAGAGTTATGTCTACAGAACAGCATTTACATGCACCTTTCTCTGCGTTTCTAGGAATATAAGCATCTGCAATTATTGAGGGAAAAAAGTAGATTTTTTTCCCAGGCTGGGAATAAGGTTAAAAGAAGTGCATTTATTACCAAAGGTGTGTAGTCCCTGCCATGCTTTCTGCCACTGCAGCTTATGAATGTATTTCTTTACTTTTGAAGTTATTTGCAGTAGAAGAAATTTGTTCCTTATGAAGAAAGAGCTACAAAGTTAAGACTGAACTGGGGAGCACAAGCATGATATCAGATGGAGACATTTAGTACAGACATACATTGGATAGAAAGGAGGACTTTGGGGCCAGCTGTGGGTGGTGGTGCTGTTTTTGTATTTAGTAAAGCCAGACCTGGGACACACGTGGTGCTGCAGCCTGTGGAAAAGCACCAGATCAAGCTGCAGACTCAGGATTATTTGTAGGAGTTTGTGTTTGCCTTTCACATAGTGAAGGAAGAGTGAGAAGTTGTGGGGACTATGAAGTCAGTATCACCTGTGAAGGACTATTGAGGTTGCATCTTCTGGGATATAAAGAGTAACAGAACAAGAAATTCAAGAGGTAGATCATATCTGTTATCTGAGTGGCTCTAATTACAGGAAGGAATTCAGAAAGGTCCTTAAAGGTGTTCTTAAAGGTCTTGAAGGGTGTTCTGAAGAGATTTCAGAATTTACAGGCGAGATTATATAAATTCAGAATGAGACCATGCTAGCTCAACAGAATATCTCACAACCTGGAGAGTTTCTAAGTGGCTCTTTTAAAATGCTTTTGAAAAATTAATTTCAAATATATGAGCTTTAATCACTCCAAGATCTGTCTTAATTCCAACACCACTGGTGCAGACTCACAGGGAAGTCAGAGCAATACAGCACATGTTACTACCTCCAGAGACACAGCTTCTACATGCACCTCCAGTGCTGGGTAACCAGCCAGACTACTCTGCTACACAGGGACAAAATTTCAGTCAGTACTTAGGTTTCCTCTTTGGCACAGCAGTCAGGATGGTGTTGTGCTCTTGGCAGTTATGTGTGAAGAATTCATCCAAAATTGAAAATTGACTTTAGATTAACTAGAGAAATCCTGTTCTGCATCATAGAAGAAATACCATGTCTTTAATCCTTACCTGACTACAATGATATGTAGAAAGAAATCAAGAGTCCAAGGAAAAAATTGCATGGAGCCTTTTCTTTCTTAATTTAGCTATATGGATGTGCGTTGAAATGAATACACCCACACATGAACACACACAGATTGAGTGTTCTTGTCTACCAGCTTAGATGCAATGATACCTTTCCAATGGTTCAATTCTCACAAGCTCACTCTTTATCACAGTGGTTTCATACAAAGTGAAATGGCTCCAGCTGGGGACACTGGGACAGCAGTACCTCGAAGTAAATTGTAGGCTAATGGTTACGATGCTCTTCAGTCAAGTGCAAAGCTCGAGCTCTCTATGCATGTATTCCAGCAGGTGCTTATATAAAATGCCTCTTATCTTTCTAAACAGTGCAAATATAACAACTCTTGTTTAGCACCCAAATCCAATGAATTATCCATTATTTCTGAAATCATGGTTGTAATAGAGCCAGGTGGGAAAAAATGTTTGATGTGACTTTCAGATAAATCACTAGTAAGCTTTTTTCCCTAAAATGTCTCTTTTATATCTGTTTTTGTTTTAGTGAAAAAGTAGCCTAATGGTGAAAAATATCAGCCTGAAGGCAACAAAATTAGAGGATCTAAAAAATCAATACTCCCTAAAAGATAGAAGCATATCTTGATGTTGGGAATGACTGCAAGTATTTCCAAGGCATGGTTAGAAAACCAGGATCTAAATATAATTAATATTTTCCATGTTGCCTGCAACCTACTCAGACAAGGTAGACTTGTGCATCCTGTGTGTGTTGTGTTTCTTCTGCATGCTCTGCCCTCAATATACATAATTAGTTCTAAATGCCCAAAACAATTGGCTGTAACATTTCACATGGCAGTCACAGTAACCAAGAATAACTGCACAGCTTGTCACAGGAGAATGGTGTTGGATCTGCCTGATAAGACAAATACAGGTGCAGTTACATTACTAGAACATGGGACTGTATAGTACAGAATGATGAAGTAACCGGGGTTTATTGTCAACAAAACTATAGTTAAAAAAAATAAAAAATCAATTACTAATTCTGAGCCATTTATTGTGATCCAGATTGGTCTTTTTGTTACTTCCTACAGAAAGATAAGAATAAGGCAACTTCACTGAATAAATGCAGATTCCAGTAAATATCAATGTAAGACCAAATCCTTTTGGCTTTATTTAAGTCAAGCCAATTTCAGTTACCTCAATGGGGTTATTCATCCCAGGTTTGTGTCAGAATATATAAAAAATGAAAAGTGGAACCTGATTTGAAAAAGCCATTCCTACTGGGAGCAAGGAAACAGGAAAAATGAAGATTCAGTTCTTTGAGAGAAAAAAGATAAAATCATATATTATGTTCTTAGATTTAAATTACAGAGTTATAATTGAGAATTACATTCTTTTTATCTAATCTAACTCTTTTAAAATGAGACTCTCAACAATATGAGGTGGTATGTGGTTGAAAGTGTGTGCTAAAAGTTTGTTTCACTGCATCATATATTTAAAAACCATATTGTGTGGGCCTGTTTACTTTTCATTTGTACTCCTTCCCCTGCCTTTTTTGCATAATATATTGGTAAGTAATAAGAAGCAGCAGTGCAGCTACAATTTAATGGGAAACACAACTGTTTATTGAACCAGATACCCATTATTAATTTAACAACCGAATACAAACGCTTCTGGCAATCAGTGCAATAATTCTGTTTCCTTGATTACTTAAGGTTTGCCATTGGCTCCAGTGGAAGCTTAATCCAACCCTCAGAGGGGAGAAGTGCTGCCTTTTAACACTTGTAAAGAAAGAACAAGGACGAGCCTAATTCAGTTACCATGCATGCAATCCCTCTGTCATCTTTTATAGACATAACACATCTCTCATGTGGGCTTAGGAAGAGATTTAAACTAGTCTCTTTTTTCATAATTTTTATAATATTTTATGACTCAATTGAAATGTGAAATACCTGCAGCAAAGGGGCTACAAGCATTTTTTTGCAATGAGTTGTCAGAGCTCATAGTAAGTGAAAAAAATATTACCATCTTTGTCTTGAAACTGCATTACCTACTTTTTCAAGAGCATTGTATCATTCAAGTTGCAGCACTGCATAATGAGGCCTGTAAAGATATGTACATTTCAAAGATAATCTGGAGAGGTTACACCAGCGATTAATTTGGCCCAGTGAGACTCTAGAGGGCAGTCTTGGTATAGTAAAAGAAATATATATTTTTCTGTCATTAGAAACCTCAGTCGTAGAGTGAGTACAAAACGTTACAGTTAAAATAGCCCAACTACTTTTAGAGATTATTTTTAAAAAGTTTTTTTAATTTTAGCTGAAATATGAATACCTTTTTATGTAAGATTATAATTCACAGTAATATAATGTAATCAAAAATTCTGTCTATTTTTTATATTGTTAAGTTGGGTAGCCATAGGGTATAATGAATGTATCAGAACCAAAAGTACAAGATACAGTTTGCTTCTCAGTTTCCACTTGTTCTAGCATTAGTCAATTTAGACAAGGCATTTCCATCAGCAGGCTAAAACTTTACCAAAAGTCCACCAGAAGTGAGTACAAAAAAATCCATCATACAGTGCAGATGCAATTTTAATGTTAGTTTTTAAAATATGTGTTTTACTTTATAAGTAATTAATCTTTATACACAAGTTTTGACTATTGTCGGCAGAAATCAAAATTGCGTGCCTCGTAAATATTTAATCGAGCAGTTCTTAGATTAAAAAAATGCATTAGTCACTTTGACTGTGTTTAATATTTTAGAAGAAGTTGTTCTGCAAGAAAACAAATCATTGGTAATGAAAAACAATGTGCAGCTTGTAAGTACTTACTGTGCAAACTTTTGAAACATGTAACCTTTGTTTCATTGCAGGCAAACAATATTGCGGGCTTGTTTTAAAGTGGGAACTTAGTTCCTGTGCGAGACTTTTATCTGTATATTTCAAAACATCTAGAAGGGAAAAGAAAATAGCTATTTCCATTTGATAGAGGGGCATTGCCTTCTCTGTCAGCTGCAGCAGTCATACTGCAAACTAGTTGGGGTAGCAGGGTTAGTTCTAGCGACCATACATTTGCTGGTTTGGATCATGCACACAAGGAGGATGGAAAATGGGAAGAGGTGTTAGACAGACTGCAAGCCAAGCTGCAACCCCAAAACCTCTGCTCAGTCATCCTTCCTTCATTCCTGAAGCAATGAAGCTTCCTAGATGACTCTGTCTCTGACCTAGAGAATTTCGGGGAGCAGAAGGTCTTACTTCTGCCCATTCTCCAGGCAGGAGGGACTTTTCTGCTCCAGCTCTGCTTGTTTATGCTCATGCCTAAGTGAGACTATGAAACTATCTGCTTCTCTGCCCATGTCACATGTTGATCAACTGCGGCATCAGGATTTGGAAGCCAAAAATATAGCTACATCTATTTAAAACACAGTCAAACAAAAAGAAGCCACATTTAAGAAAAATTACCACCTGGTTGCAGACCTCTTTTTAATCTTGCAAGTGGAGCATTCACCCAGACTATGGAAGCTGGATTCAGTACCCAATCTGGCCCAGAAGGCTTTAAATTAACATTTTGTGTGAGTTTGTTCTCCAGACCTTCTTATTTTGGTGGGTTGACAATTCACACACTCCCCCCAAAATCCCCTCCAAAAAAAAAAAAAAAGAAAGAAAATTTCATTGAGCTACTGGGAGAAATATGGAGGAACTTAAAGAAGGACACACTGTAGGGATCTCTATGCTAACCATAGGCAGGCTGGGATACTCCACCTGTTAGATCAGGTAACAAATATTGGCTGAAAATTCTACCTTTTTAAAGGTGTTATCACCATTTTTAACACTGTAAACGTATCCTTGTCTTTTGCTGATGCAGTGCATTAAATTAGAGTAGTAATTACTTGATCTATTGGAAGTCCTATTTTTTTTTCTGCTTGAGGATGTGCCTTTTATGTCTCCCTGAAAGTATACAAAGAAACTTTCATAAGTGATAAGTACTTTTGGTTTGGTGTTTGAATTTCAAAACAATCCAGAGTTCCTAGTGACAGGTACTTCTGCTATTTTGCGGTCTCTCTGAAACTAGGATCCTTTTTCAGATACATTAAAAATATATTAAAACAAAACCAAAAACAAATGACCCACACCCCCAAAAAAAACCAACAACCAAGCAACAACTCTGCTATTTTTTGCCTACTAGAAAATGAGTGCTGATTCCTGTTGATGAAAAAGCCCCTTTCAGAGATTTTATTCTGATATCCATTTTCTTAATTCAAATTGTTGTTAATTTTGTGCAATGCGTGATTGATATTAATACAAAAGACCAGAATGTTTAAAATAAAAACAAACTTCCAGTCTTCTTTGATCTCAATTTCCTGCAAAGTTTGCTAAGGCATAAAGTGTTATGTGTAAGCAACTTAATATACATTTATACATTTATACAACAAATGCTTTTGTTGATTTTGTTCTTTTTGAGGCAATAGTGTCTAAAGACTGAGTTCTTTTAAAATATAAGGATATAAAAATAATGCAAATAAGCCTTTTATGTACAAGTCTCCTCCAGTGACTAAAGAAAAGTTCTGTAGGAACATTTATAATTTCCACTTAGACAATCAATTAATTTAAAAAAAAAAATACAATCCAGGAAAGTAATGTGTATTTTATTAAAATTTACTTTTCTGTTACAATTTGTAGAATTATTAATAGTGCTAGTAACTCTCACAGAAACTTAAATAGTCAAATACTAAACAATTCTTATTCTAGATAAATATGAGACAATAGAGTATATGGAAAGCAGCTTCCTTTCAACAAATGCTGTGTTCTCATTATCCAAGTCTGCACTTTCAAAGAATGTTAAAACAGAGCAAGTTCCTTCAAAGAATAAAAATTATTACTTTACAAGGGTGATGCCTTTATCAAAATCAGAGCTCCTTTCCTTATCCTCAGTTCCCATATAATTTTTGTGAACCACACCAGGATTTTTTACTTGATAGTCATAGTAGTAGCACTACCCAAATTTCACTGTTGTGAAGATTCAAGTGGAAAAAATATAAAACTCAGAAGTAATTTTATTTTCTTTTGTGGGGAAACTCTCAACATAAAAAAAATGACTGCATTTATCATTTTCAGTCTTAAAATATAGACTTAGAAGTATAGACTACTGTTGCCTCTTACAAGCTTCCTGCTGATCTTTTCCCATCAAGGGGAGCTCACATGCTGTAACAAAAACCAGCTGGACTAGCATAGCACAAATGAGATGGCAGGGCACCTTATGGCAAGGGAGATAAGAGGGCAAGATCCAGAGGCCAAGTACCACTGTTGGACACTTGTAATGGAGAGACCATAGCAGAACAGCAGCTGTGTCTCATCTGGAGTTTGTGGGACTTTGTTGCTTCTTTTCAGGCCTGGTTATGGGGTTCGAGGTAGATGTTGGTTGTCTCCAATAGTTTCTGCCAGTCTGTCAAGATGTGCTGCCTTTCTTTACTGATCTTTGTGGTAGATCTGTAAGAGCAACATACACATCCAAAGAAACTCCCCAGTTTGCCTTAGATAAACATATAATATTGAAGTTCATAAAGTTATTTGACCCAGATGCATCCTCAGTTCCTGCCCTTGTAAGCATTTGGTACAACACACTAATTTCTAAGGACAAACCTCATGGAAGTCTACAGATCTCTAGGTGCCATAAATTCCTAAAGATGGAAACTGAAAAGCCAAAATCCTTATCATTCACAGCTTGGGCCTTTCCAGATATTCCCTTACCACCTGTCAAAGCATGTGGAAAGAGAAAGTTTCTAACTAACTCTGATAGTTCCTTAAAGTGAAAAAAATGCATTTAGATACACTGGATTAAGGATAAAAAAATGTCAAAGAGGTTAATCATATCTGAAAGAATAGTGAAATTTCTTGAAATATGTCAATATTGTAGTAGATCACACCATCTAACAAGCCTCAGATGGCTTAGAATAAAAGCATGTTAAAGGTATAACAGATCTAAAGATATAACCTCATCCTAAAGCAGCAAATGATGTAATAAATTTGTTGGTGGTTTGTTGTTTTTTTTTTTGGTGGAGGGATTGTGCTCTTTTCCAAACTTTTTGTAGATAGGTTATCTGTTTGTAGCAACAGCTAGACACAATTTCCAGTAAAAAGATTAATATCAAATGAAATCAATATAACAGTAGAAAAAGAAATTATTACATTCTTTTGATCTCGAATAGTAATTGTAAATGACAATACACAATCAAATGGATATATTGTCCACGGCATAGGTTACCTCAATATAAATGGAAATGTAAATAATAAAATGCCTATATGGAACAAGTGGATTGGATGCCAATTATCATTTTAGGTTTTGGTCCAGAGAAGCACAATACACATCACACGACATACACTGTGATGGGGAGAGTATGGTGTCATTGTAAGGGAAAGGAAAACATTGTGTTTTAAGAAGCAACAACTGAGAAATATTTATATTGCTCTATGAATAACCAATTGAACGTGAACCCTCCCATCCAGTGCTGAGCTTAGGAGCATATTTTTATAGTCTTTCACAGACAGATATTATCCATATCACTTAGCCTACGTTTCATAATCAAGCAAAAATCAATTAGAAACATTAATGCACTGTTGAAACAAAGTCCATACATTTTGTCTTGCTCAAGGCTTTTTCTTCCCTTAACAAAGTAGTAACTAGAGCCACACGGCCACAGGATGCATTGGAAAGAAGCTGAGCTTGCTCATCCTTGCCTAAAAAAAGGAATGTAATGGTACCCTTCAGACAGCTAACCTGATCTTGAAGGGAGATATCTACTTTTTCAATATATTTAAAAAAGGAAGAGATAAGAGGTACTCAGGAATTTTAAGAGGTGCAATATTGAGACCACCCTCCAGCTGACAGCATCTGCATTCTAGTGCCTCCATGGTCTTAAAAGGTATGTTGGTAAGTATCCTGATTCTGGCCAGGACAGGGTTAATTTCATAGTAGCCAGGAGGGGGCATGACCAGGACCTGGTGGTTATTCTATACCACCTCATGTCACTTTTAGGGGTCTGGAGGAAAGGCTTTCTTCTGGGTCAGGGTAGCATGGTGGAGGGAGCAGTCAGGTATTGTAGGGGATTTCTTCAGTGAGCAATAACGTTTCTTTTCTTGTACCCTCTGTCATTAGTATCATTGCTGTTACTCTCTGTTTTCTCATCTCATCCCTGTTTCCAGTAAATTGTTCATATCTCAACCCATGATCTTTACCTTTTGTGCCTCCAATTCTCCTCTCCAGCATGCTGCAGGGTAGGGGCAGGGGGGAGCATGTGAGCAGTGCATGGTTTGGAGTGGTTTCAGTGGGAAGGCTAAATTGGACAGCACCATTCCTAAACCCTGACAATAAGCTCAAGAATAGAAATTTCCTCAAACATCACTTCTGTAAAACCAGTGATGCCCTATGAGTCAGTCACTCCCTGCTCCAATCTCTTTTCCAATAAGAAACATAGTTCAGCAAAGTTTGCAGCAGTTTCAGTTGCAGATGTTTCTGCAGCTTGCTGGCTTAGAAACCTGTTCGTCCAGAGACACTGTGAGTATCTCCAGGTAAAGGCAAGTACATCTTTGCAGAATTGAGGTGCTGAATGCTGTTTGTGCATGCTGTCAGAGTACACAGAATAATTTTAACCACAGGTGTAACTGTGTCAGCCCGTGCAAGAATTTCATTAGGCATAACCATGAATTCCCAGTTTCTTTCCTAGTCATTATACAAAACCCATGTGAATAAAGATATAAACACTATTGACTGTCTCATCTGGTTGTACATATATACTTCTCTATGAAGGAGGATCCTGTTTCTTTTTACAGGGACAAAGAGAAAGATTTTAGAGACCTAGGTCTAGTCTAAGTGAGAAATGGAAACAGAATATACAACACACCTGACTTTTATTATATACACACTTGGGTACCAACATGGGCTGAAAAAATTGGTGCTCTTAGCCAGGGTCATTTATGCGGCTGGATGTGTTGAGAGCTTGTGCGGTGGCAATGAGTCCAGGATTTCCTTTCCTGAATGGAATAAGGAACAAATAGCTACAGCTGAAGATATTCCAGTATGAATTAAGAGATGTAAATCACTGTCAAATTAGCAAGGTTGACAAAGTGGTTCAGAAGTTCAGCAATGCTCTCTGAAAGTGTGAAAGCATAGTGTGGAGAATACAAATGAAATCTGCAGGACTCCTCTAAAGGGTCATTAATCTTTATATCATGCTAAAGCTCTACCCAAAGTGTGTTTACAAAAACTGCAAATAGACATTAGTTTTGATCAAAAGAAAACCTCAATAATATTTAGATATGCTTTTCTATAGGATACTGGGGCAAGGGCACCCAACAGCCATTTAAGGGGCATTTGAGCTTGGGTCAGTGTGACATGCTAGATCTCAAATACAAGGGGTTTTGCTGGACCAAAGTTAAGATAATTCTGTCTGGTTGCTCTGTACATGGGGTCTTAGCTGGCAAAGGGCTAAAGAATAATCTTTTTCAGTGTAAGGGAACTGTCTCAGGTAATGATTAACTGGGAAGGAGTGGCAATTCTTCTGTCATGAACATGCTAGAGGATTAGGTGTCTTGCTTTTCCCTGTCAGGATGGAAGATTATTTGCGGTTGAAAAGACTTGAGTGTTAGCAAGGTCAGCATTATTACTTTTGTTAATCTTGATGTGGTGCGATGTTTCTTATTTAATGTTTGTTATCTGTATATCTTTATGCTGTGTAAAAAAGAGCTGCTGCCTTAGCTTCCAATTATGATGTGTGACTGAGGTAATGTGAACAGGATGATGGGAGTGGGAGTGTGGCAGTACTGATGAGTTCTTTCTCTCTGCCTTCTGCTGCTAAGCAGTTGTCATCTTGTTTATTGCCTAAAATTACTAATTGCCACACTGCAATCACATAAAAGCCAAATGAAAACACCACTCAAGCACTTCCACAATTTTCTTTTGCTGGTGCATTCAACAGATGCACAAGTTAGACCTTAAGGTATTTTAGGGTTCTGAGCTCCATGGCTCCCCAATAGAGACTACTGTGCCTCTAGAAGAGGCACAGTATTTTTAGGGCCACCAACATATAATTCTCATCAGTTATATATCTGAGTCCATCACTTCTAGAAAGTCTGTAACACCCCAGGGTGTCATGGTCCAAGCAGAAACCATACAGCATACCATTTACTTCATTTTACTAACAAGAGAAAGATCAAAACCCTTTTATTAAGGGGAAGCAGCTCCTATTTTGTCACCAAAATGGTGATATGTTTCCTGCCAAAGTGAACCAAAATGTCTGGACAGCAAACAGTGGTGTAGCCCATGCAATACAGCAGATCCGTGAAGAAATTCTGTTTATAAAT
The DNA here is from genome assembly GCA_035583185.1 of Anabacerthia variegaticeps. Classification (NCBI taxonomy): domain Eukaryota; kingdom Metazoa; phylum Chordata; class Aves; order Passeriformes; family Furnariidae; genus Anabacerthia; species Anabacerthia variegaticeps. Next base: position 86,034,707 of record JAWWEW010000078.1, read on the forward strand.
TCTGTTTTTCTAAGGGCAGCCATAATTATAATTTCCTTCAGTTTCACAGTTGCTGACCCAAAATAATGTAAAACCATTGTCAACATAAATAAACTCTAATATTTTTATTTATAAGAATTGTCAAGAATGTGTACAGGAAAGTAAGCATGCTAAGAAGTTTAAGTGTGGCTTTAAATAATTAATATATTATATGGAGAAGTTCTGACCTAGGAATTTTTAAAAATTTATATGTGTGTATACATATAATTTTTGAATCTGCCCAGAAATCAGCTTCATTCATTGACAAATCAATAATGGTTTTTAATGCCTATTCAAATGCAACTGTTGAACAGTAGGAAGGACACCTATGGGCATTCCTCATGATGGTGCCACAGAGAAGCTGGAGGCCTGGAATATTCAGCAATCAGCACTTCAAGCCTCATGACTGTAAGTGGAAGCACAACCTGTTTGATGTTCCATTAAATCAAAGGAGGAGTAGCTGATATGTTAATGAGTCCAACTATTATAGACAGAAAAATCTTTCCTTTCCTCTTTGTTTTTAATGACTACTATGGGATGGTGATCAGGGAGAAGATGTGCTTCTTTCTGTTCTATCTTCGTACCATCACTACGATAATATCTCCTTTTCCTTCAGAAGCAATTAGTTCACAAGGCAAAATAAAGATAAAAATCTCTTTTTTCTACAGTCTTTTTCAAAGCATTTCAACTGACAACTGGGATCTATATAGATGGTTGGTTTGCTGTTTTTATTCTGCTGTATTAGAATTACTTTAGTTTTTTTAATGCTCTTTCTATTTTTAGCTTCACTTCTGTTACTAAACAACTTTTCTCTAGTATTAAGTTATTACCTGTTGGGATTCTAGGTGTTTTTTGATTCTTTTAATTGTTTTGGTTCTTTTCTGGCAGGTTCTCCAAAACTCAATGGAACCCAAGACTTAAGACAGTATTTCAATAATATCTGCTGGAATTTTACCTTTAATTAAATTATACCTATGTCAAGTACATTCAAAAATTCCTTGTAGTTCTACTCCAGGCAGAAAATATCCAGGATGCTTTGCAACTTCCTTGATAAGTTCCCCTTCCAGCTGCCTTTAGCTCAGCTGCAGAAGGCTTCGACGCTTCAGGCAGGTCCACGAAGACGCCAGCATAGACAGTGCAGAGGGATGCTGTGCTGTTCCTCTTGGCATCTCCTCGGCTTGAACCAGCACAGAGGAGTGACTGGCTCTCAAAAACATGCAGGAAGGCACTGGCCCATGCCTGCTCTATTAACACCAGGAAAACAAAGGATAATGTGGGTCTGTTGCTAAATGGATGGAGGACCCTGGTAACAGAGGACACAGAGAAGGCAGAGTTACTGAACACGTTGTTTGCATCTGTCTTCACTGACAAGACCAGCCCTCAGAGATCTCTAACCCAAGAGACCACGGTAAAGGAGTCTTGTATGGAAGAATTTCCCTTGGTCAAGGAAGATTCAGTTAGAGAACACCTAGGCAAACTTGACATCCACAAGTCCATGGGTCCTGATGGGATGCATCCATAAATGCTGAGAGAGCTGGCAGACACCATAGTGAGGACACTTACAATCATGTTTGAAAGGTCATGGTGATCAGGAGAGGTGCCTGAGGACTGGAAGAAATCAAATATCACTCCAGATTTCAAAAAGAGCAAGAAGGAGGACATAGGGAACTGCTAGCCTGTCAGCTTCACCTCAATCCCTAGAAAGATAATGGAGCATCTCACTCTGGAGGCAATCTCTATTCACATGGATGACAACAGTGTGGTGAGGAGTAGTCAGCATGGATTCACTAAAGGTAAATCATGCTTGGCCAACCTGGTTGTTTTGTACAATGAAACAACTACCTGGATGGATGAGGGGGGTGGATATCGTTTGCCTTGACTTTAGCAAGGCTTGACACTCTCTCTCACAGACCTCTTTCCAACCTGCCCCACTTGTATCAGGAATTCCTCAATACTGGATATCTTTTTCTATACTCAGGTTCACATTCACAACTGAGACAGGAAATTAAGGATTTTAAACAACAAATAGTCTTCAGTGTAATGAAGTAAACCTTTTTTCTGTTTTTTAATCACAAAAAATGATAAACACCTAACAATATGTAGACTTCAGAAAAATCATACAGCTTTTTACTTTTTTTCTCTTAATTTTAATGTATAGGTTTTATCTTTGTTTCAAGGGGAAGGGGTATGAAATAGGGAGAAAAGAGAAAATTTCTACTATTTTAACTTCAGAGAAGTGCTACTGAGATACTTCTTGCCTTGGATGAGTTTTATTTTTCTTGACTGTGGAGTCATAAGATTTGGGGTCAGTCAAGTTTCTGAAGGAATAGAATTCCACATTAAGAACACCCATCTTCCTCTTTGCTTGAGAAAGGCTTTTAACGCCTCTGTACTGTCAACTATAAAATATGGAGCAAAAGGGTGGGAACATTTAATACACTGAAGCTGAAACTAAAACCTGGACAATGAAGCATGAAATGAAGTATGCTTGATATCACAGAGAAGCAGAATTAACAAATAGGTAAGATAGAGAAAGTATGTAAAAGAACAATCTTTATGAATAAAAGGACACTAGGATCATTGTATCTCAAAGAGGCCAAAATTAAAGACAGAATGCGTTTATGAAGAACCAACAGAACACTTAGAATGTATCACAAAAATACCTTTTCTCCTCTGACCTATTTCAAAACAGATACACGACTGGATTGCATGAAGAACGAGTGCTTCAGAAGTGTGGGAATTTGAAGTATTATAAAGCAATTAAAAATTACATTCATTACACTGTGCTGCTTGATAGTACTATATACTTGCCTCTTTTGAAGGAAGGATGCTATTCTGTTTCTAGTGACAAGCTTTCTTAAGGGGAAACCATAACAACAAGAGAAACATTAAGAGTTTCTATAGCCTTGTAATCACACATGTCATACACAATGTACTATTTCCCTCTTTATAGCAGAAAAGCTCAGAAATAATATATAGTAGACGCTTCAAATTATGTTTTCTGTGACAGAAGTTAATTCTAAAGTAAGTATTCCATGAAAGAGAAAGAGAGAAAACATTTTTACATGTCTATCATTTGTCCTTAGAGGACACAAAACAAATATGTTTTTTAAAGCTTGACACTGGTATTATTCTGTGTGGCCTCCGGCTATATGCTTTTTCCAGTTTGTAGAATTGAAGGATAAGAAAACAGCTTTGCATTAAGAGGAACACATTGTACAGGTTAATCATAACCATGCAGAAATCAAAATGCTGCCAACAAAATAATGGCGTACTAGTGCCAAGGGAGTCACCAGGATGACTGTGAGGGAAGCTGTGGGAGAATAACAACTCCTTTGAATGTGGGGAAGTATTTCAGGCATGTGCTTCTAAATTAATTATTGATGTTGCTGAAACAGAAGTTTTTACTACTGTCGACAATAGCAAATACTCGTAAAAATTTAATTGGCTAAAAGTTAATTTCAGTGTTCCTCAATCATGAAATGCATTAATTGAGAAGAGCCATTTTTAAGATGTTTAAATTTTAAAAGGAAATAAAGCAGAAAAGCAGAATCAGACAGGAAAATTTAACAAATGTAAAAATGTTGACAGAAGTTAGAGTCCTTACTTAGTCAATATTGTATCAATTAACCAAACTAACTGTGTCCCTTATGAGAACTAAGTAAAATGGCATGATTTTCTAGTTTGTCTGACTCATTCCCATTATCCATTATGTGTGTACATTAGTGTATACAAATCTGACAAACTCACAGGCACTGCCACATAAAATGTGGAAGAATTAGGCAAAATAGTGGTTTTAAGGATTTTAAATGCTCTAAATCCATTAAGTAATAAATAAATCATAATTTATACTGGTGACAATTGCTACTTTTGAAGGAGAGTGGCTAGTCTGCTCCAAGCTACCAGCTCTCCTTAGGCTGCCATGGGAACATCTGAGCATCACTTATCTGTATTCTAAACAAATGGAATCCCAAGCCATTGGTAGAAGTACTTACAGATTTTCAGTTTAGGTAATTAAACCATTAAAAAAAAAAATAGAGACAAGTAAACATGAATTCATTTTTTGTTAAGATATGTGACATCAGGCTGAGACTGACCTAACTGCAACCATAGACTTTTTAGGTAGTACTCACACTGAGTTTTTAATTCAGCATAGTTGAATAGCACAATATAACCATATTTAAATAATTATTATGGAAAACTACATATGCTACTGGAGGGCTAAGCATATAAAACATTTTCTTTTTAGTTACTGGCTTTATAGCATCTCTATACCTCTGAGAAGCTGTTGAAAAGAATCTTTTCAGAGGGTACAACATAAAAGATAAGAGCATGCAATTTTACTGCTGGAGTAACAGGACAGCCTCTAGTTCCCTTTGAGGGATTTTTGGGTAACCCAGAAAAAACTCGTATATTTGCTATGCCTGTCAAGTATCTGAACACCACAATAAGTCCACAGAAATACCTGAAGAGGCCACTTGCCCTCCAAATTCCCCACATGAGAAGCTGTGTGGTGAAGCTTCCTTTGAACACCAATATGGAAACCATGGAGGAGTTTAAGAGAAAGTGTTCACAATGCTGTGAGTTTCATGGTAGCTTCTGTATTTTCTCTTCCTGGTCAGCAATTAGGCTGTAACATTTCAGTGAGCAACAGTCCTGGCACACAGGCTCATTTGATGCTGTCGAGCCACTGCTGCTTGTTACATAACGGAGCATCCAACAGAAAATACGTAAAACTTATTTTATTAGTTATTTAAATATTAATGGTCATACATAAGGGGTGTTTCTTAAAAGCTAACAATCCCTTCTTATCAAACTCACTTTATTAAAATAAAAAATGCTAATTGGCAACAGCTAGATTTTAGCTCTGAGCTAAAATTATACATGAAAAAATTATTTGCATTAAACTGTACAGGAGATTGTCCTGAGATCAATTCAGCTATGAGGTTTACATAAATAAAAGACACCCACCTCTAAATGCTGTATTGTTTTGTGACAACTATGGTCATCTAACAGGTGCCACAAAGCTCCTTCCCATAATAGTTTATTCAAATGATTACCACAATGTACTACAGTAAATTTGCCCAAAATATATCTAGATCACAGATGGGTAAAAGTCTCATTCAGTTTCATCCCATGGTTTGAAGACCTGCACATATATTCATTTGTACAAGAGCTAAAGACTTCAAAGATTGCAATAAACTAGAAAAGAAAAAGAACCAGTGGACAATCTTTTGTTTGTATAGTTTTACCAACACTGATAATACACTGTCACTATAACTAGATCTAACCAACAAGATTATCCATTGAAAATACAGTACATATAGTGTGAAGTTTGAATTTTTAGTACCAAATTTTTCCACTGTACTTATCAAAAAAGCTACAATACAAATAGGCAGTGGCAAAAGCTTCAAGCAGTATGTGTTCCTGTTTAACTAAGCCTGGGATACTTATTAAAAGTCTTCTGAAGCAGCTTATTTGTACAGCAGCTCAAGATTTCGTCTGAAAAGGCTGCTTCATGGGTTAATGTATTCACCTATAAATAAAAGCAGTGACAGCTCTCCTGTCAGTACATGCTGATGGACGGTTCCTTTTTCCACCATTACAGCCTTGTGAATGTGGGAAAATTAATTTAAGTGGTAGTTAATTTCTAATGAATTCCATTCAAGCGGTTAATATGGTCCCTTGATGTTATGGTAACCTTCATGGATCATTGCATTATGTAAATAAATTCTACTTTATGCCAGTTTATTAAAAAAAAGAGGAAGATTGGTGAGTCCAATCAAACCTTCATGTATACAAACATGCACAAAATTTCTTAAGAAATCACTAAAAATAGTGTGTTAAAGAGGAATACACGTGATATCCTACAAAGCATACCATTCACCTTTATAAGACATCTAATTTTTATATAATTTTGGCAGGATCATCTATTATTTGGAGCTGAGAATAAGACTTTTGGAAAGGAAATCCTCTTAATTCAAAATGGTATTACAAATGGAGCCTGCATGTCCTTGAGGGATTCTCCAAGCCTTTAGATCAGATCTTTTGCACAAGCATGAATCACTGGACAGGTTAAACACATTTCAGCTCCCACCTTATTCCCTCTTCTGGGGGGAAGCCTCTGACAGTGTGTGCTCTGAGGAGAAAATATACATGGCATCTTACTCCTTGAAGTCACTCAGATGGCCAAATGAGTTGTTCAAAAGCAATCCTAAAATAGGTAGGCTGAGATATGTTTCCAAGAAACATAAGGTAGATATTCATCTGTCATACCAGCAAAACCAAAAATATTTGGGAGGACAGAATTATGTAAAATATTTCAGGAAAGATTAACTCAAGAGGTGTTTGGTATAGCAAATAATGTCTAAGAATATATGAGAGGGAATGCTTGTAGGCAGAGGCAATATCTTTTATAAGACAATTGAGACAGTTGGAAAAAAAGCTGGTAAGCTTTGGGCATATGTGGGAATGACTTGTGCACTCAAAAGCTTTCTCATGGTGAGTGACCTCATAGAATATATGACCTCTCTTTACAAACCTTATCTCACAAATTCAAAAGTTACACAAAAGGGTTATTAAGATGATGAGAGGAGCAGAAAGCCTGCTTCATAAGAAAAGACTGAAAGAGCTTGTTTTGCTTAGGAAAACAAAGATAGAGAAAGGACATGATAGCTACCTAGAAATAAATATCAAGTGGGTAAATTCCCCAGGAACATAAGTGCTGTTTAACAGAGAAGATAATGTTGGCATAAGTATAAACAAGTTGTGACTAAATGTAGAGCTGGAGTTAGAAGATTAGAAAGAGGAGGGAACCTCTAGACTGTCTGAAGAGTGGTGACACTTAATTTTCAATGCACCCCTTAATGTATTTATTTAAACAATATTAAATAGTTGTCAGAATAGCAGGGAGTTGGAGTTTATGTGTATACATTGCCTTCATGAATTTTCCCATTGATCGCCGTTCTGCAGACAAAGTGTCCTAGAGCTGACTGTGACCATACTCCTCAGAGGCAGCACGTTTACTCACCTGGAGACAATACAACCACATCATGCTTAAGGAGACTCTAAATGCTGCACGTTTCACAGGCATTAACACCAATGACCTCTACCTTGCCTCCTGCCAACAGCTCTACCACCACAGCTCTGTGCTCTGCTGCTCATGCCACACACAGACATCATCTGATTCACGCTTAGCACCCAACTACACCACCTCTCCCTTGAGCCTTAATGTGAGATGCACTTAGTTTCGCCCTTTACTTTTTTTAAGAAGTATCAAGGGATGCACCCAGAACTCACCAGAAATGATCTTTCATAAAAATCTTTTCATCTTTCCTTGTCTATTTTTCCTCCCGACCACTCTTTGAACATTGCACGTTTTAAATCTTAAGTTCCTAAGAAACAGCATTATTTTCTAGGTGTCCAAGACAAGCTTTCTGTGTTTGTGCTTTTGTTGGATAATGCTGAGGACATATGCTGTGCAGAAGGCCATGGTATGAAGCAATATAAGACATCAAGGCCAGCTGGAGTAGTACTGGTGAGTTGGGATGTGCTGGAAGAACCAGCCATACTGTAAATGAGACTATGACTGGTTACACTAGTCTAGACACTGAACTATTTCTGGGCCTGGGCTTTGTCTGAAGAAAGCATCCTGGAGACTGTCATGGATGCAGGGCAGACAATAAAGTGAACAAGATGCAGGAGCAAAACCAGAGTGATTCAAACTGATTCATGAGATGCCCTATGTTTCAAACCTCTAAAAAACCCCTCCTAATATATGTATATGATTTCACAACAGCTTGAGCAACATGTCAAAATATAACTGAAAATGGGAATCACCATGAAATTTGAATGTGTTTCATTGTGGTATCAGGGGTATTAGGACAAGTGATACATACTTTGCTTTTTTTTATTAATTACTCAGGACTGATATAGATCAAACACTGATAAATTCAGGGTAATAAAAATCAGAAAAGTGGTAATAATGAGAATGAAACAATGGGGAAAATTTTATGCTGCTCAACACACTGAACCTATTGAAACCCGTTTAGTTTTGTTATATTCAAATGCAAAGTCATACATCTAGCATTCAGATATTGCAGCTACACCTGCAGAAGGGAGGGCTGCGAAGTGTTAAGCAATGTAAAGCCTTTACTGCTTATAAAAAACTGGCAGTATATAAACTCTTTACAGAAAGTCATAACAATAAGGTGATCTTCAAGTGAAGGAAGCAGATGAGTGAGAAGCATTTTATTCTCAGTGTTCAGTATCACTAAGGTTGATTCTACCTATAGTTCCTGTGTCCATATTTTAAAAAGAAGTGGCAGGAAGGTACAAAACCAAGAAATATCCAAAGACTAGAAAAAAAACCATTTTATACTGAGAAAGATAAGGTGATTCATCTGATTAGCTTAACAAGAGACTAGAAGAGTGACTCAAATTTACTGACTATACCTTCTGAAGGAAAAAGTACCTAATGAAAGGCTGCACAAAATTCAGTAACTGCAAATTAAACAAACTTACCTTTTTAACAGTGAAGTGACACTATTTTGAAACACAATCGTAATTGTGCGGCTGCTCATTTATCCACTACATGGTCTCTGGCTGCAGCCCTGTTCTAGGTTTCATGTCATTACCTCTGGTAGAACAGAATTCTTCAGCCTACAGATCAAGCCTCAGGTTACCATTGTCATTCACTTAAATACATCACATTTAACGACCAGACAACATAAAACCAACTTGTTATTTAATAGCTAGATGAGCATTCAAAGCAAAGTAAAGTATTTGGCACTCAATTTACATGCAAGACTTCTTATCTAAAGCCTGAAGTTCCTATGAAAGTGATCTATTTTAGATATCCCAGCTTTTATAAATAATAGCCTCCTAGGTTACTTCCTTCATAGTCATGAGTCCCTTTTTAAACTGTAAAGACTCTGAGACTTCTTACTCCCAGTCTTTTCCTCATTTAGGCACTGTCCCTTACCAGTCTTCAACCATGTACAACAGAGGATTACATTACTCCCTACCTGATCTTTTGCTTACTTTTAACCACTAAATTAATCAATCTATTTTTAGATGAAATAACTTCATAAAGTTCATTTTTTATTCCTCTTTGCACAATGTGGCACATAAGAACATGTGGCTCTTGAAAAATGCTACTCATTTTCAACACTGTATTCACATTTACAGACAACAGATTTCAAAGTCTGATGCACAAACTTCTAGGTGAAATGGTGAATTTTTCATTTCTGGAGGCAGGTGGATAACTCCAGCAAATGACAGCTTCATCTTGGGTGCCAATATTCTCTCTGCACCAACTTTCATCATTTTTAGATCAGGTTCAATGTCTTCACTGTGATGAAGCTCTTATAAAGATTGCTGCCTCCACTATGAGTGGGATACGGAGCAATAACAGAACTGCTGCAGTTTATCTCCCAGAGGTATAGAAGTAAAACACCACCACTTACCTAAATAAACTGGGCTGTAAATTGTGACAGTTCAATAACAGCTTCATGGGCAGTTCAGCTATTCCTACAAGGAAGATAAATTCTGTCCTGGAGAGCAGAGGAGACTGGACAGGTGAGGGCGTGACCCCTCACAGGTATGATGAGTTAAACTGTCCCAGCCAGTTGGAAAAAATCCAGCTCCTTCTCAGGCTCTGGGACTAACACATTCATGCCCCCACCAGAGTTAAGCTTCCAGTACAGATTTCAAGCTCCAGATCAATAATCTGATAAGTTGTAATAGAAGAAAGACAAGTATCTAAATGTATAATCAGGTTTATTAAACTGAATGGGATCACTGCATCCTTAACTTGCATTTTAAGAGTAATTTGACAGTTTTCAGCAGTGCATATCAAGGTGTGTCCACCCTTGATGATTCAGAACTTTAGAATAGGGTGATGCTGCAGATAAATGAAAACTAGCTTTGGCAATGAAACTTCTGTGGTGCCAGGTGCATGGGGCTCACTGAAACCACAGAAAGACGTTGGCGTTGCAGAGAAGACACTCTAAACTGTGCCTGCAATAGCATGTTGTGTCTATTTGCACTCTTAAACAAAGAAGAGAAAGTAGCCCTGCTTCTTGCTTTCTTTTTCTTTAAGAATATTTATATTTTTATTTTTCTTGCAAAACAGTACTTCCAACTTTTACTTTTCCTTTGCCTGGTCATAGATTCATGGACATCAAAGAGTCACCTACTTCACCTCTACAAATAAAGAAAAGTTTCCAATTAATATTTGGCAAAAGCACTAGCAATTTCTCTGAAATATTGCTAAAAATTCCGGATTCTGGAACAGTCACCTGTCAGTCAGCTAACCTCAGCATGTACTGCCTTGGTCTGAGCAGACACAGCTTCCCAGTACTGCAGTTCCTAAAGATTCCTCCCTCACCTGTCATTATTGGAGAGCTATTGTCCTGAATTCAGAAACCAACACTGTAATTCCCATACACACGATGACAGACAAAGTCTAACAGCCATTAATATACATGAGCTCTAAGATTTATCCTCCAGTTGACCTAAATACATCTCTACCTGTTGCGTATCAGGAATCTGACAGTCTCATTCCCTAGAAGAGTTCTGAGGAGCTAGGCAAGTTCAGTCACTGCAAATGATTTTCATAATTGTACAATGGAGACAGTCACAGGAGACGTGAGTTGTCACATTCCCATTCCACTGTGGGGATTTAAAGAAGAATGAAGAACTTCTGGAAGGCACAACCTAGACACAAAACCATCAGGAAACCAAAAGCTGAAAATGTAACTGGAGCCTGAGTCTTATTTCAGTTTTCAGTGTACGGATTCTTCTTCCTATGTTACTGGTTCCTATTTCCCCCCTTAAAATATTTTACATTCTAGCTGCACTCTCCTTATCATTCCCCTCCCTTTCATCTTCAGGTGAGAGAAATAAAATGTATACAATTATGGAACGAATATAGATCGGTAATTTTAGTACTCCAGGACTAAATTTTTGGCCTGTGTAGCTTAAGCAGTTGTTGGATACACCACCCTTTGCAAACAGCTGCTTAAATAGCATAACGTTCAGAAGGTCTACAAGGAAGGCTGTGAACCCTTAGCTACCAACCATTAGGCTACTAGCTGACATTTTGCAGTTGCTGTAAAGAAAACTAAAATATACATCACCACCAGCTCTAGTCACCTTCCTCATGTGATCTGAATGACGGAAAGCTATAGATTCTGATTTTTTCAGAACATCTTTTTAACAGTTCATAGAAATCAACTAAAAAATGGTACTCACAAGTGTGAGATTCAGTATTCCTGCCTAACTCTTGGGAAAATTGAGACAAAGGCAAAATTACTTTTTCAAGATTATACAGAAACTCAATGGCAGAGTACAGTTACAATTCAGAGCCTTCTAGTTTCTAATTCTATAATCCTCTTTCCAAAATCTATTAAGCATGCCCAATTATGCTGTTCCAGTGATGGCTGTGAATGCTCCATTCTTTTAAATGCTTCACCCCAGGTATCACAGACCATTCAGGTGACAGCACATGAATTATTTACTGCCACAATAAACACGTGAATTCAAATAACTTCACAAGTTTCACACCAGTAGCACTACATTCGAAGGCTTTAATTAGGAAACAAATTTTCTTCATTGCAGGTTGATAAAACAGGCTGCTGAGTCAGCACTGTATAAAAGCTTGTCTTAGGCTAAAACAGGAGATGAAAATATGGTAATTTGTGCCTCCCTCTGCTGCACAGTAATCCTAGCCCTAAATTTCGCTTCCTGTTTCCGAGTGTAGACCATATTTAACACCAGCCTGGCAGAGTGAATCTGTCCCAGAGTCCCACATGCTATTGAATTCAGAAAGTCTGGCCAGAGAATGACTGCTGCTCCTCGTCCTGGCAACTTGTATTTGCAGGTCTCTCTTCACCATCTGACACTGCTCTTAGCAAGCAAGCCCTGGTTGGAACACCCTCCCCAGTGTCTCGCCAGCACAATTTGTCTTGTACCACGGAGCTGCCTTCTTCTGACAGAACCAAGGGACTGGATGAACTTTTTGGGAGGCAGTGAGATCAGCTGACAATTATCTTTCCTAATAAAAAGAAAAACCCAAACAACCTGCAGACCCTTGCTTCATCTGATGGCAAATCCACAGCTCAGTCCTTGCACGGTTCTTATCATCCTCCAGAAAAGTAGGTAGGTCTGGAAATCACTGGGTTTTCTGGACATACATACACTGTTTACCTTACAGGTGTACCAATATCTAAACTCAAAAGGTATCGCAAGGGTTCACAGCACGCAGGTGTTTTCTTCTGCTGGAACAGAACACACAGCACACACCTAGAAATGTGGACCATTAAAACTGAGAATCAGAGCTTTTAAAATCTCCAGTTGCTAGGACTGCTTAATGGAAAAAGTGTGCTAAAGGTGTAAAATTTTTCCACTAATTTTCTCTGCTTAAATTTTATTTTCATGCACAAGCTATGGGTATTCAGAAAGAAGTTCTTTTTCATGAGTGTCTGAATTTCACTCAAAGCTTTTGAAGTACAGGAAGTTTTCCACTCCTTCAAGTTTCTTTGATTTTGAGGAGGCTTTTACATTTTGAATCAGTCTGTCTCTCTTTCGTTGAATGGAGCTAGCCATTTATGTCTCCCTTCATTGACATGAACTTGTTTGATGCCCCCCTAAGTGGAATGTGTATGTTAACTAACCTATTCCTCTCTCACCAAACCCACATTCCTGGTGATCAGACAGATGAATGAAAATACAACCCACCCAACATATGGAAAAGCAGTCAGTAATCACTGTCTCTGGGATGCTTAGCCACAGCTTTCCAGGCTTAGCTTCTCATTCTCTACTGAGCATCCAGTAAAAACACATGTAATTATAAAAGTAACTGTAACTGTAAAGTTGTGAATTATAACTGGGAAGAAAAAGTCTTCAAGTCATCATACTATCCAATGTTACAGCAACTTCAAACAGAATTCAAATAATTTCACCTCTTTTAAGTCAGCGACATGCTCTCACAGTACTCTGGCAAGCTTGTAGCAGTAGCTTGATAGTTGTCCAAAAGTTTAATTTGGTACCTTTTGCTAACAACTTGCATTTCAGAAAGATTGAACATTTCTGCCTCAAGTATAGCCATATTCCAAAGCGTGAGGAACACTTTCAGCGATTGTAGCACTTTTGGCTGTCTAATAATTCATGGGTACCAATCCATCAGTTTGCATTCAACATTATGCTTGGTTATGTGACCTCTGAGACACTACTGCTCCCAGTCATTCTCTTCAACCTCTATTAGGAGAGAGTTGTTTCAAGGGACACAAGAAAAAAAGAATAATTCTGAAGCCTCATTGATGTAACATGAATGAGCCTAAAGCTTTGCAGAAGCTTAAGGCAAATTAAGTGGAATCTGAAATTGCTATTTTTATCTTCTTTGCTGTAGCATCTGCACCAAATGGTTTACAATACCCACCCAAAGAGCAACGACTCCTAGGCACCACCTTTTTATTTGGGTTAAGGTTTGGGAAACTGTAGAACAGCAGGTACAGCAGAAACCGTGAGAGGACTTCTTTGAGGTAGATGAAGCTGTGAACACTTCTGAATACACTGAATGGTCAATATATCATTAAATGGCTTAAGACACTAAAACTTTCAAAAGTGCTTATTAGTTTATACCACCACCTCCCTTCAAAACCCACTGATAAGCTGCAAGGGTTATCTACATTGGCATTACTGAAGATACATAGGACTGTGTCTGTTGCCTGTTGTAACACAACAGAAATTTCTACCTCACCTATGAACCAAGCCAAAAGCTAGAACACTATCTTTCAATGTAACGTATTTCGTATCATTTGCTACTTAAGAGCCCACGAGTTTGAAACTATTGCTTTCAAACTATACAGCTTTCATTTGGTTTCACTACACAGCTTTAAACACCGCAGGGTTTGTTTTTCAAGGAAAGACAACATTGTATGATTTAAGAATGAACATAATATCGTTTATTTTCATTCTGCTTTAATGAAACAGAAATGCATCTGAGATTCCGATGATTCCGTTTCACCTTTACTAACTTAACAGCGAGGCGATTTAAAGGGAGGCTTCATGACTAACACAAGAGGTCCTGAGAGTTGTGGCTTCCCCTTTCACTTCCCAGCACCCACGGTCCGAAGGTAGGGCACGGACGGCCCGGGGCTTCACTCGCTCCGTGTCGGTGTCCATCCGAAGGGCGGTGTCCCCGTGTCCCCCGCGGGCAGCTCTCCCAGGCCGGGCCCCGCCATGGCCCGGGCCGGGCCCGCCGCTACCCCTTGCGCTGCTTGTGCCGCGGGTTGGTCTTGCAGCACACGTACAGCCGTCCGCGCCGCCGCACGATGTAGCAATCCTTGCAGCGCCGCCGCAGCGCCGTCTTCGTCTTCAGCCCCGAGGCCGGCGCCGGCCCCGGCGGGGGCGGAACGGCCAGCAGGCCGCGGGGAGCCCAGCACGGCCGGGGCACGGGGCGGCTCGGAGAGGGCTGGGGCACGGGGCTGAACGGAGAGAGCAGGGACACGGAGCGGCAGAGAGAGCCCAGGCACACGGAGCGGCACGGCGAGCGCAGCGGGCCGGCAGCGGCCCTGGCCAGGAGCGACAGCATGGTCTGCGCCCTGCGGGGACAGCGCGCCGGTGAGCACACCCGCACCGCCACCCCCTCGCGCTCCTCCGCCCGCCGCCCCCAGGGTGAGGACACCCATCCCATCCCATCCCATCCCCGTTCCCCATCCCATCCCATCCCCACCCCGCACTCACCGCCGCCACCCGCGCCCCGCAGCCGGAAGCGCGCGCGGCCCGGCCCGGGGCGGGGCGGGGCCCCCAGTCACGTGGTCCGGGCGAAGATGGCGGCGCCCGACGCGACCTTCCGGGCCCTCCCGGTGCTGTCCCGGACCTTCCCGCTGCTCTCCCGGGCTCTCCCGGGACTGTGTCAGCCGGCCGCGGCCGCCGCTCGGCCCTACGGTGTGCGGGCCTCCGAGACGGGCGAGCTGGTGACGCACACGGGGCAGGTGAGCGCGCCGGGCCCGGCGGTGCCCGCGGGGAGGCCGTGCCGGGGCAGCGCTGGGGGCCTGCCCTGCACCAGGCGGGGTTCAGGGTGGGTGTTGGGAGGGATTCCTTCAGAGAGAGGGGGGTTGCACCCCGGAATGTGCTGCCCCGGGGCGGTGGGGTCGCCGTCCCCGCCGTGTTCAGGGTCAGACCGGGCGAGGCTCTCGGTGCCGCGGCCCGGGTGACACGGGGTGTTGGGTCACGGCGGGACTCGGCGGTCCCAGCGGTCTCTCCCGACTCTGCGCGATCCTGTGTCCCCGTTCGGAAGGCGCTGTGGGAATTAGTGCCCATGTGTGATCCGTACGCAGGGTTTCAAAAGAAAAACCCCAGTTAGGAGCGGGGTCATTGGGAATTGCGGGCCCTTGGCGCGGCCGGGGAGCTGAGGGGCGGGAGCGGCCCTCGTGTCAGTGCCCTGCGACTCCAGTTGATCTCTTCCCTCACGGAGAGACTGAGCCTGCGAGCGGGGGGGCTCGTCTGGAGGTGTGGAGGGGCATGGATAGTGGCGATAGCGTGGGAAGGCTCTCACCGTGGTTGCTTAACAGAACAGAAATAAATACAAAACTTGAATTTCCTGGTTTGGTTCACCTTCTGGATGTCAGTGGGAGATCAAGGAAATGCATTACGGGTAATGAATCTGTTTACCTCTATTAGTGCTAAGTCTTGTGTTTACTGGCTTTCATGCTACCCCCCTCCACACGTCCACACCACCACTTTTCTTTCGTACTTTATAAGGTGGATTTTACTTTATTGTGTGAGAGAAATGGATGCTACTCTTTCTGTATAGGACATACTTGTAAGATGATAGTACTTAAACCAAGGAAACTTATGTTCTGCAAGCCTTTGTGTTCCTTGTTTATAGTTGTTGCTGTTTAGATAAGATCAAGTTTATTTTACATTCTAGGTATATGAAGAGAAGGATTATAGAAGAGTTAGATTTGTTGGACGGCAAAAGGAGGTAACTCACTCTACTTTCTCTTACAGAGGAGGGGGGGTAGTTTGTGGGGTTTTTCTTTGTACCTGATAGTGATGTCCTCAACCTGATTGTCATAAAAAACCCAAGCCAAACCCCTCCCAGTCTCCACCCCCGCAAAAAAAAATACCAAAACCAAGAAACGAAGCAAACCCTAAACCCCCAACCAAAATCAAACAAACTGGTTTGGATTTTGGGTTTCAGTGATTTGGTTTTTTTTCACTACAGTGAAAATTCCTATTTTAAGATAGCTTTTAGTAGCTTCAGTGTACCTCCCTACTTTTGACAAATGTGGAAAACAAAATACTTGCTCTACATCTGTATTGCATTTAGGTTGTTGAAGTTGTAGGCATTTGAGCATCTTAAATTTGGAACAGTTTTTGTTTTAGAAAATTTTTTTTTGTTTTTAGTGCCATTTATACTAAGAAAAATTACATAATTACTCATAATTATGTATGTGTTTATGTATCTGTGTTACAGATGTGTTTTCAAACTTAATTTGCTTCTGCATAGTTAAAATTTTGATCTTTAGCCAATCTGAGTTTTTTGAGGCCACTTCATATGAAGAGCCTGAGAATCATTTGCTGAAAGAGTGGTGTAACAAATAAAAGTAAAATGTAGAGTATTATGAAATAACGAAGCCTCAAACGCGAAGTCTGGTAATACCAGCATCACCCAAGTATACTATGCTGGAGATATCTTGTGGGCTTGTTTCTGCTGCTTACAGTTTCACATACCTGCTCTCTTGATAAGTCCTTAGCCCTGGGCATTCTCTAATGATCAAGCAGCACAGCTCCGTGAGGGATCTGCTAGCCTTTGGGAGAGGAACACAGATGGTTTCAGCTAAATGGTATTTCTCAATGACTGAGCCTCTGATTAGTGTTTTACTGTTAATGCTATAAATGTTTATGTATAGTGGAGGCATTAAATATAAGGTGTGGTAGATTTTTTATGTAATTGCGTATAATTATTCTCTTCTTAAATTAACCTGAACTAATTATACAGATTTCCAAGTTTTCATATTGAGTTTACCTCATTGTATCATGGATCCAATTTAACTCATGCTGTGTGATGAAAATGGTGAATCTATGAAATAATTAAATGAAAATGTCAGTCAAAATGCTGAATTAGCTTACTTCTGGGAGGACAGTTGGCAAAGGAGCTCTCTTCCAAGTGTACTGCCTGTTTCTGTGCTACTTCTGGAACTTTGTAGGAAATGCTCCTTGAGCGTAATTCTCCACAGGGAGTGGTCCCTCTAATGTGCCTTTGCCATCAGGTGATTTCAGACTCTATGTGGTGTGGAACACTCAGGCTTTTCACTTCAATCCAGTTCTTGCTTCTCCAGCAAAAGTCAAGCTTTAAGTCTGCTGAGCAGTGTTTTAATGCTAAGTTTTAATTGCAAAATTGGGACAAAATTTCCATGTTAAATACTTAAAATTATCCTCATCAGTGGTTATTAATGGGATCTCTCTGTAGGGGTTTGCCGTTATCCCACAGAGTGTTTCAGCTTCTAGTGTTAAGGTTTGACAGCTGTGTGTGTAGTCTGAATGTTGTCTTGTTTCTGAAGCAAAAGCTCACCTGCAATGCTGGTGACTGTTCTTCCTGTAGCTTTTTCTCCTTGCCTTCAGTATGGGCCAGGTGTTTGAGCCTGGCTTGTGATCAGCACAGTCCAGCCAGGGCAGCTTTCTTGTCTGGGGATGCAGCATCTGGACACCCCCAGTCAGGGTGTTTGGGCTCGTGCCTTGGCACTTCGGGTGGCCAGTCCCAGGGGCATGGCCTTAAGAGTATGTGGTTATTGTCCCCTCGGTTCTGCCAGCCTAATTTTTAAAGAAATCCACGTGTTTTAACTGACATCGTTGTTCTCTATGCTGGATGTGCTGAGCTGGGGGATTAGTGCTCTCTGGCAAGGATCTAAAGCAAGTAGCTTTGAGAAAACCGAGCATGGCAACTGCTAAACTGCACCTGCTGCAGTCCAACTAGGTCATCCTGCCCTACTGTAATCCCTAAGGTGACACAGGACTCAATTCAACATTGCCATTCCCATTTCAGCACTACCCTTTCTGTTGAGCTGGTGCAGCAGCTGAAGATATGAGAACTCACCTCAGTGTTGGTCTGTGTTAAGTACTCTCTCCTGCCCTCCCTCTGGACTTTTGGACTTGGTTCAAATCCAAGTTTGGTTTTATCTTGTTGGTCTCCCAGATCATACACTGGCACAGGCAAGTAAGTAGAAAGAAACAGCAATGGAATTGTCAAACCTGGCCATTTCCTGTGGCCAGGAAAGTAACTGCCCACTGAATTACGTGTTGTGCAAGGCATGTCTGGATGTGCTGAGGAAAACAGCCCCTTCCTGCGAAGTACAGCTGTGCTTTAGTTGAAGGGACTTGACGTAACTGAAACCACTTTTTTTTTTTTTTGTGTGTGTGTGAATTCCTAGACTGTCTCTTGTTTAGTAGACTGAACCACAGACAAATCGTAGCTATACAGTGGATTAGAGATTCCTGCTTTCCCTTCTCCTCACAAATACCTTTGTGGTTATAAAATATTAGCAAGAATGAAGTTCTTGCTTCTGATCTTGTAGCAAAGGTGTATCATGGTGCTATCTCTGTCCTTTAGAATGAGATCAAAACTGCACAATTTTGAGCATTATTAAAAACAGCAGTAAAAGTCCTTGCAGTTTGTAAAAGTTGCACATTACTTGTGTACACAAGCCGCAGAAAGGGGGATTCTTTATGTTGCAATTTGCTTCAATACCAAAAGTTAATTGTCAACTTTTTTTAAGCTATTGTCTTCTTTTGGTGAAGACAGATTCGTTGTTGGCAAAACTGACTCTTCCACTTCTGTATCAGAAGCGCTGATTTTGTGGAGACTTAATTGGAGACTTGCTGAAAGATACTGCATTGTTGTGTTCTAGAACTGTTTAAGAATACCGCTCTCGTTCTTAAGGATTCATATAATGGATGTGTAGCTATCTTTTTCCTGAGAATCTCATCTTCATTTAAATACCAGCATGTTATGAACACTGTGCACAGAGTAGAAGATAGTGCCTTCTTTGGGCATACATATTGGTATTCACGTGTGTATAATGTCACCTTTGAAAAAGCTGGCCCCTCCTTGACTACTCTTACCTGAGCTGCAGTGGTGGTTGTCTGCTCAGTGCTGACTTGGAGTCTATGGGAGTGCTGTAGTTCCTGCTGAGGCAAAATCTGCTGTGTTGCCATCCTGTCCAGAGATGGAGATGTTTGCCAGGCCACACGTGTGTGCTCTAGGAAAAAGCCCTACTTCTCAGTGATGTGTATATGATGGATTTACAGAGTGGTGTACTGACATTTAGAGACTCTTCTTTTTTTCTAAGGATGAACAGTTTGTCTTTCTGGCTGTTTTTGTATGCCCCATTCATGTTTTCAGGAGATTGCTGTGCAGTGATAGGACAAGGTGCTTGGTTAGGGACTCTAAATTACCAGGAATTGTTTTATCTCATGCCTGACTTGTCTCACTTATTTTTGAGTTTATCAGCACTGATTCTTTTGCAATTTTATCATGTAGTCACTAAAGCAGACTACAGAGGCAATGTTGGTTAAATATCTTCTGTTCTGTTCTGCTTGCTCCTGCTCACCTCTCTGCTGAATCTGCTTGGCTCACATAGACCCATGTGCCAATGTGACCTGTCTGTCAGGGGAAGGGGATTACTTTAACGTGTAGTTCATAGGTCTGGCTTACAGCACTGAGTTGGTGGAGGAAGTGGGAGGAAGCCTATGCAGAAACTTATCAAAACAGCCATGGTGGAACTGCTTTGGGGGGGCAGCAAATAGTAATTGCTTTCTGTCTGAGTGGGGAAGGTATCTGAAAGTTTCCCTCTTTTTCTTACAGGTGAACAAGAATTTTGCAATTGATTTGATAGCAGAGCAGCCTGTGAGTGAAGTTGAAAGCAGAGTGATATCATGTGATGGTGGTGGTGGAGCTTTGGGACATCCTAAAGTATACATAAACTTGGTAATATCATTATTCTGCCTATAGCATGTTTTGCCTGTTAATTGTTTGTAGAATTATCTACTTTTTGTCATGTTAGTTTAACAAAGTAAAAGGAGTAACTGCTTGAGGTGCTCATTTTATTTGTTGCCTAATATAAAATCAGAAGAATTAGAAGGCTCCTGCTTGAAGTTACAGAAATTTCTTTTTGAAATTTTAATTTTTTTAAAAGAAGTCAAGTGAAGGAATAAGAACAAGCAGTGCCCTGAGAGCAAAAAAATAATATCTTGCTGTGTTTTGAGACTGATTATTTAAATGTCACAGTGTAGATTGACAATGCATTTGCAGTATTCTTAGGAATATGCAGTTTATTTTGAATCTTACAAGTTTAAAGGGGAAAAAAGAGAAAACCAACAACCAAATCCCTCTTTCAGTCTTTGGGAATCCTGGTAGTTCTGAAGGTTTAATGTTTCAATCAATGAAATAATTGTTGTCTTGTTCTTTTATTGACTGTAGTAATAGTTTCCAGTGTATTCTAGAGAGTAAAAATATTGAGGCTACTGTCATATGACCTTAGTGGAATAAACAATGATGACCTGCTTTTTAAGTACTGTTCTCAGTATGAAGTGATATTTTTATTCAGAAACATTGGAACAGATATGACTGAACTGGCTTAAGATATCCAGTTTGGTAAGAGGGTCCTTTATTGCTGAAGAGATATCACTTGACTTGAGTTTAAAATTATATTATTGAAATTAGCCCTGGTAGTTGAAAGTCTGGCAGAAGGGAAGCTGCTTAGGATACAGAAATAAAGCATGAACCTCATACCATCATTCTTGCTTCTGGTGTTTTAAATAAGATTAAACTCTGTACTTCAGCTATACTGATCAGTTTTAAGATAGCACAAATAAATAAGGAAAAAATTGTAATTTCTAGAAGTTTATGAAGTGAAAATAGCAGATGTTGTGTTTTTATATTTTTGCAGGACAAAGATACAAAGACCGGAACATGTGGCTACTGTGGACTTCAGTTTAAACAGAAGCATCACTGAAAGATTATCCCTGTGTGATGGCAGATTTCTGTTCAGATGTTAATGTTTAACTATAAATAAACAATATATTTAGAAAGCCAAGGTTAGCATTTGTGTTTATCTTCAATATGGAAAGTCCAGTCTGTACGTTTTTAAAACCCAGCTGGTCAAGTATTTGAGAGCTGAATGGTATTACAATATCTGCTTTATACTTAATTTGGTTTTCATGTTTGGCAGACTTCTCACAGGCTCAGAAGTGGTTGGCTGCAGCATAGGTTTGTGTTGTACTGAGTAGATATGTGTTCTTTTCAACACTGAATTACTAGGTGATTACTTATCTTAGGTCTTTGTCTTTTGCATTGTGTGAATTGCAGTGGGCTGACCCTGGCTGGACAGCAGGCACCCACCCGTGCTGCTCTATCACTCCCTTCCACAAGTGGACAGGAGAGAAAAATGATAACCAAGGGTTCATGGATTGAGATAAGGTTTGGGAGAGATCACTTGCCAAAAACCATCATGGGCAAAAGTGTCTTGATTTTGGATATTAATGGAATTTATTACTAACAAAATCAGAGCAGAATAATGAGTAGTAAAATAAATCTTAACACCTTTCCCCCACCCCTCTCTCCTTCCCAAGCTCCCAGCAGCGCAGGGAGATGGGGAATGGGGGCTGTGGTCAGTTCATCACGTGATGTTCCTGCCACTGCTCAGGGAGAAGAGTTCTCTGGTCCAGCGTGGGATCCCTCCCACAGGAAACAGTCCTCCATGAACTTCTCCAATGTGAGTCCATCCCATAGGCAACAGTTCTCCACAAATTGCTCCAATGTGGGGCATTCTACCATGGATTCCAGTCCTTCAGATACAGCCTGCTCCAGTGTGGGTCTCCCACAGGGCCACAAGTTCTATCACGAAACCTGCTCCAGTGTGGGCTTGTCTCTCCATGGGTCAGCAGGTCCCTGCCAGGATCCTGCTCTAGCATGGATTTCCAGTGGATTCACAGCCCTCTCTTGGGCATCCATCTGCTCCAGCTTGGGCTCCTTCATGGGCTCAGGTGGATCTCTGCACCCCTGTGGTCCTCCATGGGCTGCAGGGGCACTGCTGCCGCACCATTGTGTGCACAAGGGGAACCTCAGCTACAGTGCCTGAAGCACCTTCCCCTCCTCTGCTGACCTTGGTGTCTGCAGTGCTGTTCCTCTCAT
The DNA here is from genome assembly GCA_035583185.1 of Anabacerthia variegaticeps. Lineage (NCBI taxonomy): Eukaryota > Metazoa > Chordata > Aves > Passeriformes > Furnariidae > Anabacerthia > Anabacerthia variegaticeps. The sequence goes on from JAWWEW010000078.1 coordinate 86,056,926, forward strand.
ATTCTCACTCTGCTCTTTGGACACAAATTACATCTGCACAATAACTTCTTCATTCTTAAATATTTTATCACTGAGCCATTACAACTATTTCTGATTGGCCCAGTCTTGGCCAGCAGCACATCCATCATGGAGCTGGCTGGCGTTGGCTCTATTGGACATGGAGGAAGCTTCCAGCAGCTTCTCACAGAAGCCACCCCTGTAGCCCTATCCCCTCTACCAAAACCTACCCACGCAAACCCAGTACAGTGACGCTTTTAATTTGTTCATGGCCTATAGCTAGATTCACAAGTGGAAGTGCAAAGATATGATACTCAGCATTACAACACTCCTGGAAGCAAGATTGTCAGCCCTGAATTAAGTAGCTACACCTGCTGCTTGTTTAAAAGAAACCACCAGTACCTAGAACAGTAATGTCTGAGCTGGAGAACTACCTAAGCTGGCACATGTGAAAGGCGAGGACATAAGCATTTGCCTTTCAGCTAAGAGGATGAGACTGTATCCCATTCTGGTTGGAATTCACACCCTTGAAACCTCTTTAGGAAGTGGGTCTTGTCAGACTCAAAAGTAGGCATTGCTCCATTACAGGTAGCAGTTTCTACTCCTTTAATACAGGTAATCTGACACTGAGATGTCACCTATGTGTAACACCACCTAGGCTGTGTGAGGCTCGTTGTGGGACATCATCTACCTACTTGCTTAATTTCACTTAGGTAGCATTCCACCATATAGGTGATGCCTAAGAATTTTATGTATTTTTATGTATTTTTGGTGTGTATTTTATGGATCTTTATAGCTTTAGAAGTAAG
>JAWWEW010000078.1:86057831-86145198 GCA_035583185.1 Anabacerthia variegaticeps
CCGGACCTAAGCTGGAATAAAGGTATTTTTCTATCTTATCTCCAGGTTGTCTGTTTTGCAGGGTTCCAGGCATCATAGGAATGACTTTCAAACAAGGCCTCTATCTGAAGAAGAAGGGTCTGAGTTTTGATTGGTCTTTGCTTCAGAGAGCATTTTAATCTGTTGTCAGTAAGTGACTTTTCTTTTAAATGCTGGTGATGGAACATGTCCCAGGTAGTAACTGTGGCTTGGCTAAAGTTTAACAGGGCAGGGTTCTAAATCTGCTGTTCATATCACTGTTGTTAAATTCATGTGGTGGTATCATGTTGAACCAAATCATGTGGGCCTAAAGCTGCTTAAGTTGTTTATGTCAATTTATAGATGAAGTTGAACCAACTCAGGCTTAAGGCAAGGTCTGAACTATTCTGTCTGTGTGTTTAGAGGCTATATTGCATATGAGTAATTACATGGACACCTTTACTCATTTTTCATTCACTCCACCTGTAAGAGCTTAGCCTCTCTTTCTGTCTCTTCCCCTTTTTCCTCCTTCCGTCTGTTTTTCACCTTTCCATTGCTGCTGGTTTCAGTGGTCATCTGTCTGGCCTTCAATTCATTCTTTGTAATGACTTAGATTTAGGAAGTAATACTTAGAGTGATGCATTGTAATTCATTTTTATGCAGTGTAGGTCATTGAGCACTGACTTCTCTATAAGCCCTGGGTCTGTTATGATGGTTGTAGTTTTGTAATATTAGTGCAGCGGCTAAAGTAACGTGTGCTGTGTTTTGAGTAGCACCTGAGCAAGTACAAAGATGGCAAAGGGTCCTTCCATGAAACCCAGTAACTTGCATTCAGCCTCTCTGACCTTGTGCAAATTATCTGTAAACTGAGCATAAACATTATGTTATGAGTGGTCTTCTGATAAGTCCATCTCATGCTCTAAATATAAAATAATTACTCGGAGTAGCCTTGTCTGTTTTTAAACATAATTCTGGTTGCATTTTAGTCTGGCTCTCTACCAGTTTGTAGAGCATTTTGGCTGTCAGGGTTCTGTCATGGTATAGTCATCTCTGCAAAGAGACCTGAAACATAATTTTATGTGGTCCTCTTCCTTGGATCTTTGATGTTCTTATGAATAATAGATCTACTTGCATCGTTGTTGCTCATAATAAATTAACAATGTTTAAATTGGCATGGCATCTGCTGAGGACCCAGACAAATCCCATCCCATTGGTGTGAACTATGGAATGCCATTCGTGGATGTTCTCCCTGAAGTACTTGTGGTATGTGAAGTTGTTGACACCAGTGAAACAAAGAAAGTCCTTTGATCTTCATAGGAAGACATTAGACTTTGCTTCTTTTCATTTCCTCTGTGCTAAGTTCATGTATCTACTGGGGAATGGCTGTTTTTCTGAATTCTTTCACTTTAAGCTATGCCAGCCAAGATTGGAAAGGCCAACCTTGATTTGCAGGAAAAAGAAGTGGGGAAAGGCAGAAACTTTTACTATGGTTGTCACAAGCAGGTGCATTTGGAAGTCAACCTGTGAGGACAGACTAAAACACATCAGTATCAAAGTGAGGATAGACTAAACCAGATAAGTACCAAAGCAGCATTACAGTTCTCAGGCCACAAATTCAGACTTGAAAGCAGTGTGGACTTAGATTCTAGCAGTCACTGTTTTGTTCCTCACAGATAATTCATCCCAGGCTGGAACTATAGTCTCTTAGAGTATAAACCACAGTTTATACTCTGTCACCATGAAAATGTGAAGTATTCTACAATGATGTGCAGCCTCTCTTAAAAACTTTATCTTGCCTTTACCTAGTAAAACCAGACAGATTTTTCCCCCTTACTGCTGCATATGTTAAGCTTGGTGAAAATCACTGTGTATTTCAACTTCCAAAATAAACATGGACCATCCATTCTTTCCTCCACATTATTTGGCAGCTTTCTGTCCTCTAAGGAAAAAGCAACTAAAAAGTTCTGTTTGTTGATGAGAGCACAAATCATTACTATGACCACGGCATAATATGCAAAAACATCTTTTCTAAAACTTTTCAGTCGTATGGCATCTGATTGTGCTCTGGAAGTTACGCTTGTAACAGGCTTCTCCAAATCAACTTCTTACTCTCTGACCTGCAGGTAATACTTGCCCTTTTTATTTCATGATTTTAGAAGTATCAGACGAAATACAACATACTGTAATAGCAATAGAAATGTTAGGTTCTCTAATATCCACATTGTTGGCATTGCTTAATGTGTTCCCTGGTGGTGGTCTACGTTGTTTTGAGAGGCAATGCAATCTTTATTTGGTGGTCTCTGACTATGTAATCTAAGTTTAAAGACAGGGATCCTTGAGAAGCACATCTGACAAATACAGTCTTGCCAATGGAATATACTGATCAGGGAAAAACAACCCTGCATTCACCTTGTCATAAAGTTTGTGGCACAAGTTATTGTGAGTCTTCTCTCCAGGTGTCCATCAGGACTTGTGTAACTATGGAAGAATGGCAGTTTAACTTTCATTATCAGAGGCAATATTGTAGATCAAAAAAGTAGAATAATGTATATAACATGTATTGTCACTGTAAATGCTGCTGTGAAGTGGATGATAATCTTTTTATGTGCTTTTATTTTTGTCAAGCATTGTCCAGTGTTAACTGTGTGCAACAAAATATGCCTTGAAGACCTTGCATTTTACTGTTTGAAGTCATTAATGATTAAAATGGAATCCTTTTGTTTTGTACTAATTACAAATGTAGGAGAAGGATCTAGGAGAAAATTTGGGACTTCAGAGTTGCTGTACTACGTGGTAAAATATTGCAGAAACGCTACTATTCACTCATCATTTGTTTTAACAGCAGGTTATTTCCATTTGTGTTAACTTTGTCTGAATATTGAAGTAATTGATTTCATGGGTAAGAATAACTCTCTAAGACTGCAATTTGTTTTCTCTATTAGCAATATAAATAAGAGGGGGAAATTAGCATAGAAGCCTAGTGTAGTATATTTTCTTGGGACAGAATGGTTTGGGTTTGGGTTTTGGTTAGTTTTGCTTTGGTTTGGTCTAGTTTTTTGTTCTTGTTGGCGTTGATTTTGTTTGCTTCTTTGTTGTTTTTTTCGTCTCCCAAAAGATGTAATTAAGAACACACGCACACACACACACACACACACACACACACACATATTAAGTAAAGTTTTTTATGGCCATATACGTTCTTTTACTAAACTTAAATTTGTGGTAGGAAAGAGTCAGTTTCAATAAAATTTCAAGTAAGCTGGATCTTTGTTTCTAGTTGTTGATTAAGGGAAGGAGAAAAGATGCATCTTCACCCTCCTCTCTAAATAGTCTGCAATTGGTAGCAGAGCTATGATTTAGCACCTAATTAGACTTAGGGAAGTACCTCAACCTTAAGATGAAGGCGATTACATTAAAAGATTACATCTTTTGGACTGTGTAGTGCTCTTTGGAAGTTTTCCCTTTTACAAAATGTAAAACATTCCTTGGGCATCAGCTGCTGAAAGGAACTCTCAAATTTGTTTTGGATACAATATCTGGATTTGCAAACAAATTGGGATAACAGCAACTGTAACAAAAGTACTCAAATGGTGCTATGAAACAGTATTATTAGCCCTAAGCATCTGTTCATTGTCTGTAGTGAAAAGGCCAATGTTCTATTGGAGAATGCTGATGTGTACTGCAGATTTGATGTTAGCAATCTGAAATCTTAACCTGATTATGTCCTGAACTCTGATTTGAAATAGTAAAGACAGGGACTTTCTTTTAGTGCCTTTTGATAAGCAACTACGAAGTGTTTTCTTGGGATTTTTTGAGTTCTTTGTATGGGTACTGAGACTGTACAAAAAAAAACTTCTCGGGGAGCGTATGGGTAAACAAGGAAAGCATATTGAGTAGGTGCTAGGGATAGACATCTTGGTTAATAAGAAGTTACTTTCAACTTTAAATTTTAAGGTAACAATGCCATTATTACTTTTGCGTAATGAAGGCATATTGGAAATACAGCAGTATTATTGAAGAATGGGATCTGCCTGATCTAATTGTTACCTGGAGTTCCTGCATGTAAGGGAAGTTGGACATAGATTTTCAGAGGGAAAAAGGTTTTCTTCCATAAACATATTCCTTGTGGCAAGAATTCCACTCCCAACAGACCAGGTCTCTCTCAGGGTAGACATGGAACTGGACCTGTTCCCAGTTCAGTTTGTTTCAGCCCCGAAAAACAAGCTGAGTGCTATGCAGAGGGAGGAGCAGGGGCTAATGTCTGAATATACCAGTCAGTCATAGCCATGATGATCAGGAATGAGGCTATTGCCCGGAGAGGATTCTTACCTAATATTGTTAAATCATTAATTGATTTATAAACTTTCTCGAGTTTGCTTTGATTCTTGTTCTTTCTGCACAGGTGTGTTTCTGGAGGTTTAAAGTACTTGAACTCAGTGCCTATGAAGTGCATGTGGTAAACCCTATTATTTTCAGTTTCAGCAACTGAGTTTCCTAGATTTCTGGAGGGGAGTTCTAGTTGGCTCTGGTTATACTTGAGGGGGTTTTTGAGAAGGAACAGTGAAGTATTTAACTGGGTTTTTTTTGTTTGTTTGGTTTTTTTTTGTTTGTTTGGTTTGGTTTGGTTTTTTATTGCTAGCAGCCTTTGGCAGAAGCGTTGCTGACATTATCTGTACACGTGCATGTCGCAATGTAATCCACAGATCTTGTCTCCAGTGATGAACACTGGGTATCAAGCCAGAACACATGCTTGGGTTTATTTTGTTTGGCTTCTGCTCTTCAGTGACCTTCCTTTAACCAAAGCAAAGAAGTGTAGGGTAGGGAGAATGTGACTAATGTACAGCTAGGTTTGAAGTGATTTGTGGCTCGGGCTTTGAAGTTTGGAAAGCCAAGTCCTGTGTCTTAGAAGCAGCCCTGCAAGCCTGGTTCCTGAATCACAGCATCACCTTCTGATAGCATAGCCAGAAATAATGGTGGTTTGTTTGTGTATAATAAAGCTGAGCCAGTAAAACACTGTACAACTTACTTGTAGAATGCCTTAGAAAAGGCTCTGGAAAGTGAAATGGCAAATCTTCCTCATTGGTCTATTTGAGAAAATAATTAGAAAGTTATTCTGAAGAATTACCAAAGATGCCCTTTAGACTGACTGGACAGTATCCTCCACCCCGACAAGCAACTGAAATGGGCTCTAAGTGTTGCATGTGAGCTTAGTTTCACCTATAACATTATGAATCTGAGCTATTATCAACTATTATCTGAGCTGAATCAGACAGGAGTGAGATTCTAGGATTATCGTATTTCCATTTTTTTAAAATAAATCATTTTAAATCTCAGTAGCACTCACAAAATCAAGTCTATATCGTGAATTTTTGTGAATAGTGTGAGATAGAAAACAGCTGTACTGCTGACTAAACTAATTTTTTACCTACACCTTGTATTTTCCATAGTTCTGATCCTTCAATTAAAAAAAAAAAAAGTATTTTAGAAAGGGAAAAAGTTTAGAGACCAACGAACAAGATGAAGGTTTCTGTCTAAGGAGGGACAGGTCGAGTACTCTTGGACTCTCTTAGTCTGTTTAGTGTTATAATAGAGGTTTAGAAAGTCCTGACTCTTAGGGAATATTGGATTGGCTGTTTGAAGGGCCCAATCACTGACATTTGTAATAGCCAAAAATTAATGATGAACTGATAATTTTGAAAGTATTTGTTCAGGTTAAAAAAAAAAAGTTTGGGGTGTTTTGGTTTTTTTTCTTTGGTTTTTTTTTTTCTTTTTAAGCCCAAAAACCATGGGTGTCCTTTATGGAAATTTTACTTGTTGTCTTAGAGCTAGGACTAAAGGAGGCCACATGGATTAAAAACTTATCCCCATGTTCAGTGCTCAGCTAGTAGAGCTATAAAACTAAGTAATATGTACATTGTAAATGGTTGAAGGAAAATGAAAACAGAAGGGAAATTAGACCAATAGTAGGCATAACTAAGGCCAATATGAAGCACTGAATTACTTTGGAGTTAAACAGATGTATTGGTCTAATGTGAGAGGGATGTGGTGAAATTGTTAAGTGATGTAAAAAGATAGGAAAATTAAAAGATATATGTGTTATATTATGTAATTGTATAAAAGGAAGTCAATGAAATAATTTCCAGTAATAGGCACTCAAGGGGTTGCTCTTTACTAGCAGCTAAATTTAGACATTTTTAAATTGGCATGCCCAGATGATGAGTTTCAACAGGACTGTCCAATGAGCTTCCTGGATCATTAATGTTGATTTTTCTTGTACACTTTGAAATATTGGAAAAAGAGCACAAAAATGGCTAACGTGCCAACATTCAAAGAGGGTAAAAGGCATGACCTGGGTAATTACATGTCTGTCAGCTTGACATCACTTCTGGGCAAAATAATAAGGGGTCTAATTAATAATGAATTAAAGAAGTGTTGTATAATTAGTGCCAATCAACCTGAGTTATAGGAAAGCCAGACCATGTCAAGCTAGCATGATGTATTTTTGATGAAATTAGAAGTAGGAGTTGATAAAGCTAAAAGTGTTAATGTAATATTCTCTCATTTCTGTGAAGATTAGAGTTAGTACTTCATATTTTGATTCAGAAATGAAAGTCTTGTGTAATCAACCAGCAACACTTCACGTATTTCACATATTTAAAGGGTAGCTACTTCTTAGGCGTGAAAATGTCAGCATAAAATGAGACTCACTGCTGAAAGGATGCATTCTTCTTGGACTCTTCATGGTGTCCTTTCTCAGTCATATGGCGCTTAACTTCTTATCAGTGTCCTAAAAACCAATGTAGTAACTACTGATGGTTTGCTGAGGATTGAAAGGTTGAAGCATTGTTAAGTAAGGTAGAGGATTCAGAAGTGATTCTGTTCACTGCCACTTACCCAGCCAAGGTGAGCACAAAGCTAAATGTGTTTCAATGCACAGGAAAAACAAAATGTCCATATTTATTGTAAAAAATCATATTTCTGTGAAATGATGACTTTAACAGCCTGAGTTGCAATTTATTCTGTGTGAGTAGCAGCTTCAGTAACTGCAGGTAAGAAACACTGACTCCTACACTTGACTGTGGGAGTTTGTTAATCATCAGATCAGTAAGAGTTTCTGGTCCAATTCCAGGTCTTAAATATCTTTTATGAACTTTGGAGAAATAAGTAGAGATTTATTCTGCAGGCATATCTTTCTGAATTTGACAGGAGTGCATTTGTTACTTGAATACTGTGTCCAGTTTGAGGTCTGTGGTTCATTAATTAATATGGCTAAAAGCCATTGCACTAATTACAAGAGTAGAAAATGTATTGTGTAGTGAAAGATCTAACAAGCTTCATCTTTGAACTTCCTCATAAGTGAGGTTAAGGGATGACTTGATCAGGGTCTTCCAGTACAAATGCAAGGAACTAAACCTTGATAATGGGATCTTTAGTCTGGCTAAAAAACATGAGGTCTAGTAGCTGGAAGCTATAGACGAGCAGATTCTGATCAGGGGAAAGGAGGCTTAACAGTGGGAGGGATTTACCAAGCATTGCAGTCAATTCTGCAGTATTCCCCACTCTGTTTTGAGGTTGGTACTTTAAAAAAAAGTGTATTAATTGAAACTAGACTGGAATCTAAAAACCATTATGGACTGTGCTACAAAAGGTAATTACATCGTTGCAGTGGCCCATTCTCAGTCCATGAAATGAAATATGTATCAGGACAGAGACAGTGATTCCATTGAATCATGGTGCTGTTAAAAATACCTTCCAGACCTTGTTTTGAATAAGGCTCAGAAAGGATTTGAACTTTGTTTTCCCACAAAAAAAAATACTCTAGCAGTCTGAGTGATGGGGACTTGAACTCTGCTGTTGCAAAAGAATATTTGGCTTTGTAGCAGTGTGGAAAAAGACCAAACCTCAAATTCTTATCCTAGTGATGAGGAATTGTTATCTGCTCAGTGTCTAATAAAGCCAGACAAACTAAAATTAAAAGAAAAAATAAAAAAATCAGTGCTTTGGGACATGGGAAATTAGAGGACTTCTGATTTGTTCTCACTTTCTCATTTAAGAGAACATATGTGAAATTTGCACTGCCTTTTGGGATGAAAATGTAAAAGGATTGTTTCCATTCAAACTGAAGTCCCAGCTTCCAAAGGTTACTCTAATTTTACTTTTGTTAGTATTGCTTTTGTGGTGCTCTTGATGATGTACCAGATTCTGAAATGTAGAAGATTGTGATTTTCTAAGCTTTGCTTATCCCCTTAAATGCCACTCTGGATTCCAGTGGTTTCTCACATTTTCCACAGCTTTGATGAAGCAGCCAACATTCAGCATCTCCTGTGTTGGGTAACAGCATCTTCCTCAAAAACAGCCATGCAATAAACTATTTATTGTCTAATCATTAAATGTCAGACGTTTATGCCAATTAGCATAAATTAGAAATCAAATTCAGACATTTTTGGGGAGCATAAGGCAGTATTAGGGGAACTTGTACATATCAGTAAAACACCTGTCTTTATTAATGCTAAGAACAATTGAAAAGATTTTTAAAGTGTATTTACCCCCCTCCCGCCCCTTGAAAGTCCAAATAAACAAAAAAAACCTACCCCAAACAATAATCTTTGATAGTGGTTACATTAAAGAGATACAAAACCCAGGAATATTCAAAGGAGAGAAAATTTCTGATAAGTGATGTCCCATGTAATTGGAAAACAGATGATACTTATATTAAACAATGATGAAATATGTTCTATTTCAACAGTAAATGGAAAGGATATTAGGCATGTACTCCCAGTAAAGAAAGGCATATACTCCCAGTAAAGACCTTTAGACCTGTGGGACTGGATAACATTGAAAACAATTGGCTAAAGAGCTTTCCCTGCTACCTCTATTGACAGGTCTAACCTGGAACACAGGTAAGCCTTCAGAAAACTGTGAGAAAGTTAATATGGCAATATTTAAAGATGCTGTTGATGACAGCATCTTGCTGCTCATTCTGACTGTTTCCTGATCCATTAAAAAGTAATTAGTGTCTGTTATTTTACCTCCATCAAGGCTTTTATATACTGTACCCTATAACCTTTGTTTTCGTTTGCTGAGATGCACAGAACAAGTTTTTAATTTTTTGTGACTCAACACTCAGCAGTTTTTCAACACATTAAAATACTATCCACTACAGTAAATATAATAACAGCATTGAGCACACTGATGCTGCATGAGGAAATAAAATAGTGGGAAAGGATCCCATTCACCTTCTTGGATAGCGTAGTGCTGGAAGCTTATGCAGACTTGGTTGTCTGCTGTGCTCTCTAGATCCTTACTCGTTGCTGTTCCTATGCTACAAATTTGTTCTGTGTGCTGGTTCTGTTCTTGGCTCTGTGACCTTGCACTTTTTTGTACGAAATTTCATTGAGCTTACATGGGCTCACATCACTTTGTAAGCAGTTCTCTCTCTGTCTATTTTTGACTCTGCAAATATTTGCATAATTGGGTATGGTTTTGTGTCTCTTTCTAATTCTGGGTTACAGTTTTGCTTGCCTAATGAGAAACATCCTTGTTTGACAAGAATTTCCTAATTTGGAACTACTTTTTGTAATCTGCCACCTAGCTATTTCTAATTTAGTCTAATAATAGGAATATAACAATAGAATAAAACTTTTCCTAACACACTCAAACATTTACTGGCCTTACATCTTTCACAATATGGATTTTTCCTAGTGTCCTGTGTTCTGTAAGTTTTCATTAATGTATGTAGAACATTTTCTGTATTCCCTATTTTTTACGGGTTTTAATTTTTTATTTCAGTCGTTTTGGTATGATTGTGTGCATCAGTAGTTTATGTAGTTATTTGTGACTATGATCTGCTGTTGCCTCTTAAAGCAGGCTCTTATCTAGTTGTTAACTAGATAGATGAAAGATGCCAAAAACTTCAGAATAATGGTAGTTTTTTTCTGTAATTTTTTTTTTATTTCTTTGCAAATACTGAGATGAGTGTGTTGTGTTTGTGGTGGAGGGAGGAATACCCAAACCAGTAACTATTTAATTAACTATTAATTAATGAAAAGTAAACCCCTCATTTTCCAGCTTGTGATTTAGTTTTTCAGTTCTCAAGTTCCATCTAAATACTTGAAAAATACGTTGCAAGGCAGGAGAATTTGGGGAAAAATAAGCCCCATTCCTTTAAGAATTTTTTTCAACCTTTCATGCATATTTTAAGAGGGGTTTATCAACAGTTCTAGTAACATTTCTTTTTATTATTTAATGAAAAAACAGTCGTGTTTCTTGAGGTTACTTCTCTTATTCACTTTATTTGGTGAAGTTGTTCACTTCCACATTTGAAGTTGCTGCAACTTTTTGTATTGCTGTTAGAACAGAAAAAAAAAATACTTGGAAGTAAAATGTGAATCAAGACACCTGGTCTGCTGTGCTGTATCCATTCAAATCAGAGAGGAAGAAGCATGTCAAACTTTGTCTTGAAATTGCTTGTGCTTCATCGAAGGTCAAAATTATGAATAACTTGACTTCTGATGACCTATGTGGCCATAATCTATGAACTGTTTTCTTCTCCTTTCAAGAAGAATACAAACCTTCATACTCCATGCTCAAATGCCTCTGTTGCTCAAACAGATCGTCTCACTAGCCAATGACAGTTCCTTGGCAAGTAGCTTATCACTGTTTTAGGGAATTTCCATTTCGTTCTCCTATTTTTTAATTTTATATGCCTTCTCTTTTTCAATTTTCACATAACCTGATAAAAGTGTATTTGGAAGCTGAAAAGAAGCTGATATTATAAAATTGTTATGAGCTGAATACCAACTACTCTTTTCTACGTTTCTGTATTTCCTGGAATACATCTGCTTATTCACCTCCCCTTGGGCCATCTCATACCATTGCATGTATGCAGGGAATATGTCATGGTTTGCCTTTCACCTCTCAAATTTATTTGTGATAACCCAGGGCTTTGTCTGGGACAGGTACCCTCACTTTGGGTGAGTGAGTGACGTGATAGTTCAGGGACCACCGACAAAGCAGCCTGTCTGAAACTAGCCCTGCTGTGCCACCTGCCAGGGCTGTTTGGGGCTACATTTTTCAGGCACTGGGGAGCCCAGGCCATTCCTTACTGGCACCTAACAGTGGCTGAGCTGGACTAGACAAAATTAAAACTGCTACACCTGCACATACACCAAAGGAGGACCTGAACTACAGGTATCACTTTATGCTATAAAATTCATCATCCCTCTGGGCACACTGAGGTCTCCTTTGAATTAACCCCATAATCATGACTTCTCTTGTAAATTCACAGAACTCCTTAAGAAAATTAGTTCTAAATTGGGAACTTATGTCTACAGTCAAGGGAAAATGGTGTGAGAACACATGCTGTCTGGAAACATTTTAATTTAAAGCCTTCATGGACTTTGGTATTGATAGACTAGTTAAGGTTCTGTATATCTGAACCTCTAAAGAAGTGACCTTTTCTATGAATCACATTTATGGAGATAGGGAAAACCCCCCATAATTTGTAGAAAATGCTCATTTCATTTCAGTTTACCCTCTATCATCCATAGATTATTCTGCTCTCCAGACTGTCTGGTTTGGTGGAGGGAATTTTTCTGATCCATGAATCATCTAAAGCAATGTAAGGAAGCATTAACTAGGATCCTACTCCATTTTGCATCTAGCTGAATGTCATAGTCTCTTAAACTAGTGTCTGCATCTTGCATGTTTTTTTCCAAGTGCATGAACTTCTGCTGCATTGATTGGATGATGGCAGAAGGATGGACATGGATGCTTTCTTACAGCAAGAGTTCTCTGTTGTATAGGGTGTGCTTAGTAACACAACAGTAAACATTCAAATAATGAGCACGGGCATCAGAACTGCAGTCAAAAAGAGTATAGAATAAAATTCCTTTCTACCTTTCCTTTTGACTACTTGACAGCATTTAAAAGGTAGAGCTGAAGTGTATGCAACAAAACAAAACTGGTCAGTATGAGACTATAAACTTAGATTATTTCCTTTTTATCCCTACTTTTTGCTTTCTGTCATATTCTGAGTCATATTCATTGTAAGAGGATTTCACTATGTGGATCTTTAAAATATTTTTGCAAATATATGGATAGCCTTCCATGTTGGTAAACCTTAAATTAGTTACAAAGCCAACACTATGCAGTACTTCCTTCACTATGAGAGGTGAGCAAACAGAGCCTTATGTCATTCCAGTAAAAGTATGGATATGTGTACTAGGCAGTTGGGAAATGTTTGCAGGAAAAAAAGAAACCCATAATGATTTAATACTTCTTTTTGATGGCTTGGCAGTGAAGGCAAGGAAAGTCACATTGTCAGCTCATCACTCTGAACCCCATGGTATTATCTGAAGTGCTTCATGTATCATTCATTACAGCAGGTAGAGGGACAGTGAATTGTGGTTCACTTTAGCAGTAAACTCCTTTAGGACTGTTTGGTTAAGTGACTTAATGGCTTATTCTTAATGTTCTTTTCTTTTACCTTGAGACCTTATAACTCAAAATGACCGAAAATAATTCAAATTCTTCTTGGCAGCAGGTCACCTGTGAAATATTTTCTGTCCAACTTTATTACTTTTGAATACAAAATGCCAAGAAAAACATGTGTGCATGTCTGGGTATATGAAAAAATTACAGATATGTACATTTTCTTTGTACATCTATGGCTACTTTTTATCTTCTGTATACTTCTGTGGGCATTTACAATGGCAACAAAGAAAAAGTGTTTTAAATCAGATAATCTGTACCTCATTATAATCTGCTCCATTTTAAAAGCACTTAAGTCTTGACATGAGCCACTGATAACTGACATAAAAGCAGAAACAAAGGAGAATTAGAAGCAGTGGGACTTAATGGAATAAGGAAAGATGTAACGAAGAAAAGATGAGAGCTAGTCAGTATTTGGGGAAAAGAGGGCAATTCAGAGGCAGAAAACTGGTCTAAATTTTTGTCTTTTTTTGTGATTTTTTTCGGTGTGTTTTTCTGGTGTTTTTTGTTTTGGTTTTTTGGGTGTTTTTTGTTTTGTTTTTTTGGGTGTGGGTTTTTTTTGTTTTGTTTTGGTTTTTTGTTTTTTGTTTGGGTTTTTTTTTGGTAATACAGAAAATATCTATACATGCTACACAGAGGAAATTATAGGAATCATTCAATTCCAGGTACAAATAGAAGAACTTGGAAACACCATTTAAAAATAAAATGCTTCAGAACTTTCTAAAAGGATAATTGTATTAATTCTCCATACTTCTTTTAAATTACATTGTCAGAAAAGATAAAGGAACAGTCAAATGAACATTTTATGTAAATAGAATTTGCCCAGGAAAAAATCCTTTCTTAGATATACTGTGATTTTGCACAGATAGACAAAAAGTGGAAGTTCAAGGGTAATGGAGTCCTGGGATCAAGGAAATCACCATTAATTGTCCCTCTCTGTAAGACTCTGATATAACTGTAAGTAGAGCAAAATAGATTAAATACAAATCAGATAAAAGGAAGTGAATCCAAACAAAATATGCATAAGCTGACAAACAGTAAATGTCTGCTAGGTAACTCTTTTCTAGATTATGTTTTATAATTAGCTGAGCAAAATGGAACCTATTAGCATTTTGTGATCTACCTATTACACAGTGAATGGGAGAGGTACCAGACAGCTGCTAGAGGCAGAGCAGGTGACACTTTTCTAACCTGGCCCAAAGCCTGGCTGTAAGGCTGCTGTTCTTCTCTTGTACTCCTCTCCCTTAAGACACAAAACATCCCCACAAATACTAAAGGAAGCCTCCTATTTACATTTAAAAAACCTCACCAAAATAAAAACATGGTCAATTTTGGTTTGAAGCTGGTCTTCTTGGAGCCTCTACATTCCTATTTAAAAGAGAAGCTGTATTAACTAATTTTTAGTATTTAAAGCTTGGACAGAAAGTCTAACTGTGAATCTATGAATGAGTAAAAACATACTTTTACTTTATAATTTTTTTCAGTATAGCTGGCTTTAGTGTTCATTGTTAACCAAATAGTGCTTTGTGTCTTATCTTTCTGGCTTTTTGATGCTCTCCTGACATATTTATGCTGTTCACTTTATATTAATTTTTCATTATGTACCCCTAAAAATTCCTGTGTAAATCGTTTCATGGAACAGATTGTTCACTGAAGATTTCTGTAGCTGGGGAACTGTTACCAAAAACTCTTACTGGGATCTTCATGTGATGTAGCCATGTCTGCTCAGGTGTAAAATATTTCTTGAAAAACTTCTTCCAATGTTTTTTCATCCTCAAAGCATCTTTAAACCAATGTTTCTTCTAACCTTGCATTATAACTGCCCCCATGTAAGTTTACTTGGGTTAAGTGAAATACAATTTGTTGTTATGGCCTCTTACACACATGCACATCCAAAGATGTATCTTCTGAAGAGACTGTGGGATTGGGTTTGTGGCACTGTAGTGATGTAGAATGTTAAAATGGGGGAGCATATTTCTAGGAAAATTGATGTGACAGGTGCTTTCATGTTCTTGGCAGGCAGTTCCTTAGTCACTGTCGAGTCAGTTGCAGAATAATCTTGAATATCTGCCCCTCAGCCAGAGCAGGAAAGAAGGAAGTTGGGCAGAGCATCCACATTCTCTTGCACTTCAGGCAAGACAGATAAATGCCAAGAAAATGGTAAAGTACATAAAGTTAGGGCAGAGGGCAAGAATAAGTGGAGGTTGTTCCATTAAAAATGAGCAGAGAGGTAAGATTCACAGTTAGGTGCTTTCAGAGTAGAGATCCATTCCAGGCCACAGGAAGGTTCTGTACCTCTTGGTTTTCAACCTTCTCTTTGCCAGTCCTCTTTGCAGCCAATCTGGCCCTTAAACTTGGCTTTGTGTAGTCCATGAGAAACTCAAGGAGTTTTACTGTACAGATGCATCTTGTGTGCTTCAACTTTATGTACCATAGGCAACTACCCACAAAGGACTCTAGGTGATCAAGGAGAAGAAATGAGATTAAAATTATTATTACTATTATTTTTAGCACTGTATCATTATTTTTGATGCCATTAACCACTGTTTTCTTTAATGGCATAGCAGCTTCCACTTTAGTTTGGTCATCTGCTATTACAGGGAGAAAAGGGGGTCCGACAGGCTGTTGAAATTGAAACTGGGACACCACTGAGAGCTTAACCAAACCAGTAGTTTTATCATCAAAAGAGTGGCCAAGTAAACAGGCAAGCAAACCCTCGAGAGAGAAAAAGAGAGAGAAGGAGAAATAACCTCCAGGTCCGAACACCCAACTTCCCCAAAGGTGTCTTCCCACAGGGTTGTCTCACTGACCCAGAATGTTCAACCACCTCAGAGCAGTGGCTGCATCCTCAAGGCTAGGCTGGCTCCTTGGGAAGGTAGGTGTCTCCGCCAAAAAAGGCAATGTTGTCCTGTCACGTGAAACGAGCAAAAAGCCCCAAGGCATGATCCATGTACTTTTTACCTGATTTGCCAAATGACGGTTACCTGAGCAAGTGTGGCCAGGACCACCCAGACAGAGGTCCCTGGCACCTCCCCCTGTTATATAACTGGCACTTCTCTGTGCATGTGTGGGTTTCTGTGCCTTCACAGTTATATTTCAGAGGGTCTTCATTAGTTGGGTCTGGGGGTTTACTTCCTCCTCCTCCTTCTCTCTTTCTCCTTCAAGTGCCCTTGAAGGGCCATCAGCCAATTGTGAGAGTCCAATTTATTTTAGTTTACACAGAAATGCCTCCTTCAAGGCCAGAGACCATCTTTACTGGCCTGTTTTCCCATAACTTGGCAGGAAGAGAGTGACTTCTCACAGGTGGCTGGGCCAAACACAGACCAAAAATATCAGCATCTAATTCTGCCCGAATACATCTGCCTACAAAGCTGCCTCAGTTCATTTATAATGTTGTGTTAGTATAGTCCTTAGGATAACAAATGATAAAATACAATAGACTTTGAATGAAAACACATGTGCTTGAAGAACCTGTGGAACTTTTGTTAGAGAGTGTTAGGCTTGCAAGGCAAGGTTTTGGTAGGGCAGGGGGCTACAGGCATGGCTTCCACGAGAAGCTGGAGGCACTGTCGAACCACATGGAGGACAAGAGTGTGGTGAGGAGTAGTCAGCATGGATTCACTAAAGGTAAATCATGCTTGACCAAACTGATTGCCTTCTTCCATGAAACAACTACCTGGATAGATGAGGGGAGTGGATGTTGTTTACCTCGACTTCAGCAGGGCATTCCACACTATCACATCCTCATAGGCAAACAAAGGAAGAGTGGACTGCATAAGCAGACAGTGAGGTGGCTGGGAACTGTCTGAACAGCAGATCCCAGAGGGTTATAAGCAGTGGAACAGGGCCTATTTGGAGGCCTGGCACCTGCAGTGTTCCCCAAGGTTCAATACTGGGCCCAGGATTGTTTAAATTATCCATCGATGACTTGGATGAAGGGCCAGATGCCTCCTCAGCAAGTCTGACACACAGCTGGGAGGAGGGGCCAGTATTCCAGAGGGCTTGGCAGCCCTTCAGAAGGACCTCGACAGGCTGGAGAGATGGGGAGAGGAAAAACATCTGGAATTCAACAAAGGCAAATGCAGGGTCCTGCACCTGGGGAAGAATAATTCTGGGCACCAGTACAAGCTGGAGGCTGACCTGGGGACCCTTAACATCAGGGTCCTGGTGGATAGCAAGCCGTTCGTGAGCCAGCAGTGTGCCCTGGGAGCCAAAAAGGCCAATGGTATCCTGGGGTGCATTAGAAAAAGCATTGCCAGCAGGTAGAGGGAGGTGATCCTGCCCCTCTACACAGCCCTAGTGAGGCCACATCTGGAGTTCTGTGTCCAGTTCTGGGCTCCTCAGGACAAGAGAGACATGGAGACCCTGGAGTAGGTCTAGCAGAGGGCTACAATGATTATTAAGGGACTGGAGTTTCTCTCTATGAGGAAAGGCTGAGGGAGCTGGGCCTGTTCAGCCTCCAGAAGGGACCACTGAGAGGGGACCTCATCAGTGTCTACAAGTGTATGAAGGGAGAATGTCAAGAGGGATGAGCCAGATCTTCTTGGTGGTGTCAAGCAATAGGACAAGAAGCAATGAGGAGAAACCCCTCAGAAAGTTCCATCTGAATACGGGGAAGAACTTCTTTACTGTGTGGGTAACTATGCTCTAGAACAGATTGCCCAGAGAGGTCGTGGAGTCTCCCTCACTGGAGATAATCAAGAACTGTCTGAATGCAATCCTGTGCCATGTGCTCTAGGATGACCCTGCTTGAGCAGGGAGGTTGGATGAGATGCCCCACTGTGGTCCCTTTCAACTTTACAGATTCTGTGATTCTGTGAAACTTCCCCTATGTCTGATAGAGCAAATACAGCCAGTTCCAAGAAAAACTTGCTGCTGGCCAAGGCCATCAGCAACAGTGGTGGCACCTCTGGGATAGCATATTTAAAATGGGGAAAGGAAAATTTCTGGGCAAAAGCAACTGGAAGAGAGGAGGGAGAGTATGGGAAAGAAACAGCCCCACAGACACCAAAGCCACCGAAGAAAGAAGGGAGGGAGGTGCTCCTGGTGCTGGAGCAGAGATTCTCCTGCAGCCTGTGGTGGGGCAGGCTGTCCCCCTGCAGCCCATGGAGTCCACACTGGAGCAAAAATCCACTTGCAGACTGCAGAAGACTACACAGTGAAGTAGATGAATGCCTGAATGAGGCTGTGATCCTGTGGGAAGACAGTACTGAAACAGGTTTGCTGTCAGGAGCTGTGGACTCAGAGAGAGTAGTCCACAGTGAAGCAGGTTTGCTGGCAGGGTTTGTGATCGTATTGGGGACCCACGCTGGAACAGCCCATTCCTGAAGGACTGCATCCCATGGGAGGCACCCATGCTGGAGCAGTTTGTGAAGAGCTGCACCCCCAGGGAAGGACCCACACTGGAGAAGGTCATGGAGGACTGCCTTCCATGGAAGGGACCCTGTGCTGGACAGGGGAAGAGTGTGAAAAGGATGGTGCAATAAAGATAACATCTCACTAACTGGTCACAGCCTCCATTCCCAGTCCCTCTGTGCCACTCAGTGGGGTGGAGGCAGACAATTAAGAAGTGGAATGTAGAAA
Organism: Anabacerthia variegaticeps; assembly: GCA_035583185.1. Taxonomy (NCBI): domain Eukaryota; kingdom Metazoa; phylum Chordata; class Aves; order Passeriformes; family Furnariidae; genus Anabacerthia; species Anabacerthia variegaticeps. Next base: position 86,075,904 of record JAWWEW010000078.1, read on the forward strand.
GAAGGGAGGGGTGGGATCAAAGTATTTTAAGATTTGTTTCTATTTCTCATTTTTTGCTACATATCTTGTTCTGTTACCCCTTTCACACAAAAAATGGCACACAGGCTGATCTGTACTTCTTGGCCTTGGTTAGGTATTGTGTAAGGCTTCCTAAAGAATTTAAGTGTTGGATGTGAAAATTCATAGCTGTTTAAAGACTCTTCATTTCTCTCCATAACTGTGGCTACTTGTGGATGCCAACCCAGCTGCTTTTACAATATCTACTGAAACTACTGAAATGGGCAGGTTGTCTGGAGCCTGATCTTCCTGAGCATTTTGCACAGCTTAAAAAACCCACCAAAACAAAACCCAAATCCAAAGCACAAAACCCACAGTGATATCTCTTCTTGTGTCCTTTTCATAGAAATAACCCCAATAAGTAGTTGATGTCAAAGCTGTGAAGCTATTTAGATACTGTTTAGGGATAATCAGTGTACCTCACCCCACAAGATTTTCTTAATCATGATTTAAATCCATGTTAAAAAACCACAAAGAATAAGAATAACCATAATAGCTTAGGCTTATTTTTTTTAAAAACTAACATTTTAAGTTCTAAGTCCTTTTGATATTTCTATTGCTTCCTGGAAACTTGCTAGGGCCTTAAGAGTCCTTGAAGAATTGAATTGCAGTAGTGACTTCCCCAATTCACAAACATTTTATGGGAAAAAAAAGTATTTTTGGGGAATTGTATTTTCCAGTTTTATATTTCCTGTCTGCCTTGTTGGGGTAGATCCTGATTGATCTTCTATATATACTTTACAATGCAAAAGAGAATTGATACATATCCTGTATTTTAGGATCTCTATTTCTCAACATTTTAAAGGAGGATTTTGAGTATTTTTCTGAGGGTTCCATGCTGCTATTGTGTACCTGAAATAGATTTTGATATTTTTCAGGTAGAAATCTCTTGAGTTGTAGAAATGCATTTTTGATTGTCCTGGAAATTTTCATTTTTATACAGTGGTAAGATTCCCCTTTCATTTGCCCTTCTTAGGAATATCCAGTATGTCAAAAGCTGATGAACATCTGAAGATCCCAGGTTGTGCTACTGCCAAGGCAGTAACAGCTGCTGCAGCAGCAGCCAAAACTGCAACTGTGGTGACTACTTCTGTGCTGAAAATGCTGACATGTCACTGTAGCAGAGCTTGGAGGCAGTGACTTCTGCTGCTACAGTTCTACAGAGTGCTGTCAAGTTTTGGTAGTTGTTTTCTCTAAGATTCAAACAAAGAATCACTTCTAAGAATTTACTTGGATTGAAAGGGGCCTTTAAAGATCATCTGGTTCCAATCCTCTAGTGAAGGTCAGGGAGATCTTCCTCTAGGCAAGCCCCATCCAGTCTGACCTTAAACACTTGTTGGTATGGGGAATTCACAGCTTCTCTGCACAACCTGTTCCAGTGTCAAACCAATGTAATAATAAAAAGTTTCTTATTTATATCTAAAGTAAACATACATTCTTTCAATTTGAAACCATTAGTCCTTGTCTTTCACCTCAGGCACTGGTAAAAGTCTATATCCATCTTAAAAGTCCCCTTACAGTATTGTAAGGCCACAGTAAGGTGTCCCCGGATCCTTCTCATCTTCATGCTGAACTGTATAGGTACAGTTTGGGAAAGGCTTTGCCTCTGTGACCAAGTGATAGAAGAGCTGTAGCTTTATACTAAGAACAAATAAAATGTCATTCAAATTTCCTGCTTCATAAAATTCTAAAAAGAACAGAAATATGATTTTGTCCATGTGGGATAGAATACAGTCTTAAATGGGAAGCTGAATTGATAATGGTTGTCTTAATGTACTGTTTTGATTTGGCTTATCTGATGGGAATTAGTAATTTCTTGAATGTGAAATTACTTTAGCTTAAAAAATGGCATATTAACCCTTAAAAAAAAAAAAGGTATAACAAGCCATTTTTGCATGCCAGCATAGTAATGTTGAATTACATTAGACAGATGTTGGTGTGTAGTGTGTGGGGTCACCAGTGATGTTCACAAACCAGTGTGAGTATAGTCTCAGTACTGGTCTAGAAGCATGAGGATTTCAACTCAAAGAAGCATCAGAAAAAAAAATTCAGAGAAGGAATTAAGAAAATTAATACATCACAGGTGAAACACTAATACTGCATGATGTATGGAAAGCCAACTGCAAATTTTGTTAATATTAGAGAAAATGAATAAAAATGAGACATTTAAAGGTAGAGGAAAAATATTTTCATGCGATGTATAATAGACCTGTGGAAGTGCTCAATATGTATTACAGAATTAAAGGTAGATTTTTTTTGAAGAGGCTATTCTTCATTCAGAAATTGTTTTATCTGAAAAGGGCAAATGTTTATATTTACTAGTCATAAATATATATTCCAGAACGTCTTTCCTTGTTTTGCTTTTGTGTTGCCTTGTCAGCCCCTCCCCAGGACTGGTAGTTCCCTGAGTCCCTGCTAGATGGCATGGCAAGCCACCACAATAATAATAATGCGATAAGGCAGAGGTAATAGCACGTTGTGTGCAGTAGCCAAGTCACCTGCTCAGCCAACATTATTCCCTTTCCTTTTTCATCTTATATTTTCAACATGGTTTCTCATTTATTTATGGGAGATCACAGCTAGGCTTTTAGTTTCTTAATTATTAAACCAATTATAAGCAGAGGTCGTTTCCCTTTCTCCTGTATAGATGAAAGGAGTTAAAATCAATACTGCTTGTAGCTGTATTTCATAAAGCACACGTGAGTCCTAATAGATGTTCTCTTTGCTTTTCCCACATTTCCTGCCATAGAAATGCTGTGATCCAAGTTCTAGCAATGTGCCATTCTTTCCCTCACACCCAATTGCAGGTGAAACTTTCTGCTTGGTCACATAAGAACTTGTGAATCAGTGCACATCTCACTTTGGCTTCACAAAGACTAGGCTGGGATGAGGGCATGATGTTTAAATCCTACCACTAACAAAATAAAATTCAGGTTTGCCTTCACTGTTTTTCTCCCTCTAAGCATATTAAAGCCCAATTCAGAGAGCCTGATTCTCCTTTTCAATCTGTGAAGTTAAGAGTAATTCCAAATAAGGAATTATCACTCAGGTGGCACTGTTGTAACTGCTGTTAGTAAAAACACAATTGGACTGCAGAAGATTTACATGGAAACATTTTCAAAATTAGTTTTGAATGGATTTTAGAAAGAAATGTTTTAATCACTGCTGCCTTATTACTCTTAAAAGATACACTAGACACAACAGGAAAGAACCAAAGGTAAATGGAATAAGCATGGATTAGCTACAGCCAAGTTATCTGTAATAGAATTGAGTCAATATTTGCAGGTCCAGATTTACAGAAAAGGACAAGGGCACAGGAGTGCCCGTCTCCATCTCCTTGAGGCAGCACTGGGAGGCTGGGTGTCCAACAGCACTGGGAGGCTGGGTGTCCAACAGCACTACATTGCTGTTTCTCCTTGGCATCTTGGTCACAGGAGGCAGGTGTAGATCACTGAAGGGGATCTGCGACTCCATGCAGCAGCTGGCGAGTGGGAGCCTTGTCCTATGTACTGTATGATGGGACAAGAAGGATCATGCCTCAGCATGTGATCAGGTGTGCAAGGGGTAAAGCTGTCCTCACCTCTGTCCCTCACCTCTGTCCCTCACCTCACATGGGGACTACACTGGCCTCTGCTGCAGCTTGACTTGGCAAAGCACTCAGACACGAGAGAGAGGCTACAATATTAAAGAGCTTAATGTGCAAAGATGTCATGTAAAAAAATCCATTCTCCCTTTTTACCAGAGTGTAATACAAAAAGCTTTTCTACACTATAGAGCTAGTAATTCTGCACACATAAAGTAATTCTGCACAGACCTAGTGAGTCTATTATAAATAGTGCTAAGTTTATCAGTTTTAATCTTGTTTGTTTTCCTAAAGAAAAGGTAAGCATTAACAGACTTAACTTGTGATAAATAAATTCTATTGTACTGCATTTCAGGAAGCACCTAGCTATGGAAAACTCCTGGGAAACACCTGCTTAGTGTAGTAAAAACAGCCTATTTAAAGCCCACACGAGTGATTTCAACAGTGTTAGTGCTGAAAGTATTACACAGAATGTGAGTAATGGATATGAAAATATGGTATTGCATTGTAGAAAGTGCCCTGGAGAGGCAATATGTGATTATAGAGTCTGAAGTATCTTTTGTGTGACTCTTAATGTGAAATCTTTATGTTGTTCAAGTCAGTGGCAAGAGCTGTGTAATGACACCAGAAGGGAGAGGAGCACAGAGCCCATTTATTGATTATTGATACTGTCTTTCATTAGAAAACTATTTGAAGCAATGTATACTTCCACAGGTAATCCTGTAGATAACAAGGGTTAGAAGTGTGAAAAGACTTAAGCATATGTGCACTCCTTTTGGTGAACAACTCTAGTCTTAAAGGGACCCGGAAGGTTGCTAAAAACCTTGTTCAGTGTCCAATGGACATGCACATAGCCCCAGCCAACCTGGTCAGGATCCTTCATAATGACCTCTTACCAGAATCACTTTCCCTCAGCTTAGCCAAGAGTCTTTGAGGAGTACCTTGCAGTGACTATGGCTATTCTCCATACACCCCTTCTCAGATTCATTACTCCGTGTAATTCAGAGAATACTTGAACCTATCTCATCATTTGTGCTAGAAAGAGTACTGCAACCTCTTGGCTGTCAGATATTCAGAGGGGAGGCGAAGAGGGAGGAGAGCTGTCTCCTGTTAAAACTCTTCCAGTATATACAAATAATGACAATTCATTACAGCAGAGACAGAGATTGATGACATAGGCATATAATTAGGGCTATCACCTGGGAAGTGGGAGAGTCAGGTTCTGGTCCATGCTCCAATGAATATTTAATTATTAACATGAGATGGAACAGCTCTGTCAAGCCTGGGTAGGCTGCACCTGCAATTCTTCAATGGTTTTCTGCTGCAGGCGGTCTCTGAGCCAGTAGGAGAATTGGATGGAGCTCCTTGTTTCCAAATTAATAGGTATCTCAGGGCAGATCTTTCATCTTCTGAGAGCCCTCACCACTGAACAATGCTATAAGAAAACAAAGATTTCAGTAGCTTTGTTTTATTTTTTTGTGAGAGGTCATGTGTCCTGGGCATTTAATTTGACAAGAGACTGAGAAGTTTTAGAAAACCCTGACACCTCTAGGATGAGTTTCTTTGTGTTCTGCCAAAGTGGCCAGAAGTGAGGTGTGAGGATCCAGCTAGTACATCCCATAACTTCTATGAACTCCTAAAGAGGATGAAAGAAAATAAATGCAGAGATAAAGTCTTCTTAGTCCTTTCCCAGCTGAATAACTGGGGAATCAAAATCTGGGGGTGCAAGGTTCAGTCTCAATGAAATCTCTGGAGAAATTAGATTTTCTTGTATGAATGGAGTGAAAGGCAAACTACAGCCCCAGGCCCTCTAAGGAGGTCAAGCTAAGAAATACTCAAGGAGGAGAGGGAGATTCAGTTGCTTAAACAGAAATGCCAAGTATCACTTTTGGTGTTTCCTCTGACACTTTAAGCCTGCCTGGCCTCCACTTGCTTCTTTGCAAGGGAGCAGATCTCCCTGTAGTCCTACCTCAGACCTGTCAGCCCCCTGAAGGTGTTGTGGCTGCCCCAGGGCATCTTAGATAGCCCAAGCTGACGTTGTTTAAGCTACTGAATCCCACCTATCCTGTCCATCTTGCAAATGTGATACCTCTAGTCTCTGAATTTCTCTTGTAAGTCTGCTTCACCACTGACTACTAATGTGAGAATCTGTTTCCATCTACACAGTGGCTAAAATTGTTCCGTTCTTGCAGAGGAAAAAGAAAGAAAAATCAGTATGAAAACCTTGTCATAGAGTAGCTGGTCCAGTTTCTCACTGATACAAAACATTGTGTTTTCCTCTTTATTGCTCATAAAATAACTTCACAGTCTACAATGCAACTTTTAAGACATGATTTGCACAGACTGACTGAATTTTAATAGATGTGTATTGGACATGCATAATTTTATTTTAGTATTTTCCTTACTGGTTTTATCAATAATTTTGTAATTAATTCTAGAAGGTTATGATGTAGTAAAAAAAAACCCAAAAATGACAAATTCGGTTCGAAGAGATTGAAATGAATCAATAACTTCCCATTGGAAAATAATAAGACAAGAACAACAAAAAGAAGATTATAAGGGAAAAAGATACAGATCGAGGACATTTTGCAACATCTATAAATGCAATGTGTGCCAATAACAAGCAGTTTCAGTTCTCAAAGACATGTAGCTTTGCATCTTGTATCATTCAGATTTCTAATTTACCTTGATTGTCTTATATTTGAAATGCTCTTTGCCCTTAATATAAGCAGATTTGGTAAGATTTGTTATTTCACTATATTTCACAACCTAGGATTCATGACCCTGACTGGTGCATATCTGGCTATCAATTACATTTTATTAAAAAGTATATCCATTGTAATATAAGCACTTCCTCCCTCCTGCTTGCTTCAGTAATACTGAGAACCAGGGGAAAAATCACAGGTCACACTGATACAAAAAGGCAAGACTGACTGAACCTTTCTGTGAACAATGTTCTACTAAGTGCTCCATTTTACAAATAGTTTCTATTCAGTGTGAACATGGATTCAACATTGATTTTTTAAGAAGTTGTGTGGAACTACTTGTTACCAGTTGCTCCTCTTGGAAATGCCACCCAACCCTTCTCACTTCTGTGCCAGATCTCTTTTGACTCTGTCTTTTGGCTGATGAGCTAATTCCAGTCCCAGGATATTGCCAAGCATGAGCCTTGCCCATCCTCCTCAGCATCATTTTCAACGCTTGTGTGTCAGTTTGTATTCCAAAATGCTATGGAGTGTGTCAGCTAGTTGCCTTGTTGAAGAAGGCCAGGTCTGGACACAAGCTGGCAATGAGCTTACACTCAAGTGCTGTCCTATGATCAGTATAGCTCTGACAGCTCAAGCCTTGCCTGCCCTTGTGTTCTTGCAATTACAGTCCTGCTTTGGACACTTTCTTTTCAGGGAAAATAACCACATATGCACCAGATACATTGAGGGCTCCAGTGTGGTGCACTAAAGGAAAGAGGGTATTTATTAATGTCTTGAAAAACTATTTTCTGATACAGACCTTTAGCAGGAGGCTTAGAAATGTAATTGATTAGTTGACAAGATAACTGTGCAGGATTATGGATGACTGCTAACCGCTCCTGGGGTCAGTAGAATGGTGTGAGCTCATAATGGCATCATGGCAAGATTTGGACATTAGAAGAGCAGAAGGGCAATTGAAGTGCAGGCCAGTTACCTACTAACCATGGAGGTACTCAAGTAATGGGCCAAAGACAACCTTCTCCCAGTGACCTAGACAGAAACAACAACAACGAAAGAAGACCAGCACCCTGAATTTTGGAATTCTGTGGATGGTGTGTGCCAACCAGTACAAATCCTAGTAAACTGTGGGACCACTGAAATGATCATTCAAATTTACTTTAGAAGGATGAACTAGTGCTGATAGGAGCCAGAGCAAGAGCTTTTTCCTACCTTCTGAGAAGAATGTCAGCTACAGCAGGGTTTGTTCTGACTGGAGGGGCTGAAATAAGCAGCATAGTCATTTTGTTTATCTGAATCTTGGACTCAGCTGTATTATCTTTGCTGAAATTCTCTCTTCTAGAAACTAGGATAAAATGATCTGACTTAATATGGACAATTCAGACAAAAATGTTAAGATATTGACACAAATTATTATTGCTTAAAAATGCTTTTATTATGGGAAGTATTTTGCAAAGGCAATGCCTCTCCTCTGCTTATTAATGATAGCAGAAAACAAGTCAGCTATAGACTGTGAAACTAAAATGCTGCAGAGGGCCCTATATCCGCATACAAGTCTGAAGCTTTTCTTCTTATTATATAGAGTGTTTAGTAAGGGAGTAAGGGTCCAGGCAAGTGGTAGATTCTGGAGTCAGTGCAAAGGTGTGATTTCTTTCTGAGGGTAACAAGACAAAAACTGGTTTTTTTTCTGAAAATAAATGAGAATTTTTAGTCAGTGATTGGAAACATAAGGGAAGATAGCTCTGTAGGCTAATAATTGATAATTTCGTCAGTCTGTAAAACCATTCAATGATGACTGAGTAGGAAAGAATATAGGAAAGAATATATTCCAGGAATCTTCCCTGCTTGCTTCTCCTTTTTTACATGTCATCAGAGAACTCCGCAAACTCTTCCACTATTGATGAAAAGTCAGTACTTAGGTTTCAGAATACACCTGCAAACTGTGGAGAAAAACTAGAAAAGGAATAAAGGAAGAGCCTGGTGCAAGGATTTTCTGATTGTCTCCTGATTTTGCACAATGGAACCTCTATGTGCAATTGTGTAATTTTAGGGGAAACAATAGTAAAAAAAGAATGCAGCTTGAACAGTCAAACTTTAGTCCATTTTGCATAAGCAGACAATAATTTTTGTTCATTTACTTTGAAGAATTTGTACATTTTTTCTATACAATAAGTAATCCAGTTTTCATATTTTAGATTATTTGCAGCCTTTCTAAGATCCTAGTACTCCTTTACATATTGTTAGTTAATTCCTTTCTCTCTTAAGGATTCATAGTATTTAAATATTTATAAAGAATTAGTGTTTCATCTTGATCATTATTTAGTCAGGGTAAGTAACTTTTTTTAATCTTATCTTGCAAGCATATCCTTTCAGCTTCATCCTTTTCATCCTTGCTCTCTTCTGGACTCAAACAAATCTGTGAGTATATTTTTCTTCAGAGGTAGGGTTCTAGCCTGCAGATTGTCTTTGGAGTCAAGGCAAAAAAAAAATCCAAAGACAATCCAAGCAGTAATACAGCACCAGTATGGAAAAAACAGGTCTACAAACCTTTTTTTTTTTTCCTTCTTTTGTAACTCAGAGAATTACTATCAACAGGTAATAAAAACATATAACTACAATAGTTTCTCTGGGATATTTTCTTCCATGTAGTTTAATTTACAAGAAAAATAAAATATCACTTGAGAACATTTATTTATGCATTCTTCTTTTCTATAATTTGCAATATTTTTATGAGGTGTTTTGTTATTCCACCTCTATGGAAAGTAGGATTTTTTTTTTAAATCCCCTCCAGACTGAAAAATACTTTGCTTAGGTTGAAGGTCTTCTGGTTTGTCACTGAAAGGCCCCTTTACTTGCTGATTTCTACTCATTAAAGTGGTAGTTTATCCACCTTCAAATGTCTCTGCTCTGTGTCACAGACACTTATTTGTTCTCCAGCCATCAAAGTGTATTAAAATTAACAGCAGTCATCACATGAGTGGAGGGTAGCCATTCTCAGACACACAGATAGTTATATACTCACAGCAGGAAACTTGCAATCAAATTCTAACAAAAGGTCACATTTGCAATAAGTAAAGGAAAATGTAGGTAATTGGTTATGGAATCAGTTAATATCTTCACAGGCCTTGAAAGGCACTCTGACGAACTTGAAGCCCTTTTATTCAAGTAATTAAAACTGAGGTATTGTCGTACTATTAAAATCCCCAGGAAATTTTTGGTGTGCTGTAAAATAGTGTCATTACAATAGCAAACAAATTCAAGAGGGGAAATTATTTGTGGCATGTTTGAAAAGATATATGGACTTGGGTTCTACCTGAAATGCAGAGAAGGAATAGGGAATGAAGTGCAGGACAATGCGAAGATTAGCCCTACAAAACATGTTTTTATGATCGGCTTCAAGATACGCCCACTGTTTCCCTCAGCTGATTTAGTTTCATGGCTGCTTCAGAAATACCAGGTTGTAGCATTTTCCCAGGCCTCCCACAGACATCAGGATATTTGCTGGTTTGGAAAGCAGTGACTGACTTTCTGAGGCTGGAAAGCATTTCGGTATCGGCTGAAATTGTTTTGTCTAGTTGTACAATGCAGTCCTAAGCCACATCTATATTTAACTGTGTCATAGGTTGGGCAGGTCCCTGAGCCCCCTGCATGATTGACAGGAAGGGAATGTGCCACAGAAGGAGACTCTGAGCAGGCAGAGCATGAAGCAGGGATCTGCCAGGGGCATCCACCAGGCTAGACTGGAAATGTACGGTCATTTTCTTCATCCATCAAACGCTCATGTTCATCCAGTTCGACCCAAGAGTTTCTGACAGTCTCTGGCATGACTAGGGACAGAGTCTTTAGGGCTCCTGGTGTGAAGCCCTTCCTCTGCCTGTAGAAAATAAAAGTTGGCACCCAAGGGCCCTCAGCAGGAGCTGGGAGCTCCCTTATGCAGAGGGTAATGCAGCCCATACCTTCCCATCTATGTTTTGATGCTCTGAATCACGAAATCAAGATGTCTGTTGGATTAGATGGAAAAGGTGTGTGACCCAGGTATTTTCCTGAGTCTGTGAGCTGAGGCACTTGGCAAGAAGAGGGAAGGTATGGTTTAAAGCCTCTGCTCGAGTAAACATTTTAAATAATCAAACAGCCGTTTAAAGACTCCAAGAGTTCTTTTCTGCCTGCCATGTGCTCTTACAACTAGGCAAGGCTGTTGCACTCTCACTGACTCCTCTCTGTCTTAATCCAGATTTGATCACACCACCATTCAAATTTTGACCCCTTCTATAGACATGAGGTCAGGCTTGTTTTAATCCAGAACAGCTCCAAGCCTGGCATTCAGAACTCTTCCTGGTGGCAGAGGGAAAGCTATCACTGAGCCCTGGAGTCTCCAACTACCACTGAGCCCTCTCCTTGCTGAGCAAGTGGAAGGTGGAACTGGCCCTACACAAATTTGGTGGAGGAACTCCTTCATACAGCACAAAGCAGCTTCAGGCCTCTCAGAGGTCCCCAGAAAAGTCCTGGGAACTTCTTAGCTATGACTGGCAGCAGGGACAGAACTTGAGATGTGAATGAGATGCCAGTGGACTTTTAGGTTGCTTCCAGGCAGAGGGAGGTGTGCCTGTTTGTCACAGATGAGCAAGGGATATAGGATTGTAATTTTGACTTCCTTAAATGAAAATAAAAGCTCACAAAGCAGGAAGATTTTTCTTCCATCCATAAATGCTCTCTGCAAACATTCTGAAGAATATAGGGTAGCTGCAAAGAGGAAAACTTAAACTCTTCTCCCATCCGTTTAGTTTTCTAATAACTAAATTATCTTAACAAAGGTGACCCATGGCTGACCTTGAGCTGATATGTGGATTTTTCAAGAGGAAATTTGAGAAGAATAAGAGAACTTCCAAAGCAAAATCAAAAACTCATTAAAATAAATTAATGAAGGAGACCACAAATGGTGCTTCCTGCAAGAAAACCTGTTTCAGGGACACTCCAGGCTCAATTTCCCCCTTCCCACATGTCTATTGCTCACATTATCTTACCTCTGCACTATTTTTAGCATTTCTCCCACAGAGGTGTTCCTGGGAATGGGCAAGGCAGAATTTTCTGTGTTGTACAAGTGCAAGCCGACAAAGAAATCACTTTCACTTCTTTCCTTCCCTTACTTTCTCTGGTGTCTGAAGTGACTGTTGTTACTTAGACCAAGGCTGGCATGAAAAGTGGTTTGCATTATATTAGAGAGAATGACCACTGTCATCTCAAATCTGGGCTCCTCAAGCTGTGTTGCTGTGCAAATGCAGCAAATAGAGGGAGGGAAAAGCTGGTTGAGGTCTGTCCACCATGGGGTTTTTAATTGTGCACTCCTGACTGGTCAATTCAGCATAATAATGCAGTTGTGAAAATTAGTGAGAACATTCAAAAGACTTTGAATTTTGAACATTAAATATTCCAGAGAACTGTATGTAATCTGTAAGATGTATGTGTGAGGGAAGAAGGGGAAGAACAACTCCTGCCAGCAACACATCAGTTTTATTTGAGGATCTTTCCCAAGAGAGTTAGAAAGAAGGAAGATAATAAAGCATTTCCTGAATTGCTAGGTGGAGTCTGTTTGTTCAGTTCTAATTGAAATTATTATAGAAGTTTGAGTAAGACAATATTGGGATCAATGTTTGCAGTAGGTAAGTGTTACTTTATAGGTTGAAATACTTTTGCCTAAGCAACCTGTTACAACATTTCAGAGTACAAACATTAAAAAAGACATAGCTTTTGAATATAAGTAGGGATCAAGTTCTAACTATTAATTAATATATACAATGGAAAGGTAAGAAATAGAAGTGCTGAATAAAAGTAAAGAAACTCAAAATTTTACCTCTTTCAAAGCTAAATTATGGTAAAAATTAAGGAGTCTAAAACAATTTTCATGTAAGTTATGTTTTTTATATGTAGAGAATTTTGGGGAAAAAGTGTGAAACTTTTCTTTAGGACATTATCTTTCAAAATACTTGGCCATGTGAGATCAAAATATTCAAGCCCTATGGTATGAGGCTTTCAGAGCTCATCTTGCTCAGCTTATTTGAAAAGAAGATCAAGATGTAACTTGATCACTAGCGACAGGAATTTCATAGTGGAAAAAAGCTCTGACAGTAGGGGATTAGAATCTTGTTGACAAAAGCATCCAGAGATTCTTCTGAAGCTAGACATCATTTCTTGAAATACAATACTGTTTCCTTGCTGTGAGGGTAGCAGAGCTTTTGTTGCATAGACATCTAATCAGGTTCCCATCCTGGAAGTGTCTTGGTCTCTGCTGTCCTCTGCCTTTGATTGACTGAAATGTCACAGCCTCGGGGCTTGAAAAAAGGTAATTGATTGATTAAGGATGAACGAAATTTAGCTTCCCTGAGAAAATGATATGATGGTCCTTTGAAAGCCCATATGAGATATCAAAATATCTTGTTGAACAGATTTGGGCTTGCTTTTGTTTTTGTTTTTTTTTTCATAAAATTTTTAATTAATAGTTTGTTCTTTGTTTGGTTTGGTTTGGTTTTTTTTTTTTTTTCTTTTTTTTGTTTGTTTTCTTGGTGTGGGGTTTTTTAAACTTTATGTAATTACTTTTCAGTAGTTAAATTCCATTTAATTTCTTTGTTTAACAAAATCCCAGAGAGGCATTAACATAACATTTCAAAACTGGTCTCTCTTGTCTTATAAACCTGAAAAGCTTTTACTGTCACATTTTCCACTTTCCTTCTGCTACAGCTTTCTAGTGTTGTGCTTCTCCATTCAGATGTTCCACCATTTGCAGTTTGAGTCAGATATAGATTAAATTTAACTTTTTTTTTCTTTTTTTTTTTTTAAACTGGACTTATTTCTGTAGGATTTGTCTTGATTCTCCTCATGCAAATTCCCCACCTGTCTTTCCATGACTAAAATACCTGGCTGGCATCCCAATAACCTTTGGAAAATAAAAATCAAAAAAAATTCTATGGTATACTCAAAGTCTCAGAGGTTATGTATAACATAGATTGAGAGGGTGAAACTCCAAGTATCAACCCAATCCAAGTCACAATTTCAGCTTCTCCTTCTGATTCCAGCCACGTCTGTACAGTCTGTGCTCATAGCTATGACACCAATCTGCCCTGCTGTTGAAGACACACATGTGTAAGTAATAATTGGGCAGGATCACATCAGCTCTCAGAGGTTAGGGGAGGTTAGGGGAGAAGCCAGTTTAAACAGTAAGCAAGTCTCCCTGCCTGGCTTCCTAACTTTCCACCTGGTTTTCTGGGGAGAAGATGGTTCAAGTTTTGTTCGTCTTCCTGATATTGCCCTGCAAGAAGGGGAAGGGCAGTGCTGAATGCTAACCAAGCGACGAAGACTTTTTCCTTTATACATTTCCAGAAAGAGAGTATTGAGGACATAGAAGGTTTAGTTCATTGTAAATGAAGCCATTCAGGGTATGTATTTCCTAAATATTAGAGGGTTCTGAAAATAAGATAATAATACTTAGCTATAAAGTATTTAAAATTTATCTATTTATAAAGCTGGTAAACAAGTAATTTCATAAAACCAATTTAAAATGTCCTTTTATTTTTAAAATTCTCAAATTAGTTCAGCTCTCAGGATAATTCCCCCTGTAAATTTTTTGTTGCATATTTAATACTATTTGGTTTCAAGTAATTATATGTTTTAAATCCTACTGTTGCAGTTTGCTTGTATGCCCCAAGGCAACTGTGTATAAAGTTATCAAAAAGATACTATATTCAAAAAGAACAAAATATGTAAATCTTTGTCATATTTTTACAATCCCATGTATATTTATCATAGTTTCTAATTATTCTTTTTGCTTTACTGCATATTATTAGTTTAATTGAACCATAAACTTTAGACTAATAACACCAATTTGTCTTTCATTATACTTTGCTCTATTAACTTTTACAAATGGGTTCATTTCAGCCACTGATTGATGGGCGCACAGCAACTGTGCTAGATTTCTTGCCCAAACAGCCACATTGCATTTCATTTTCTCTTCTTGGAAGATGCTTTTTGTTTTTCTTTCTGTTTCTTCTTTTAATTTCTTTCCACCACAGTCTGTCCCCTCCCTCTCTTCCCCTGCAGAAATGCCATTTTTATTCTTTATTCTTGAGGTTTAAATACATGATACATTTCTTAACTTCCCTCCTCCAGACATTAACCCTTCTGGCAGAAATCACCAGCAGTAATAAGAGCTGGAGTTGTCAATTATTTCAAGGAATCCTTTTCAAAAATAAATGCTTGGTTCAGAGTCCCAGTAAAGCCCTTTCCTCTTCAGAATTTGAGGAATTTAAATCTCCTAGTGGTCTTCATAGGCAAGCATTTCTCTGTCAAGTGGTGGGAATTCCATGAAACTGTAAAATCACATATGTCTCAGAAAAAAAACATCGTAACTATGAATTAACATAAAAATAACAGAGAAAAGTGAAAGAAAAAAGAAAGCAAATATGAAAAGCTATTACAGGGCCACTTTGTAAATTCATACTTTGGTTAGCACCAAGGCTTTTTAACAGCACAGTCCTCATATCCCCTTCTAGTCTATTCACAAATCTAATTGATCTGCAGGGTGGAAAAATAGTATTGAATGTAAGCTGGTCTCCATCCACTGGGTCCAGTCTTATCTATGGTCAAAGGCTCAAGTGATGCTCTGCCTTGCCCTGTCCTGTCACCAAACATCAATTTTGTGATTACTGCCCATGTCCCATGAAGATTTCTGGATATATAATTCACCTGTCACATGTTTGAAAAACATAGAAACAAAGTCCTTTAGTTGCTATTGTTGTTGAGGCTCTGTTTCTCAAATATCTTGAGACGGTTTTCTCTCACCCACGTTCTTCTTCCAGTTAGAAAGACGTTTTCTCTTTTGTGCTATCTGTTCAGCTGCTTTACTGCAGACCTCTAATACAATTGTCTTTCCAAGAATCCTTCCAGGCAGACGTAAAAGGAGCTCCAAGCCATCTTTACCCAGGCAAATGACAATTGCAGTGTCACCTAAATGTGCAGGGAAAATGCAGCCACTGGCAAAGAGACCTTCTTGAGTCTAAGTCCCCCCGAAAATTATAGGAGATATCAAGCAATTTGAATAAGGGAATATGTGACATGCACAAGTTAGAGATACTTCTAAAGTTGGCTGTGTAACACCACATTGATGAAGAAAATAGAGCAAGCTCTGGGAAAAAAAAAAATGAAGGAGGGATGAAAATAATGAAAATCATAACAGCTTAAGAGTCAAACAAGCACAATGAGAAGGGCTAGGAACAGAGAGGACACCTGTGTAAGGACATTGGGAAGGGAGAAGAGAGAGAATGGAAGTTAAAAACCTTCCAAAAGATGAGAAGATTCAAGGGAGAAGAAGCAGAGCAAGCTTCTAACCCAAAGACTCTCTTCTGCAATAGAAATATTGCAGTTTTTTGCTGTGGAAATACCTTTTGCATTACTTGGTCAGTAGAAAGTGAAGTGTGCTTATTCCAATGCCATGGCACCCCAGGAGGAGTATGTCTAAACAGCAACCTTTCTTAGGGATAAAAAATAAGGCATTTTGGAACCATCATGAAGCCTAGCAGAGGGAAATATTTACCTTGGAAATCTGATAATCCAAACAGTAATGTCCTGCTCAAAGCCAGTGTCTCACCAGATAGAGGACTGTGGCATGCTTTTCATTTTCATTTCAGCTTTTATATGTTGTGGGGTACTAGAAATTATTAAAAATATGGAAAAATGGTATTGAAACAGGAGCTCTACAGCAAGAAACAGCAGGCTCCATCCCTGTATTTTATTGTATTCAGATGTCTTCTTTTCTGCACAGCTCTTGCTGGAACACGTCTGAAGTTTCAGTTTCAGTGAGTTTCCAGTGTGTTTCCAGTGTTTTGAAGGAATGTTATATCTGCTGGGCTACTAGTTAGAAAAGAAAACCTCTTGTCTCTTGTTGGAAGTTGTTTTCTGTAACTTGGAGCAGCATTAGTTTCAATTTAGTGTGGAAGGAAGGTAAGGATAATGAAGAGGAGGAGAGCAAGTGAGAGCTGCACAGTGCCTACAGTAATTGCTGTGGCACAGTAAAGCACGACAGTGACATTTTATGAGGTTAGTTTCTATGTCACTACACTTAGATATTCACAAATTACGAGTCAGGCTTGTAAAACAATTACATCATTAAATGAATTATGAGACTTGGTAATAAATAATGCACCTGGGGACTCTGCATTTGCCATCTGCATTTTGAGAATACTCCTGGAATATTGTGAGGTCCTCTTTTCAAGTGTCTTCAAAGAAATAAGCTTGGCTGCAACCTACTTGTCTAAACAGAGATACCCCAATAGTACATACACTTCTATTCTTAGGTGGTTTTTAATAAGGGAAACAGCTATAACTTTTATGAATGCAAGAAGGCTTTCTTTGTCTACTAAAGTCACCACACCCTGTATGTCACATAAAGGGACATCCAGTGAGCATCTGAAATTCTGCAACAAAACATATCCTGAGTGTATCACTGAGCACCAGACCAAATGGTTTATCAAGCTAAATTTTATGTAGGTAATCCTGTTATTATCTAATTTGTATGTTAAGCAATTATATCTTCACTGCCCAGACATTTGAAGTTACAATAAACTTTTAACTAGTCAGCAATTAACCTCTGATCATGTTTTCAGTATAAATTTTTGAAAAGACAACTGTGGATATTTTTCAATAAATGAGTTAGCTATTTTTTATTATATCTACTGGATTTGAAAATACTATTTACAATAGAAAAATACAAACATTTCTCTTTTTCACTTGAAAGTCTTGTTTCTTTATGATATGTCATATAATTTCTGTGTTTTATACTGACACTCATGAGGATGAATAAGTTCACCTTTACCATACCGACTGTTATTTGGTTCCTAGTCTTAGCTGATCAAAATAGAAATATTACAAGGGATAAAATGCTCATTGTACTTGTTCTGGAATCACTGAAATCACTGAAAAATATTTGGGTGTTTTGGGGGGTATTTTTTTTGGTTTTGTTTCGTTGGTGGGTTAGTTTTGGTTTTGTTTTTTTTTTTTTTTTTTTAATCTATCTTATTCTTTGCCTCAGTTTCTGTATCATTCTTTCTGGTGGCAGTGGCAGAAAGTGGAAAACGTCATTTTGCTGGAACAGAAAACACAGTTTTCTTATTGAATTGCTCTCTGTGGTCATCCATGTTCTTATTAGTAAGCAATGTAAAGCTTTTTCTTAGTTTTTAAAATACCGATATGGATAATAATTATTAATAAATAGAGTTTTTATCCATTATGCATTAAAGTGAAAAGGAAGAAATTAAACATCAGAAAAAAAGTCCTGTTATACTAACTGAAATATATGTGTCTTTTTTTATTCCTTATTGAAATATTTATTTGATTCCTGCTCTGGTCGCTGAGAGTGTATTTGATGTATCAATTCTTTAAAATGCTAACAAAGTTTATTGCTGAATTTAAAATAAAAGTAATAAAAAAATAACTATTGACTCTTAAGCTTGCACAAAGTTTTTCACATATAATTAGTAGAGAAGTAAACTACTTTTTACCATAGAAAGGACTTTTTTTCTATGGTTCTTTTAAACAATTATTTTTTGGACATAGGCTTTTTGACTCGAAAAATTCTGCTGCTTATGAAGTTGTTTGTTATTTTGCTGTGATTTTATACACAATAGAAGGGTGAGAAAAAGGTCAGCAATAACTCTGCTGTTGCATTTTCACTGGGAAAAACATAATATTGATTGATAAGAAAATGGAAAAAGCACAATTATTAGCGTCTTACTTGATCTTCTCCGACCTTTACCCTGCCATGTTGATTTTATTTTTAAATGTTATGTCTGTTGTTCCAAATGTTTGTCCTGTTTAGTCTTTTGTTTAATTAATACATGATCTTCTTTACTCTTTCTAATGTTAAAACATGAAGTTCATTTTTACTCCTTGTTGAACCATTGTCCTCTTCACACTCAGCAATGCACGCTGGATAATAGCTCCAGGTAGAAATTGGCCCTCTTAAAAAGACCCTAGAATCATAATTGATGGCTACTTAAGTTTATGAAACTGTTTTTTGGGTTCATAGGATAATTAGCTTTAAGGATGTGTAAGCTCTTTAAAGTGAAAATGTAAACCTCACACTTCTTGGTTGTAGAACGCAGAGCAGAAAATACGGTATTGAATCTCAGTACTTTACTAAACATCCATGTATCTGCTAGGTAGTGACTACAAAATATACTCAAGGGAGCAGTTTCCACCTTAGGACAGTCTGCTTAAAGTACTGCATTTTGTACATATGCTCACACAGGGCAGGGTGCTGTGCCAAAGCCCCTGGAGTGCCTTGGTTTGCCTTTTGCCACAGAAGCTTCTCATGCACTGCTAAAGATGACAAAATGGAAGTTTTGGCACTAAAAGGGAATAGGGGCCTCTTTTTATTCATGGAGGTACAAGAAAATAATTAAATTACATATGCAAGGATAAACATACACAGAAAGGGCAAGAAGTTGAACTTTTTAGACTCATAGAATGGTTAGGATCATAGAATTGTTTGGGCTAGAAGGGGCCTTAAAGATCATCTAGTTCCAAATCCCCTTGCCATTGGGAGGGACACCTTCTACTAAACCAGGTTGTTCAGAGACCCATCCAATCTGGCCTTGAACACTTCCAAGGATGGGGCAGCCACCACTTCTCTGAGCAACTTGTTCCAGTGACTTACAGGAAAGAATTTCTTAGTAATATCTAATCTAAAACTACCCTTTTTCCATTTAAATATGCAGGTGTCGGGCTTTTGGGGCTGTACATCTTGCTGAGGAGCAAGTGGTTGCAGCATGTCTCCCCAGCTTGCTGGCAGCAGGGCATGCAGGTGTCCCTGCACTGCAGGCAGACAAGCACTCTCTTCCCAGTCCCCTGCCCGGGCTAGCACCTTGTCCCCACACTGCCAGACAATGAAGCACCAATTGTCTTTGGCAATGCTTAAAGAAATATAAAAAGCAAACAAAACCTCAGATGGTGAACCTCGTGGTATTTTTTTCCTTCCCCTTCTCCTTCTTGCACTTCTGCAGAGGGACAGAGACCCAGCCCAAACTGGCCTGAGTCTAAGGTTACTCAGTCACAGGTTCAATGAAATATGTGGGGAATTCAATAAGTCAATAATTGAGCTTACAGATACTTTCCAAACTGGGTTTATAACTTACTTCTTGCTTCAGGTGCTCTGTAGCAGAAAAAAAAAAAAAGTGGTCACGAAGTCATTTGCACTGTTAGCACAAAACAGACTTCAGAAACAAGTTAAACACCTGCAATAAGGCCTTTTTTACAAAGGAATTCAGTCCTTATCATTTGATTCTAAGAGTTTTAAAACAATTACTCCTAGTAACATGGGGAAATTCTAAAGGATGGCAAGTAAATTTGTAGTTTAAAACAATCACTAGAATAAATTTGTAAAATGTTATCATCTACCAAAATAATGGGATAACTGATTTGAAAAATAAAACATGAGATTATAATTCCTTTCAGTTGACCTTTTTTATATATATTTTTCACATAAAACTTCTTGCTGGCTGCATTTCCTTTCTGAAGAGATGATGAGGTGAGTAAAGGTAAAGATTATTAGTCTGTTCAGGGTTGAATATCTGTACAGTTTTTCACCTATTACCATGCAAATTTCTCACTATCAAAAGATGATATGATATGTGGTATATGAATGATAAATATCCAATGGAGTAATTACTAGAGAATCACAATCAAGTCATGTTTCCACTGAAATCTCACACAGACCAGTTCTTGCTCCAGTGCAGCCATAAATCATTGACAAAAGCATTTAAAAAAATTTTTTTATAAGGTTTGCGGGTGCCAAAACCCAGATGCAATGGTAAAAAAATAATGATGTGGAATTGTTTGTACATGATCCTCTGCATTGTTTAATAAACTGGGAAAAAAATAACAGGTATTTTAATATAACCAAATAGAAGGCCAAACACTTAGGGATAAAAAAAAAAAAAATAACATTAGGGAGAGAACATTTTAAGAAGCACTGAGCCTGAAAAGGCGACAATACTTTTCAATGGAAATGTTTTCTCATCCAGTGCTACAGCCAAAAGAATTAGTGTAAGTCTGTGTATTTATAAACAAGAAATCACTGAACAGGGGGAGAGAGCTGTGTTCTCACTGTTCACAACATTACTGACACCATTCTCAAAATGCAATCTGATATCTGTTCTTAAAAAAAAGACAGTAAAAGCTTGCAGAGTATTCAGAGAAGAGCTACAGGAATGATTTTACAGGCATTTACATTCCACATCACAACCAAACATACAGGAACATTAAAGGAGATGTATGTGCTCGGTGTATAGTTCTCTTACTACCAAAAGTGTTTCCGTCTAGTAGGGCACTTGAATTCAGGAGACAAAAGCACCCATTACAGCAATCAGAATATAAAGTGATAACACTATGTATAGAAATTTATTTTTTTTTATTTGAGCTTGTACATCAAAACTGAATGTTGTTTTATTCCTCATTCCTAAAAGATATTTTGCAGTCAATCACAAGTCATTAAATGCAATACTAGATGAAATTATATGGCTAAATCATACAGAAAAGCAAATTATATTCTAGTTTTTAAAATCTATTAACCTCTATGAATCTTGCATACACCAATGCTTCTCTGTAAATGCCTTTGACATAATGCCAGAATAAAAGCCTGTGCTTATCATCATTATTTGTTCACTTTTTTTTTTAAAGGTGAACAGTTGTTAAACAAATATTACAAGCTTCTTTGGAACAGTATACTCCTCTATCATCCTATCATTATTTCCCCCGCTCTCTCTCTTTAAGCGCTTGAAAGTTGCTTTCATTTGCAAATTAGCCAGGGCAAAAAGAAGATGGCATATAAGATCTCTTTGTATGGAACACGTATCTTAGTGACCTGTGATCTTGGATGTTTCTTGTAAATAAGAATTGCATAATAAAGAAAAGGTTGATAGATATATTTGATCTAACGCTAGTTATTCCTTATGAAGCCTGATTCGTTTTCCTCTGAGGTTTTGCATATTTGTTCCACTCTGTGAGGTTAGGAGGAAGAGCCACAGATAAGAAAGTATCTGGAGGACTCAACAAGTTATCTGCCTTGACCTTTGGAGAGCCTTAAAGGGAAGTGTTGTCACTCTGAGGAGATGTAGAGGTCATACTAGGCACAGAGCCAGCCTACAACTTTTTTTAGAGTGTGTCAGAGGCAGGGCAAAGTGAAGACAGACTAGACTTAATCCTTTAACCTAACCTGTCAAAACTGCATCAAGTCAGCACTGCCAAATCTGCAGCCACCTCATAACTCCAAAAGGTATGCATGAGTGCATTTATGAATTTGCTTTTGAAAAGCGGTTTTATAGTTTGGTATTCACAGCACTATGAAACCTGGCCACATCGCTGGGTATGCAAACATAAAGCTAAATGCTGCCAGCTGCCTGAGCAATTCATCCCACTGAGGGGTAAGAAGATGTGAAATAAAATTATTGCAAAAGGTGATTGTTTTTAAGGGATACTTAATTCCAAATGTAAAAAATGCAGACCTCAAGGAAATTCAGTTGGTGTTGTTTTAACAAAAGCAGTAGAAATAATGTATTTTTTCAAATCCACAGTAATGGATAAAGCACACAACACATTAACCTGATATTTTATAATGACTGAATGTGCAGAAAATACCATTTCTATGTAGTGATGATTGTTTAAAACAAACATGGTTTTTTAGCTGTTTAGGGGGGTTACATGTATGGATGTTTACATGTTGGCTTCTGTGAATGTAAGTATGTTCACGTGCATTTTGTGTGAACCTGAAACCAGTCATAAAAGAAAGCATCCATGTGAAAAATAACACAAATGTATGCAAAACAAGGGCCATATCCTCACTGCTGCCAGCTAGCTTAGCTGACAATGGCACCACAGCCATGCTCAGACATGACAGTTGTCACAGCTCTCTGTAGGGCTGTGAACTTTAAATCATGAATATACCATGATCAAAAATGAAAAATTATTCATCGAGCCAGAAAGCTCGTTTTGTGCTATTAATCCTTGAGCTTTTCCTTTAGATGGGTGAAGACACAGTTTTACCTGTTCACAAGAATGTTCTGAAAACTCTAGCCTGGATACACAAAGGGACTGAGGACTAAAACCTTCTCTTGAAAGACAAGATTGTAACTGGGAAGAAAAAAGCTAGCATATTGGTCCTGTGATAGACTAGTGCTGCAAACCCACAACCAGGCATAAGAAATAGTTGGCCTTCCCTCCTTTATCTGTGAAGGTTCACTTGATCACTATCAATAGAAGGACCCTGCAAGCCACAGCACAGTCTTCCTTGTCTGACACTGGGACAGGACAAGACTCCAGCCATTGCTCCAGTGCTTCTCTAAGTTGCTTTTCTGCAGCACAGTATCCAACCTGACCCCCTGGATCAGCTGGAGCACCCAAGTGGGCCTTGCGGGGACCATCTCTTTCCTCCCAAATGAAACAGCTGTGACATGAAGGGCAAGACAGCTCCTTCTTCCCCAGGGCTGGTGGTTCAGACAGCATGTGGGTTTGTAGGGGTGAAGGAGCCTTGAAGAGACTGTGTGTGTGTGTATCTGTATGTTTCTGTGTCTGTATCTGTCTGTCTTGCTGGGAACTGGTGCCGTAAAGAGACCTGTGTCTGTGAGGGACAAGGACCGACCACAAGCGTGACCTCTGCCTCAGTGATCTATTGATTCGCAAATTTTCAAAGAGACCACAAAAGTGTCAAAATTTTGTTAATAGTTGTTGTTTTGGAGCTTGGAAGAACTGTTAATGACACTTTGAGATTTTTATGCTGGAAACATCAAAACTAGAATGTGGTCTTCCCTTCTCTTGGAAAAGGAGTGTGCTCTCATCTTAATGAGTCATCTGAGTGATTCCAAGGCAGGACAAAGGAGCCCTTGTAGTTACTTTCCTCATGGAACATGAGAAAATTAGAAACCTGTGAAAAGTAGACCAGAACATGAAAAGAAGGGAAAGAAAACATAATATACTGTTGAAAAAAATAGGTGTGTTTGAATTACGAGTGAAGAAAAAATTATCTTAAACACACATTTAAGAGGATTTTAATTCATGTGTATCACTGACCTCGTGAAAACTCCAGCAACTAATCAAAAATTCTCCTTTCAGAAGGAGCAGTATGTTGGCAGATGTTACCCACAGTCTGAGAAATGACTGTGAAAATCTATTTATATATGATAGTACAATGATCATACCAGGCACAAGTATTAACTTTGCCAAGAGGACACAAATTGAGCAGTCTAGCTGATTGCTAACAGGAGGAACACAATACCCTTTTGCCTTCAAATCAGAATGGGATTGAAAAACCTCAGTATCACCACTATTTCAAAGGAACAGAAAGTATGTTGTTTCATTCCTAAATTACTGAAAATAATTACTATAACATACATACAGAATACATTTACAAGGACATGAATCATAATGTTGCCATAAAATTGAAACCTGAATTATCCATTACTACTGCTTTTGGATAGACAAGAGCCATTTCAGAAGAAAAACAAGTTTCCAGCTCCAAATGCACATACAAGGACATATTTTGACTTACATTTTCAGACTTCAATACAAGAAGACCAGTCCAGGTTTCTGGGATGGCTGACTTCATAACCCAGGCCTCAAGCCTCTAAAGGCTTACAAATACCCATAGACCTGAATTTACACTCAGAGCTAAAGATTGCCATATTTCAAAAAAGATTTTACCTGTTTTTGTCATTTGACACAGTCTTTATTCAGATTTCTTTCTCATACCTTTTGTATAGAACAACTCCTCTGGAGTGAGAATACATGTTATGAAATGCTTATTTTGTTCTTCAGCTGTTAAAGAGTGACATCACATGTTTCACAGGTAATTCTCTGAGTATACCCTGTAAAAAGGCTTAAGTTTCACCAGAACAGACATTATAACTTTGATCAGTTCAGAACATATATAGCCATATGCAAAATTAGTCTACAGCTAATACTACTGGTGTAACACAATAAATTAAATGTGACTGTGGATTAGAAAGCCTGCAGTAGCTGTACTTCAGCTGCACCTCAGTATGAAAGTTAATGGCTTTGTTACCTGGGAATGAAGAGTGGGAGAGATGGCCTTACCATACTCCTGTTAAGTGTTTATGTATCCTGCAGTAACTTGAGAATGATGAAGAGGAAAATTAGGTTTTATGTGTTGCACAACGATTGAAAATGAAAATAGAGCTCAAAGCAGACTTTGGCCATGCAAATCTATTTTAGTGAATGGAAAGTCAAAAAGTGCAAGTTTGACATTTCTAATTTACTGCCCTTTGACAGTTTGATTGTTTTGTCTTGCACAGATACTTAAATGACAATTGTCAGTGGAGACTAAGCATTACCATTCATACTATCTAAAGTATAGAGGGCATAGAAGTATTTACTTGTATGACTCAAAGAGTTGAATATGGTACCTGTTGTTCTGCTGAGCAAAATTACTCAGGAAAAGAGATCAAAAAGAAGAGGGAGATCCTTATCAAACAGCTTCTTGGATGTAAATGTGTATTTTCTTCAGGTATTTACATGAAACAGATTTAAAGCTTTTTAACAGGCACTCCTGCAACTGAAACAGGGAAAAAGCACAAGACCTGGTGGCCAGAGGAGCAGGTATCTATCTCCCAGTGCCATGGGGTAGCAAATGCTGGCTGAGCACTCTGCCATTTGGCTGGCAAAGATGGAGGCATGGCCTGTGCTGCTGAGAGTTGTGAGAAGGAAAACTCCTGCATGGGCAGAAGTCCCTAGCTCTGTCCCTTGTGTCTCAGGAAGGAAGAGGTTATTCCAAAGGTCTTAGCAGTGCAGAGCAAGCCTTTGTTTTGAGCTCATTCCCGAGGGTGTGGTGGGTTCTTCATACTCAGAAGTTGGTGGGTTTACTTGACATTACTCCAAGGAGACAAACTTTTTATTCTGATCAGACTCAGAAACACCCTCTTTCACCTCTGACAGGAGTCTGATTGCTCTAGTGCTTTAGATCTCAGTTACTTAAAGATATCGAATGAGGGCTGATCAGATGCTGAAGGGCTGCCAAGATTACAGGCCTGTTGGCCCTATCACTTTTGTTATTAATTATGATAAAGCTGTACAAGCTGCAACCTGGTCCATTCAGTGCAGACGCTGGGACAGCTTTCCTCCCTTATAGTCCCCTCTTTTCACCGCTCCAGCTATTCTTAGCTAGGGGAACAGTCCCTTGTGGGATGATTCTCATCTGGTGTGTATACATTGCAGCAGCTGACTCAGATAACCAGGAAACTATAACCAGCTCTCTGATTGTCCTGGGAACTTGGTGGCATCAGGGAGTCTGGCCCGGTACCAGGAACAAGAACACAGCCATGGATTACATCTTGTAGGAGCAGAACACGTGTTTCTGATGCTTCGTTGCTTTTCAGACTAACACCATAAAGACCTTAGCAAAGCAGTGAAATGTAGACAGATACCCAAATTGCAAAAATGAGACCCAGAATTAAAAACTAACACAGAAATGTCTTAAGGATCTTGATGATGTTTGTATGATTCCTGCCTTGTATCATCTCTGTGGAGGTCTCTGCCTCTATTTAAATTACAAAACCTGTATACCTTCTTTAGAAAGTCCTGCTAACTCCCATATATTTTCCTTTATTGGTCATCTTCTATGAATCTGTCATTCCATGATCTTCTATCAATGTGTCTGTCCACAGAAAAGCAAGCAAAGCATAATTAAGAAGACATTATTTAACCCTGGATGCACAAGATTACACCCTCCACAAAAACCCTTTTCTGAAAGTCTCTGTTATGAAATCAATTCTGATCTGATTTTTGAAAATTAGTCTTCCACCAAAAAAAAACCAAAACCAACAAAACCTAAACCAAACCAAATTAAAAAAAAAAAGTCAACAAACCCAACCCCCCAAAAAAACCGAACCAAAACAAAAAAAAACTTGCAGAAGAGGAGAAGAAGGGTAGAAGAAGGGTTACAAACCTCTGCATGACAGAATCTCACTAAGTTGGTGGGACCTTGGATCTGGAAGGACTTTCTTCTGCTTGCCAGTGAACAATTCTACCAGCTTGAAATGTACATGTAACTTCACCCCAAGGTTTTAGTTTCACAGGCAGGGAAGCCTTGTCAACATATCTTATTGCAGACAAAAGGAGGAAATCTTGTACACCCCACCCTGGCTTGCTATCCTCCTTCCCTGCTCTCTCTCCCTGTCTCTGGTCCCAGCTGCAAGTCTCTGCCTCCTCTTTTTGGTTCCTTTGATGATTCACATCAGCTCACTAAAGTAGCAGTAAACCTATTCTTTTTGTCTTGCATTAATTTTTCACTGTTTTGGTGGACTAAGTTAGCTCATGCCAGAGCACTCTTGGCCTCTATATTTTGACCCACAGAAACAACTGAGTTACAGCAACACACTTCTATCCCCCTACACAAGTGGGAGAAGAGGTTGGGGCAGTGTTTTCCCTGCTTCTTGGCCTTTCACTGCCTAACAAAGCTTTGGTTGCTCCTTCTATTGCACCTGAAGGATGATGATGGGCTCAGACCTGGTTTTGTATAAAATCCTTGGCTACGTCTGAACTTAAGCTCTTCCTTCTGTCAGCCATTCAGCATGACAGCACTGCTGTTTAAATGGAGAAGTAGAAGCAATTAGACAAGGTGCTCAGGGTGGATTCATCACAGCTACCCTGTACAGTTACCATTTGCTTGAAGAGCTGATAGAGCTGCTTTCTTTAGTGGCCAGTGAGCTGCAATTTCAGGCTTGTCTTGATAGCAGATATTTCTGCCAGCTTTGCAAGTCTTGGCACTGTACCATGATCCATCATTGGAGTCTTCCTGTCAGTATTTCTACTCTGGAGTTTCTACAACATTCTGGTTTGCAAAGTAAAAATCTCCGGTGGTGGAACTTGGTTGGCCCTGGTACAGCCTTTTGCCAGGTCTCTGCTTTTTTTCATTACTATTGAGCATTCAGATGACTTTTGTTCCTTTTGAACTGATCTCACAAAGAAACCCTGCCTTTCAAGAAGGAGGTACAAGGCAGTCAACACACCAGGACTATTTGAATTAAGAGCCAAGTCTAGATCCCAGAGATCAGTGAAGTGGCCTCCTTACATTCAGAGGTCCCCAACAAGCTCTGGACACTATCCCAAAGCCTCAGCACACAGATCTGTGCAGAGTGCATGCAGCCTGTGGACAGTAAGCAGCAGTGGATGGCTGTTCACACGCACTCTGGAGGAGCAGGCTGTCACAAGACAGCATGGCCAGTCAGGAGCTGGTAGCAGGTTTTCCCACTTACCACTGCTTTCCTTCATCTGCCCTCATGTCAGGTTCAAAGTACCCTTTTTCCTCAGGTAGTTAGCAGGAAAGATATAGTTACTTTTTCTTCTTTATTGTAGGGCCATTTAAGGGAATGGACATGTCTGAGAAGCCACTCATAGCTTTTGGGAGATATTTACAGCTACTACTGCTATGACTGAATGGAATTTCAGGGAGAAAAAAAAAAAGAAGTTGAAAATGAGGTTGAAGCAGGGAAGTTTCTTTGGGTATAAGAGGATGCAGAACAGTAATGGTGAGAAAAAGAAGAAGAAAGGTCAGAGAATGGTGAGAGAAGAAGAAAGAACAACAGTAGGGCTAGTGGGAGCAGTGCCAGTGCAGAACTAGAATGAGTGATAAGGGGTACAGGAAAGGGGGGAGAAGAAGGGAAGATTATGATTCATGAAAGCAAGCCAAACAACCCTTCCTAATTCTGTGGCATGTTCCACTTTGAAACCTTTTGTGTTGTATCAAAGCAAAGACTGTATCACACAGTCTGAGCAGCCACCACAGTTGCAAGCCAGCAGGAAAGGGAAGAAGTAGCAGCATGCCACTTAGGTTTGCATGATGCTGATAGCAAGCCTTCCAAGATGGAGAGGTATGCTAACAATGTCTCCCTTATTTCAATAGGTGTGAGGGATATTCAGCTTCCAGCTTTACTAACGGTGATTATTGCTGTGCCCTCTTAACTACTGATTTGTGGATCAAAAGACACAAAGCAGCTCACCAGAAAGTGCTGTTCAGGGAGAGACAGAGAAGTGGCCACCATGTGTCCAGACTATTTCATATTCAGGCATTTTGTCTGAACCAGTGCTGAGAGCTCTGTGTTTGGGCTAAGGGAAGTTTGACAGTGCTGCTGGAACTGCTGGGAGGAAGCTCCAGCCAGGTTGAGGTACCCACGGATGCAGTGCCCTGACCCCTACGTGAGGCTCCCACACTAGCCACTCTTACATGAATGCCAAGTCAAATACTCAATTATTTTTTCCAGTACACCCTGTTTGGCACTGGAAGGAAACTTGAACAACCAAGGAGAGAGTCAAGATCTGCTGCAGGAATCCCCTGCTGTAGGTAGTCCAGGGACTGGGACTGGGATAGTGAAGGCACAAGCCTGTTCCTCTTTTCAGACAGGACTCTGCAATGTTGCTGAGGTCTTGTGAACAGGTCAGCTCCTGGGACTTCCTTCAGGGTGTTAATAAAAGGAGTCCAAATAAACAGAGCTGCGTGCTCTCACACCTGAACCCATGAACAACATGTAGAATGAAGTAAAATAGCTAGTGAAGAGAAAAGCCCCGAAAAGTACTTGCCCAAATTCACAACAAGCCCCTGAGTGGGATTCCACTAACCCATCATGGATATTGTAGGTCAAACGACCTGTCATAGGAAGCATCTCTTTCCACTGACTATAGAGGAAGTTAAAGTTGATTACACCTTATTTTTTTACTTATCTGCATTCTTCTTATGATGCAGGAACAAATTATCTGTGGGGCACAATGAAAAAGCTGAAAATATTTTTTAAAAAATAACAATCATTTAAAAAAAATAACATCAAGCAGTGTCACATACTTCCTGTGGCTTAGGATGTGACATTATAGTTTCTACAAAGCAGCCTAAGATTTTTGAAATGCCTAAAATCCTGTGCTTCTGTTGACTTATGTGTGTCCAAAAGAAGCCAAAATATTTGCTAATCTTCTCTCTACAATACTTTGAAAATGAAAGTTTTGGAAATAATGACAGGAAAAGTATAAGCTGTCCTAAATTTCCTGTGCCTGTTGCCTTTCTTTGCTTAAAATGCTTTCTGTTTTCTTGAAAAATGTTAAAGTCTTAGAAATAATTTTTACTTTCCTCGCATTTATAATGCTAAGGGTATCCAAAGGAGGGGATGGGGTTGTTGATTTACATGATCAGTCATACGTAGCAGAGGATGCAGCTCTGCATTCGAAGACAAACCATAGTCATCATTCATTCACATCAATGAGATGAGTAATTATGAAAAATTATCTAATTTGTGACAATTGTAATCAGGTCATGTATATTATGGGGAAAAGCACTAAATTAATGATGTACAGTATGTAACTGTCAAATACCAACAACATCTGTAACGGAAAGTCAACAATATATAAGGTTTCAACTGATTTCTATAAAGCCTGATTTTTTCTGGATGTTCATGTTCCTTGAATTCCCAAACTCTTGTACCATAGCTTATAGACCTGCACTTGTAAGAAGTTGAGTCAGGATTTGGAAGACTCTTTTAGTGAGGGTTGTTGTCCTGTAGAATCAAAACCATAGTCTGACTACCAGTGACTGCACCATCCTGGGGAGTTGTGTTGTGGGGCTCAGCAAGGCTCCTAGTAAAACTACAGGCAATTCCTGAGTGCCCAGTTTTGGAAATCAAACTTGTTGTGACAAATAGGCTAACTGTGAGTCACTTATATGCCTGAAAATGTCTAAAGAGTAATCTTTGAGAATTCTGGTCACAGTGCCGCATCATCCATCCCTTTAAATTACAATAGTGAAGTCACTGATGTTACTAGTGCACTCTAAAATCACTTCTGTGCAAAAATTCTGTGAATTTTTACTGTACTTGTTTATTTGATAACTCTGGGAGTTACTAGTAGAAAAATAATTATTAATTTAAAATACCTGATCCTAAACTTAGAAGTAGGAGTTTTTACTTTAACTCTGTTTTCGAAACCAATAATCTTATAACTCAGTGTGCAAATACTTCATATTTACTTTAAAATGGAAAGCACACATTTTGTACAAAATACAGAGTAGGAAGAATAAAATACTATTTCTGTATGGACTGGGTGTTCACAACAGACTCAATGGAGAGTTTGATCTTACAGTCAATAACCATGTATTTCCATCTGCTTAGTTTATAATCACCTTAAAAGAATTCTTGCCATATGTCACTTGAATCCTTTGGGGTCTTTAAAGAAAACGAGAAGACTACTTAAGCAAGGTTTGTAAATATATGTGTCTGTCTATATGTATTAAAGTATACAGAGAGTTTTAATCTTATGCCATAAATTTATTAAAAAGAAATGAAATCTACTGAATTTTATTACAACTAAAATATGCAGCTTAGCTATCTTATATTAATTTAACTTTAGTTGACATGTATCTGTTTGGGACTGAGCTCAAATATTTATATTAAGAGAATGAGAAAAAGTTCAGAAGTATGCCCAGTAGAAACATCTTCTTTTCTACTTATGGAGATGTATACATGCTAATACCTGAGACTATTCAAGTAGGGATTTTTTCTTCATATAATCAATATAAATAATCGTGTTAATCAAGAAATTCATCTTGCTTAAACTAGATAGGGTTATATGAAGTACTGTGCATGATTTATCATGCAGTTTTCCTCATGCACAACCATCCCACCCTGAATTACTAGCTCACTTCTTTCCTAACCTGTAGTCCTAATATTGTCAAGGTGCACTAAAAAACACAGATCATGACTGGCATTTATGTATGTACATGGTAGGCAAGTTCAGTTCAGTTCAGTTAAAGCAAATTACATGTAGGATGGGTCACAGCGAAAGAGAGCAGTTTCTGTAATCCTTTCTTCTTCCTGTGCACTTCAAAAGGGCAGGGCCAAGACCTAGTGGGCAGGAACAAAAAAATAGGAGGAATCAGCATTCAAGAGGAACAAAATACTGAACTTCAGGGCTTTTTACACAAATTTAATATTGAAATGGTCTGCATAACTGCCAGTTTCTTGAATCAGAATCTTCAGGACCTTGCAGAGGAAAGAAAGTAGAGATGGGATTCACTACTCTAGTGTAAGCAGTTTTTTCAACAGTATTATTTATGCAAGTGCTAATGTCCAGATCTAGAAAGATAAAGGACCTGCTTAACCACTTTACAGTGCATCACCATCATACAGTGAAATGTGCTGCAGACACAGCTCTGAAGAGAAGGTAGCAAAATGGTCCAAAGTGATAAACTCCATTTCTCAGAGAATTGCCTGGCTTGTATTGCAACCCCCAAAATATGTGGTAACCCATCACGGCTGAAGCTGTCAGAAAACCTGTTACCGGTTAAGAGCATACATTGTGCTTTTGCAGAGGGCAGTCACTGAGCATATTCAGTCTTAAATTAGGCTTATTTTTTCCACAAAAAGATTTGGTGACATGGGGTATGCTACTCTGAAGTACTTTTGGTTTTTATCCCACACTTGGATCTGCATGTGGAGTGGATTCAGTCTCTTTGCTCCAGCTTTGGAGAAGGAGGACTCCTTTTTGGAAGCTGGAACCAATAATGACCACATATTCTTCTTCAGTTTAGGAAATCTCACTGGTGAGAACTGTGCCAAAGCCTGCTTTTAAGACAGCATTATGTGACTTAGTTTTGGTAACATATGCAAAGTCATGAACTTATCTTTTTCCAGATCACAAACAATTAATATATTACTTCCTTCTGGCAGAGCATTAATCCAGGGTCAAGATGAAGGCTGAGAACCTTGTCTACTTACATCTCAGTGCCTGAAGAATGTATAGTAGTTAAAGGCAATGGAATCAAAATAAAACACTTCCTTACAACCTTTTCTTAACGTTGTCCTCTTTGTAGAGCTATCTGTCTACCAGTCAGCTATCTTGGTGAAAGCAGCAATCACGGTTCTGTAACAATACTTACTATCCCATTCTCCTGGCCATCTAGAGTGCCAAATGCTTAAAAATAACAATCCCAGGGGCACACCAGCTGAAACGAGGTATGACCAATAGAGGAATCTCTGCAGCTATCTTTGCAAGAATCCTTCTTCATCTGTACCTCTGTGGCACTCCCCTATACATAGCCTCGCCTGGCAGCCACTCACCGGGAAACAACAAGCTGCTTTTATTTCTTGGTCTGCAGAATCTTTTCCTGTGCTCAGCTGACTTTGTATCAAATTTGGGAACACGCTTTCAGTGAACAGAACATCACATTTCACCACTCTCCTGTAAGTGATGCATCACAAAATAAAATGTCCCTGATCCACTCTGTCCCTATGTGCCCTACCACTGGGATTAGAGAGAGAAAGATGTCAGCAGTTGCTCATAGCCTGTCAAAAATGGGCTGCATTCTTTCTCTGGCAATCCTGAGAGCAGCACTGAGAAGACTGCAAAGCACACCACTGTCCCCACCCTGTGGGTCCCTCACACTCAAGAGTAACAAGCCTCTTCATTCTTCAGCATCCAGGCCTGAAATTAGGTTGTGAAGTGCTTGAGATGCTTGTGAAGGGTTGGGATATTGACTTAGATCTAGTCAGCTTGGGAGATAACTCTGAAAGGCAAAGCACTGGGCTAAAATTCAGCCCAAACCATCCTGATATAAGCCTGATCAGAGGGAACAGTAAGTAAATAGTCTGATTCCCCCATGCATTGTAACTCAGGTTTCCAGACTGATATAATACAGTGTGTCTGGATTAAAAACGGGGCACTTTCAGTGATACAGTTGACCCAGTCATACTCTTCGTGGCAGCTGGAGATTAGTTCTATGATACTGCTGTGCACATACTATGTCAAGTCTATTTGTTCGATTGTTATTAATTGGAGAAGGATGGCATGGGAACGGTCTATGCATAGCTAACATATGCATAGCTAACATTAGCCTTTCTAAAATCAGAAATTTGGTGTTTCCAGGAAGTACTGATGGACATGTTTCAAGACACTGCAGCATTATATGTGTATTTTGTTTGTTTTTTTCCTACTCATACTATATGTATGCAGTCTCATTCTCCCAAACTTCTATTGGTCACTTCCAGCAACTAGGAAATTCTATTTTCTTGACATATAATTCAATTTCTGTCTTGTTTGTTTGCTTGCTTTTCAACTTTTTGTTTTGTTTTGTTTTGTTTTTTATAAT
This sequence comes from Anabacerthia variegaticeps, assembly GCA_035583185.1. Lineage (NCBI taxonomy): Eukaryota > Metazoa > Chordata > Aves > Passeriformes > Furnariidae > Anabacerthia > Anabacerthia variegaticeps. The sequence goes on from JAWWEW010000078.1 coordinate 86,109,421, forward strand.
GAAGAGTCACAACAGAAAAAGATGAGACATGGTGTATTAGAAAATTCAGATTTAGCTTGTGCATCTTGTTCATCCATAGTTTGGGATCAGGATTTGGTGTTCATGTCCTTTTGTTTTGCTCTTACCATGGAACAAGACTCAACTCTCAGAATCACCTGAGCACTGTTTTTAATTATTTTTTTTTAGACATCATAATTTAGGTTTTTTATGTCCTTAATTTCAGTTCAAAAGTCTTACTTTAGGATCTTGGCAAAGTTTTATTTCATTGAATGTAATGAATGTGTAGAATGGATGTGTCATGGCTGTTTCTAGAATCACCTTTGTATTACATCTTTGCTCAAAATTGCAGAATTCAGCCCAGAAGTGACAATGCTTCCCATTCACAGTGATAAGGACAAGCTTGCATCTGTGAGTCTGGGTTCAGGTGAAGGACATTTCTTCCTACTTGATTTTTTTCCTCTTTCATCACCTCAACTAGAAAAGAATACTTCAGGTGAAGAAAGAGCAGCAGCAAAGGTTCATGCATAGCAAGAAAACAGTTGTACCTGAAAAATTTCTACAGACCAGGTTGTGTGGCAGCAGATGGGAGAAGAGCAAACCTCCTTCTTTCCTTCACAGTTCTGTCAACTAACAGAGGCTTTGCATTCCTCCAGATGAGAAGATGAAGAGAAAACTCTTGATGTTTCTCTCTCCTGCGTTACTGTCAGAGAAGTGAGGCTTAGTGGGAATGTTTGACAGTAAACCTGGCAGTAAGTCTGAGAATCTGACTTTGGCCTCCACATTTATTGATTCCATTTGCTTCAATTTAATACAGAAGTAACATAACATTAACTGGCCTGCTTCAGTAAATCACTCTGTTTATGTGTCAAAAATCCTTAATCTAAACCAGTTACATACTGTGAGGTTCCTTCATGTACTTGGTGAGTGTTGTTAACCCCCAGATTTACATGCAGGAACTGTGTCAGCAGGAGGTTTACCCTTCATGCACAAGGATGCTTCCTGCTGTCTGATATGGTATGATAAATATGGAGGAGCTCCAAAGAGGCTAGTCTGAGTTAAAACTGACTTAGTCTGGTGTAAATGAAGACAGAAATAAGTAGTGGGTCAATGCATGGACTTAACAAAAAAATTCAATTCCTGTCACAAAAACTTCCCATCCCATGGTGCTGTTCCCTGCCCCTTTTTATCTGGTGAGCCTTCTATCATAGCAGGACTTTGTCACCTTACTTCCCCAGTAAAATTAACATGGACACATTTTTTTTTTTATTTTTATTTCAGCTACTGTAGGCCAAACCTGAGGTAAACTGACTACAAGATTGTCCAGGCTGGTTCAGATCAGGTTTACTTTTGTCTGTAAGCTTATGAGATTGATCCTGTCAGTAGGCAGATTTCTGCTTGTTTCTTTCAGAAGGCTGTAACCAAAGAATTAAGTTGTGTACACCAGACTTTGTGGAGAATATGACTCAAAAAAATAATGTTATCTGTATTGGATCACATATTTGACGTAGGACTAAAGTTAGCTGTCATTTACTTGCAATGACAGCAACAGCTCCCAGCTTCTACCTCCTCTGCTTAGTATGTCAGCCATTTGTGTCACAAGGTTGGTGAGTAGATGATGGGATGTTCAAAAAAAGGGCAACCTAATGGCATGAAGTCTCAAAAGCAAAGCATTCTATTCACATGGCTACCAACACCCGATGTCATGAGGTCTGACATATGTGACATCACTTTCACATGCTTTTGTTTATGCATGCTGTGATCCAACCAGTACAGAAGGAAAAATATCACGGTTGACTTTCTATGCCTTCTGTAAGGGCCTGGCTGGTCATTCTTCCAGAAGGAAGGAAGGGACGGAGGGAGGGAGGGAGGGAGGGAAGGAGGGAGGACCCGCTCACAAAGGATTCCCAAGCACTTCCCTCTTTACTCATTTCTCCTACCCTAGAAATGTTCCCATTCAGCTCACCCCCTGAGCACCTTTCCAATATCTTTCTCCTTGTCAAAAACACTAATATAGTGAACTTGTTCATTTGCTGAGCATCTTGAGATTGAAGAAAACAGAACTCATCCTGAGTAACTTGTAAAGTCATGACAAACCCAGTATCAATAAATACCATAGTAGAGGACAAAGCTTTAGGAGACTCATCAGTCTTTGATGTAGCACATTTCCTATCATAAGGACATAGGCAAAGTGTTGGTTATTCAGCTTTGTTCTGTATTTCTAGGAAACGTTTTAATCCTGTTTCACAACACAATGCATATAAGAAAGTATTTGATGATATCTCAAGTACATTTTTTTAATTGTTTGACTTTTGGAATTCCATAGGAACCATATAAATCCAAGAAATACTGTTGAAAGTAGGTGTTTTCTTGGTTCTATTTCATCATCAATGTTATCCTTTGCAGTATTTCAGAAAGGATTCCTGAGGTAGTCTTAGAAAAATGGCCTGATTATGGTTCCATGGAAACCAACTCACAAAATACTCAACAACTGCAACTGCAACACATTTCAAAATTTAAATAGTGACATCCTGATTTGGAGAAAGGAAATAAAGGTAAAACTGAGAAGAAAAAGATTTTTATGCCCTTGTTTTTGTCTAGCCAAATGAATGAGTAAAAGAATTTTTTAATGTCAGTGGGGACAAAAAGAACATTAAGAGAATGCTTTCCTTCAAGATATTTCCTTCATTTTCATGCTTTCCTTAAAAAGGGATGGACAAGAAATAGCTCTTGAGTGTTGTAAGTAGGTCAATCCCTGTTCTCATGCCCAGACCTTGCTCCCCACTGTGGGAAGCAGGATACCAGCAGGGCTTGCATATATGCATTCTCTCTAGGTCACATGGCGGCTTCTTTCATTTCTCCCCAAAGCCGGTCCCATTTCTCAATGGAGTGGGGGCACACTGGGAAGCAATTATCATCTTTTGCTTTTGAATTGCTCCCAAGCATTTCCTCTTCCCTTGGTTCTTCAGGTTGTGTTAAATGTATCTTCAAGTTCTAAACCAAAAGAAGGTTTTAATATAGAGTCATAAGGTACAGAAGGCCAATGGCTTATGTATTAAATATCCTCCATACATATATAGTTAGTGTGTATATTAAAACTGCTTTTTGAGGAACCTAGAAATCTGGAATGATTTTCTGCAGTTATGCCATTTCACAAGGAGTATGAAGAGAGACCTTTCCACAAGTCCTAAGCACTTCATAGCCTTTTTGACAGTACATGTAAGTTAAAATATGCCAAATGTCACACTTTCAGGACTGGTGTATGGACCATTTGCTTTTTCATTAAAAACAGCTTCCTCTTTAAAGACAAGCAGAATCACTACTTTTTTTTTTTTTTTTCAACCAAGCAAATAAAAATGTATAATTTGACCATTAACATTCCTCCATTCTTTTTTAATGTCCAGTTGCATACACAGCTCTCAAGAGACATGGGACTCAGACCCGAGATCATCGCTTTGTAGCCAGAACTAACTTCATCTAAGTGGAGACCTAAACATTTTGACCTTTGGCCAAAACACAGTGGTGTTTTAATGATACTTTTCCACCCCATTTATCCACAAATCACACTCATTGAAACAGTTTCTGATCCCTCACAAAATCAGCAAGTTATAATATTTTCTTGCATTTTACAGGATTTCTGCATGAAATGGTACAATGTGAGCATTAACTCTTTTCTTGGCATTTAACTGGATATACTTTCACACACTCAAGCTTTCATATTATTTGAAGGTCAGATTTAAATGGAAAAGGCAAATGTATATCAAAAAGACTGTAGTAAAGCCAAAGTCTCTTGAACCATTATATCTTAAAAATATGTAATGTTCAAAGTCTTGCCAAGACAAAGTCTTCTTGGACATCTCTCTATGTGATGGGAAGGAGCTGCTACACTGGGTTCTGGGACTATAAACCAATTATGTGACTTTAATAGTCAAATATGCACTCAGGATGAAAAGAAATTTGCTTCTAAACATTAATAGACAATGTGTGTATCATTTCATCCATCTGTCTTTTAATTAGACACCTATAAATAAGCTGGCTGTTGCAAGGTGCTCTATAATCAACCAGCCCTTTCCTAGATTAGCATTTACAATTATATGAGATAGCTACAGATTGTTAATTGTTACCATTTCTTCTATTATTATTATTATCATCATCATCATCATCATCATTTAAGGAACAGGCATTATGCCCCATTGCAATTTTGCATGCATGTCTAGAAAAAAAAAGTATATGACATAAATCACATGCATAATCTCAGGAGACAATCATTTTAAATCTTAATTGGCTGCCTTTTAAATATCATTTAAGGTCTCGTTTTCCCTGCCTCTCTCTCTCTAGTTAAGAAGGTGTTGTGTCAAAGTCTATTACCTTGCTGGACGTCTCGCCTCTAAGTTTTTTTAAAAAAATAGAACCATCAGCAGAGGTTTGAGAGGTCGATAAAGCTTTTAGATTTGGAGATGTTTTCAGGGAGCCCATTTCCTGCGGCTAAGAGTTGTTAATGGAGCTTAAGGAATTATCTTATGACTCGGGCTGGGAGAGCCGTATATTTCTTCGCTCCTGTTCCCTTGTCGAGGCTGAATATGCTCCTGTCAAACTCGCTTAATGAAAAGTAACGCGTCGCTGATTACAGTTTTATTTGGGCTCTATGTAAAAAGCACTGTTAATTTAGCATCCCCTCCTTTGTGTGTTTGAATTTGCCATGGCTGAATGATTTAGAGTCTCTCAGTTTCAAGCCGTTTCTCTATGATTTTTTTCCCCTCCTCTCTTTCTTTCTCAGTCTGCCTTTATATTTCTGCATTGTGCAGCCATACGATCTGCATGGCTTTCCCTTTCAGACCCACAGCCTCCTCTAAAGCAGCTGAATCTGATCTTTGGCTTGTGCTATTGATTCAAATGGCAAAATTAATTTCTCACACTCCTTTTTTCATACTTTAAAAAAAAAATCAAAACAGCCAAACAACAAAACCCCCAATCCTTTTGAAAGACCACTGCATTTGATGGCTGAGCTAAGTGATAAGGTCCGTGTACCAAAGGAAGAAACTGTTTCCCCTCCCCCTTAACTGATACAGTCTCCTCTCAGGATGGGCAAGGTTTTGGCGTGAGCGCACACGGGCACAGGCGGACCTACGAGTCCTGGTACACGGCCGGTCCCCTGGCCCTGAGAGCCCTGCTCTTGTTATACAGAAGGCATAAACTTACTCAAACTTGCTTTATAACAACAATAACACGAAAATGAAGGGATAAAGGACTGATGCGCTTTTCTTTTGGCTCCTGGTATTTCAATATGCCTGTCTTTTGCCACAGTGCTATCACCTTTATTTAAGTCCGGAGGGGGCGGGGAGGGGGGGAGGGCGGGTGTTGCCTCCCAAACAGCGGGATGTCCAAGTTGCATCCCTGATCTAGCCAAGGCTGGCCAACAATGACTTATATCGGTGTGCGGGTCACCAGCCGAGAGTCAGTCCAGGGCAGCCAGCAGGGCTTGGCTCTCTGCAAAGTCAGGACGTTTTTCAGGCTGAGAAGAGATTTTTGGCTGCTGGGTGGAGAATACCTCTGCTTGCACATAGACACACAAACTTCACACACACACTCGGTTGTCGCTGTGTTGGGAGCAAGAATAGAGTCCCCTTCCACTCCACAGAGCCTCTGTCGCATGGAAACCGAAGCTCACCGGGAGCCCTCTTGTCCCCTCCAGTCCCTGCACATCCAGCAAGGCTGGCAGACACAAACCTCCCCGTTTTAACATCACAATCACAGCAGTCAGAGGTGTTTATGCCCCATCCCGCTTGCCTCTACCAGTGGTCTGAGGACAGACCAAACACTCGCCTTTCCCCCTTCCCTCTCCCTCGCCTCCTTCATCCCCATCTCCTTAGTTTGACTGAAAATAATTTGCTTTGTCTAAAGGGTTTCAGAGGAGAAGCTCGCCGGCCGCCCCGGCTGCATTAAAATTCCTGCCGGCCCAGCCTTTAGCTCAGATCGTGGCTCCCCGGAGACTCCACTTTCGCTATTACTGTCAAGTACCCTTGACTCTTTATTTTTGCCCTTTTATCTATTACAACTAATTCGAGTTCTTTTGCCCTTTTCAGTTTAAGACGTGGGCTTTCTGTAAAGCCTCCCCCTGCCACCGAGCTCTCCGGGTGCAGAGCCTTTAGAAATTGAGGGGTTTACTGTCAAAATGAAAATTTCACTTCAAATTATCTCGGCTGATGCACGTTTTCCAGGCCGGGGGCTCCTGTCTGAGCCTTTTGACAGCCAGATCAGCAGAGGGGTTCAGTGATCTCGATAATATCATCCAAGAGAGCGAAAGTCAATACAATGACAGGGAATATGACTGGATACAATCCAATTACGGCTGCTCGCAGAGAGGGGAAGGGCTTGATCTGATCTCCGCACCCGGATTCCTTTATTCAGTCCTTGCACTAACAGGTCTCTCTAGAAACTTCGCGGGCTGGACTATGCTATATTTTGACTGAGTGTTGTCTCTGTTGTGTTTATAGTTGCCTTTACAAAAATATTTTTCCCTGTATTGTATTCTTATTTATTTGGAGGTGGGGGGGAGAGGCGGAGGGAGAGGGGGGAGTGTTGGCCTGGCGGGGAGCCTCGGCTGGGATGGGTGAGAATACTGGGAGGCAAGAAAAACTCTTCTGCTTGTCCTGATGTCAGCTCAGTCCTTCGGGCGCTCTGTTTTCCCCCGCAGCGCCGGGCACCGAAGCTCAGGGGGTTTAGGCCGGCCTGGGTAAGCGGGATCTGTTACTGCCTCGCAGTTTCTTTTCCAGCAGCTTTCCTTCTGTCTCGGTCCAAGGATCAGTAAAGTTTGCTCCCGTTCCGGTAAAGGAAACGAAATCTTTTAAGCGCCTGTTATCTAAGTGGTAAATTGGCTGCGAGTGCTCCTGAATCGCACGTCGAGAGCGCTCTTCCTCCCTCTCTCTTTTTGTTGGCTGCACTCTATTTAATGTCAAAACGGTAAAGCATCTGTACTGAAGTGCTGAAATATTCATGGCGGATCAGCGATTCTCCGCACTGGCAGAGGAGCTGGAAAGCTAAAACGGTTCTTTAAAAGATCAAATTTTCCATGTGAATCAATTGCTCTGCGCACGGCGGAGGCGACGCCGCGGCAGAGCCCGGCCCTTGGGGGCCGACCCCCTCCCGCAGCTCGGGAAGGAGCGGAGGGGGCAGTGGGGATGGTCCCGCCCCGCCGGCCCCGCTGGACAGCCGGCGCCCCCGCTGCCGGCCCGGGCGGCGGTCGGGGCCCGGCGCTACCCCGCGGCGGCGCGGCACAGCGCGGAGCGCAGCCCAGCATCCCTACTGTGCGCAACATCCCTCCCGGGGGTCCGTCCTCAATCCCGCGGCAGCGCTGCGTTGAGCCTCTCTTTCCCTCTCCCGGCAGCCTGTTGACAGTTCTTGGAATTGCCGGGACAGGCTCCGAGGGGAAATTTGGAACATAACATTTGTTTGTTGCCCAATGCAAAACGCCACCACTTGTGTTACCTCTGAAACAGACAATTTATTGGAGTGAGCATACCTTTTAACATATTTTTTTTTTTGTCAAGATAAAGTTGTGCAGTTGGTGTAAACTTAGTAGAAGTGCTGTTTGTGAATTATATGCTAACAAGGAAATCAGGAGGAAAAACTCTTGAAAAGTCTTTATAACTAATGTCGGCATGCCTTAAATTAAATCTGAATTAAAATTTCCCGTTTGTAAACTTTCGGATGTAAACTTTTTAAGTAGGTCTACGCTATAGTACGTGCTTTTTGGACATAGAAATTAAATAACTTTCACGACATTGATCCCTTAAAGTCGCAGCCAGGAGAAAATCTTCAGAATAGCAATGAGCGAAGTCTGTCCGCTGAACTGAGCAAACTGAACTTTAAATCCTCGTTCCTGATGTTTCTTTAAAAAAAAAAAAGGAAGAAAAAGTTTTATATTTAAATTTAAATTCTTGCAGTTTCTTTTCAGTGTAGCTGACTCTTCAAGCGTTAGAAAGTCCTTCGCCCCTCGGCGGGCCTGTTAGGAACAAAACATTTTGCTTCCTGATTTGGGAAATGCCAGAAACTCTTTGTTTGAGTCATGATGGGCCAGGTTTGAGAGCTGCCCCTTGAGCACATTGGCGCCGTTCCCCACCGCGCGTCCCAAGGCGCCCGTTTCCAGAATGGCTCCTTTGGTGGTAGCCCAGGAAACTGTCGTGTTGCTCAGGGCTTGGTTCAAAGTACTGTGCCTGAACAGGGGGTCGTGAAACACCCCGTCCACCCAGTTCCTGAGGTTGGTGACCGGAGAATCCTGGTGCCTGTCGATGACGCTGACCGGGGCGGGGGCGGCGGCGGCGGCCGACCCCCCGGGCCGTTTCAGCATGCAGGAGGGGTACTCGGCCTGGTTGAGGGAGGTGGCGGTGTGCGCCAGGGACCAAATCCTGGGCTTCGCCTCCAGCAGCTGCTGCCCCTGCTGGAAGCACATCTTGGACTCGCAGCCGCGCTGCCGGGCGCCCAGCGGGTCGGGGCCGCACTCCTCCGCCGCCGTCTTCAAGCAGCTCCGCGCCCGCTCCGCCGCCGCCGCCGCCTCCTCCTCCTCCTCCCCGGCGGCGGCCGGCGGCGGCATCTTGGCGGGGGGCTCGGCGGCCCGTGGCGGGTGGCTGCCGGGGTGCGGGAGCGGGTGCGGATGCGGGAGCGGGTGCGGGAAGGGCCGCCTCAGCTCGCACTCCGAGCTCTCCGACTCTGCGGCGTCCAAGTCCTCCAGGTCGCTGAGCTCCAGCTCCTTCTCCTCCTTGCCCGTGGGCTCTGCGGGGCGGGGGCGGGGGAAGGGACAGCAAAAACAAGACACACGGTCACTGTCGGCGCCGCGCTGCCCCGCGGCCGCCCCCACTAGCGAGGCCCGCGGCCGCCCCCACCAGCGAGGCCCGCCCCGGGGCCGAGCTGCCGGCCGAGCCCCCGCGGCCGAACCGCTAAGTGCCTGGTTTTAGCAGGGTACCCTCGGCTTTCCCGCTCTTCATCGCCTCTTCCTGTGAACCCTCCTCCTCCTCTTCCTCCTCTTCCTCGTAGGGCCGCTTCTCGTCAGAGCACTTGTTCCGCGGGGGCCAGGTCATCTTGTTCTCCTTCTTGAGCCGCCGGCGGGCGTTGGCGAACCAGGTGGAGACCTGGGTGAGGGTCATCTTGGTGATGATGGCCAGCATGATCTTCTCGCCCTTCGTGGGATAGGGGTTCTTGCGATGCTCCTGCAGCCAGGCCTTCAGCGTGCTGGTCGTCTCCCGGGTGGCGTTTTTTCTCCGCGTCCCACCGTCCATGGTCCCGTACCTGTGGGGACAGGGTGGCCCCCGCGGTGTCACACCGTACACCCTCGCCCCCCGCGGACCTGCCCGACACAGGATCCCAGGGTCCCGGCCGCTTGCCTGCGGCATCCCCCGGGGGGCGGCTGGACTGGAGCGGAGGGAAGATGGATGAGGATGAAGACAGCTCAGCTTTAAGGGGCATAAGGACAACTCAGCTTTACGATGGAGACCTGCCTCGAGAATTCAGGCCGAGGAAGGAGAGCAAGCAGGAAGGGTTCAGCTAGCAGCAGCACTGGGCCATGCAAATTCTCCCTGTGCTTTGGCGGTGGTGGCAGAAGGAGGGAAGGAATCGCCAGCTTTTATTTGCGGTAAAGTCAATGTCAACATTTCGGGCAGCAGGGAAATCCTAGCAGCTTGCAAACTCACAGAAATACCGCTTTCCTGTCGTTTGATTAGTCCTCCCCAAACAGAATTCATCTGGGTGACCTCAGGGTGTAAGTGTTAATAGAAATATATTTCCTCTTACTCCTTTTATTAGTAATCTCCTCTACCCTTTTGTTCCTGAAATTGTAGGAACCTAACGCAGATGACACTGGGCTGCGACTGAATATTTAATGCACATCCTCCAGGAAAGGTCACCAGCGCCCAATGGGCCTCCGAGCTGGAAACAGTGTGTAAGTGGGTTTGCGCTGGTTTAAAACTAATAAACATAACACGGGATGCCCAAGCCTGACTCCGCGCAGGAAAAGACAATTACGGCCCCGGCGGAGAAGGATCGCCCCCCGCTCCGCCGCCCTCCCCAAGGGGCGGAGGACCCCCTGTCGGTGTGGGGAAGGGAAGGCGACATGGCTGGGTCCGGGAGATGCTGAGCGGCTCAGAGGCAGGTTGGCGGGGCGGGCGGGAAGGGGAGGGGATGGCGGCGGGGGGAGGGCAGGAGCGGGGCCGGGGTGTGTGTGTGCGCTTACCTGTCGTACTGGTACTGGCTGAGGGTGTGATCGTAGGGATAGTAGGCAGCCGCCGGCGCGATCCCCGCATGCGCAGAGCCGCTCCCGTCCTTCGCATCCAAACTGTTCTGCAGGAGACACCGCGCCGCCGCCCTCAGCCCCGCCGCCGGGAGCGCCCGGACCCCGCACGGCCCCCCCGCACGGCCCCGCACGGCTCCTCTGCCCGGACCCCGCCCGGTCCCCGCACGGCTCCCCCGCACGGCTCCCCCGCCCCGCGTCCCGGAGCGGCGCGACGGACCTTCCTGGAGGCCCGTCAGCCGCGGCAGCCAGCGAGATCAATAGAGACATTAACTCGCGCTGTTACGGTGCAAGGGAAAAGATTAAAAAAAAAAAAAAAAAAAAAAAAAGCTGTCTAGGAAGAGCATCATTCTTTTCGAGCCTGGGTCTGGGTCGCCCCAAACTGCCCGCCCCGCCGGGCCCTCCGCACTCGGCCGCCAGCTCGTCAGGCGCGACTTTTAATTGCGTTACCGTGAGGACCGAGCCGGCGGGCTGGAACAGCTGCGGACCGCGGCGCTGGACGCGGGGCGAACGCGGGGAGCGGCACGGCGGGGCGGGGGGTCGGAGGAGAAGCAATCGGTCCTGCCCCCGCCCGCAGGGAGGTCCCGCCGACCAGCCTTGCCCACGGCGGGGACGCGGGAGCATCCCCGCGGCAGCGGGCGGCTTACCAAGGAGTAGAAGGCGGGAGCCTCGGTGCCGTAGGTCACGTAGTTTCCATAGCCCTGCGGCCCGGCGTAGGGCCCGCCGTAGACCCCCAGGGCGGCTGCGGAGTTGAGCTCGTGGCGGGCGGTGGCGAGCAGGCGGCTCTCGTACACCGGGCAGTACACGGGGGTCTGGGCGGAGGCGGCCGCCCCCGTCTCAGCCAGCGTCCGGCCGCTGGACTCGCAGCAGGTCGTCAGGGAGTTGGTGCTCATCAGGAACTGGAGGGAAAGAGAGTGGTGCTGAGGGCAGCGGCGGGGGGGGGGAACTTCCCGAAGTGTAACCAAGTTTGGGTTCGGTTGGTTTTGTGTTGTGTAGTTTTGGTGGGTTTTTTGTTTGGGATTTTTTTTTTTTTAATCAGATCTCAGCTTTGGGGTGTCGCCTGTTCTCCTCCCTCTCCTTCAGTGTTTTACTTCAGTCATGATAGAAACGCTCTGAAGAAACGCAGAAGTACAAGTATTTTTTTAGGCTATTTTTTTTTCTTTTTAAAAAAAGACCCCACAACAACAACCAAACGCCCTGTGACTGCGGGCATTTAATCCTCTCTAGTGCATTCCTCCGGCCCTCTGCATTTAAAAACTAACTTTTCTGGGGTGTTCTTACAAGACTGGGGTTTACACCGGTTTTCTCTTCTTGCAGCACAATGCTTCCCATCTGCGATTTTAAATCTTTTTTTCGAAGTCACTCATGCATATTTATTTCGACTGCAGATTTGTAGCAGCCACGCACGCATCTGTTATTAACCTGATGGTTTAGAATATCCCATTCTGCTTGTACGGGCCGGACCTCAGTAGGTCCATGTTTAATTGTTAAACTGTGAATTTAATCATGAAAGAGGAAAAAAAAAACGGGAAAGAAGGGAGGGAGCAGGTGGGGGTTGAGGGATCTTTAGCCCCCCTTTTCACCTCCCTCATCTCTGCAGTCCTCCCCCACGCGTCATTATTACCCCCAAACACCCTAAATCCCGCGTGTTTCTTCCCATTTAAAATCGGAGCGCAACATAAAACTTGGGCGTCTTGGAAAGCTGTGAAGCGAGCAGCCGCTCTGCCGCTGCCGCATGCGAGAGAGGATCGCTGCCGCCCTCAGCCCGGACGGAAGGCATCGATAAGGACTGAAATTCAATCAATTAACGTCGGTAGGCAAAAAGTCTTACCTGGGGTGCAGAGGAGTAAGGGTAGCCAAACTGAGGATAGGACATGGTATAGAGGCTCCCAGTTATCTAGAAACAAGGCGAGACGTCTGATCTGCACGCTATTGCAGCCTGGATCTGCTCTGTTGTACCAATTGATTGGTAACCACAGGTCCCTAGATGCTTATAGGACAAAGCAGAAAAGCACATTTAATTTATTTACATGAAAACTTAAACCTTTTTTTTCCCCCTTTAAATATATACAGTAATTTTAGCACCTTCCCCGCTACGAAACAGAAATAATTGTTACATGTAGGCTCCAAGGCTGGCATACGTGACAGCTGAAAAACATACTTTGCACCCACGGAAAAATAAAAGGTGGGGAGAAGAAAAGTGACACAAATACATCAGTTCACAAGCACGTTGTTTTAAGGGTCGAGCTTCTGACGTCACGCAAAACCTATTCAAATTAACCTGCCTGTAAGTTTAACACTCATTTTCGGGAACCTTTCCCCTGGCGTGGAAAACAGACTCTCCAGCACCGCTTTCAGCCTGCCTAACAAGGGAGAAAGTTTGGGAAGCTCTCTGGCAGCGGCAACGGCTGCTTGCAACATTTATGTATATTTCTGAGGGCAAAGGAAGGAAATGGATGTTTTTAATCTGAAGGATCAATGTTGTATCAGCTAAGATTTTTCCCCACCCTTCTTAGTCCCTGAAAGGCTAGTAAGGACTTTTAATTAGAAATTAATTAACGAGCAGCTGCTTCTTCCCACCCCACAGTAATAATTAGTCTCAATTACAAACAAGACATATGAAGAGACACACGACTGAGTCTTCATTTAAGATTTAATCAACAGTTAAAATTAGTGCTAACGTTGACAATAAAGCACATGGTAAGCAATCCTGCTTTTCTTTTAGGCTTTTATTCCAGACATGTGATTACAGGTAGAAAACCCTACAAGCGTCTGCCGGGGAATGATGGAAAAGACGTGACTTTTCACACTAAAACGACTTTGATCCCACTTCAAACCTCCAACACCCCCTTCTACCCAGCCCATCCCACCGCTGCCATCAGTCTCCCTACCCTCTGGGGGTCTGGGACCCCCCCACACACAAGCAGGCAGCGTCCCCTTCTGCTTCATCCTCGGAGGGAGCAGGAACAGACCGTCGGAGAAAGATGCTGGCCGACCCAGCATCTCCTCCCCGACGGCCGGTACCACCGAGGCAGGACGAGAAGGCAGCCCCCGGGAGGATGGAGGAAGCAGAGGAGTCAGCTCCGAGGCTGAAGCTGGGCTGCTGCTGCAGTTGAACGCTGCTCCGTGGTGTGCAGACTTGCTCAGAGAGATTCCTGGGTTCAGACATGTGAATAGCCCCAGGGTCACACTCTAATTAATGATGATGTTCTCTTCTTCTCCCCAGCTGGAAGACTGCCTCCCAGAAACGAATCTGCCCACACTGACAGCTCGATTGAGGGTGATTGATGACTATCTGGAGACCACAGTACACATAATATAATATCTGATGCGTAATTGCTTTAATTTACAGATGAAAATACTAGTTCTCAGATTGAGTTAGACTACAACAAGAGGCGTTTTATGGCGCTTTAGAGTGTTTGCAAATAAAATGTATCGGATACACTACATGCAAATTATTTTGACAGCTCAGTATCTGTAGCCTGAAGAAACGTATAAAGAAAGGGAATCAAATGACATAAATAATCTGTTTGGAATTCTGTATTGATTTTTGGAGGGCAAGAAAGTGCTTTTTCTTTTCTCACCTGAAATGCTAATTTCCTTTTCTTTTTGGGAATATTAATAATTTTGCCAATGAGTTTCTTTTACAGAAACGCTTCTATATTCCTCCTGCTGCATTATACGCCGGTGCTGCCAGGATATAATGTTACTTTTAGCGACTCTTTACGAGCAGCTTCCTTCTGTGCGACGTGCTGACGGGCTATCGCATTGTTTGGGAAGAAAAGAGACCCAGTGTTTACACAATGGTCTGCACGCAGTGTTCGGTGCTGCTCCCTCTGCCTCCTGTGCCCATTGCGCTGGGGGATGTTTGTTTAAGCTCCGGAGTAAAACTCACCGGTGCTAGGAAAGAAAATAGTTGCACTTATCTCAAGAGCGGCTCGGTGTAAAGAACTATAATTAGCTGGGAGAGCTGGAGAACTGCCTGAAGAAGTCCTCCTAGTTTTCCAGGCTACTGTTGGGCAAATGTCCTAGTGTTGTGGATTTTGGTTGTTTTCATTCCCTCTCCTTTGATAATACTGCAGATGTCAACTCTGCAGTGGGCCACAGAACACTACAGGTTTTGATATTTAGATGAGTATTAAACTTTAAAATACAAGGAGAAATTCAATATTTATAGTCCTTGTCTATTTATAAATCACAGTTGTCTTTCACTGTGCCATACAAATACTCTGTTGCTCATTTTTGCACTGAACTTTCCTGTATTAATCATGATAATTATTTGTCATTTTCCTTTGCAGCCTCCCTGCTCTATTACTTTACCTCTGGTCAGCTTTGTGTCAGTTCCAATCTGTATTCCCTAGAAAGCAGTCATTAAAAAACCCACCAAAACAAACAAACAAAAAGAAAAAGCAACAAGAAAACTTAATAACCCTAAGCACTTAATAACCTTAAACGCTAAAAACTGACATTACGTCCTCCCCTACTGCTGGATGCCTTGTTTCACTTACAGTCTACAAATAATGGCCCTTTGTTGATAAGAAACGCAACACAATTATATTTCATCTTGAATTTTTGGTGCCAGAGCACAAACATGCATTAAGCCCCACAATGATTTAAAATAACCTTTGTGGTTCTTGCACATAAACAACGTAACACTGTTCAAATCCAAGCAAAGACGCTTAATGCTGTGGGCTATATCCTTAAGCATTTGGAAAATGCAAGTCTTTGCTGTGCAGTAAAAATTGATCCTTGTCAAAGCCCCTTTCCTGTAAAAAGCAGTTAACAGCTTTCGAGAAAGAGAAACTCACACACTGCTTTCTCCAAAGTTTGAGCAAGGAAAATCATCACAATCAATAGGAAACGCTGGAGAGTTCCCTTCTGGTCAGAGCCAGCCTGCACACCCAGGCAAGCAGGTTTTTCCCATCCAAAGCCCAACCAGGTCTCTCTCCCAGGACTATGTGTTTCTTCTCTGAGAACCTGGAGCCAACGCTCATACAAGTTTTATTGTAAAAGCACGGAATCAGAAGGAAATGCTGTGATGCTGGAACAGGCCACAGCAGGTAAAACAGGACCTCTTCAGGACTCACGCTTTGATGGACGTCTTCAGGGACATGATCTAGAGGCAGTTAATGCAGCTACACTTACTATCTGAGTTTTCATCTCCTTCTCTTTTGGAGGGGTTGTTGCCACTCCTGGAAATATTTCAGCAGCGGAATTTGCTTATGGGCTAAACAGACTTTAGAAAGCTCTTTCAGTCGAGTTTGCTTTGTTTTCATGTTACAGATTTAAAGCAACATTGACACCACCTGACAAACACTATGAAGCTCTACATGTTGCCCATTTGGAATCTGACATGGAACCAAGGGCAGTCTACACCATTTTCAAGTAGAGTACCTCATAAACTCGCTATAAATACGTGCTTTTTTTTTGCCCCCTGAGCCCATTTGAGGTGTAACTGCACCTCCTTCACTCTGAAATGAGCCGATGCTGCCAACCTGCACAAACCCATGCCATGGCTTGGGATCAGCAGAGCCCTGATGATCAACAGAACAGTTGCATAAGACGGAGCCGCTAACTAATTTACTCAGATTACAACTACAAGTAAAATCAGTTGTTCAAAGCTATCCATTTGAATGCGTTCATTTTGTAAGTCTTCAATCCTCTTGGCAAACAATCTAGATTAAAGCAGAAAGGCCTCACATGATCATTCTGTTCTTTGTGTTTACTAACTTTTCACACTTAAGAACTAGAGCCAACACTTTCTCTCTCTCTCTCTCTTACACACACACATACACAGACACTCACAGACACACACACAAAACTTTTCATCAAAAGAAGCAAACGCTGCAACCTGAGCAGCTACTCTATGGCTGTAGATGAACCCTACAACATGCCCATGTTTACCTGCTCGGTGCAGAGCATCGCAACTATGCTTTCACTAGGAAAGCAAAGATTGTATAAGGTTTCCTTTCACAGCTCCTGTATCCCCATTGCCGCAGACCCGCGGGCATTGAGGCGCCACCACCTTTGAGCTCTCTGGCAGCCGACAGCTTCAACTTATTTCCCTGCGAAGGTAAAACTTTACTACTTGCAAGGTCAAATTCTACGCCTTTTAAAGTTCGCCTTAAAATCCAGAAAGTTTGACTTGGTACCTTACCTTAGAGCTCGCTGAATATCATATCCACACCCCCTTCCCAAGAAATAATACACATATGTTAAAATACATTTGCCCTCTGTCCTAGGTAAAGATTGCACAAAGCCAAATGATTCATTACAGATAGTTCCTCTTCCCTCCAGCAGTTCGTTTTCAGCTGCTTTGCTGCTGAAGCAGGCTCCGAAGGAGGGAGGGGGGGATAAGCCCCACTGCTCCCCCCACCTCCCGCTTCTGTAGAGAGAGAGACACACACACACACACGCACACACACACACACACATACACACACAAGCATCACCCCCAAAAGAAGTAGAAATTTTTTACCTGCGATCACGACTGGCTTCGGCTACAACCTGGTAGCGATGGCTGTGCCATGGCAGGGCTTCTCTCCTCTGGTCTGCGCTGGCTGGCGTGGCAGGGAGCTGCAGGGAGCTAACGCAGACATGTCTCAGTGCGCGGTACCTGCGCGGCGCGGCACGGAGCCTTCGGTCCCCAGGCGCCACAGCCACTTCACTAACCCCCTGTACCAGTGACGCTCAAGTGAATAGTTCCACTGATCACACTCTTTCCTACTGATTAACACTTTCCAACACGATCAGGCATTCCACTTCCAACTTTTCCCGTTTTAAAACAGAAGCAGCCAGCGCCGCTTGCTTCCGTGGGTTATAAACGCCGTCTGGGGCGTGGGGGACACCATAATTAATAGCAGGTTAGTAAAATTAGTGCTGCCACTCCAATTGTTGTTCTTGTTGCCAACAATAATTGCATTGATTCTGGAAGGACACGAATGTCCTCCATTTAACCTAATGATCTGCGGGTTGCACACGCTGTACGGCAGCCGTGGCGGTGATTAACTGCGCGCACCTCCAAACTATCATTCATCTCCGCGAGTCACGACTGAAAGGCGCTAAACTTACAGGCAACTCTCCCTGCCTCTCTCGCCGTCTTTGTTTCCCTCCCGCTGGAGGAGGCGGGCTGGGACGTCGGCGTAGCCCTGCGCGCAGGAGACGGGCACCTGTACCTGTCCACCCGGCCGCCTCGGCTTTATTCATAGCCCGGGGGCAGCGCGGCGGAGCCGGGAGCCGCCGGGGGCTGCCCGGGCCAGCGCCCCCGGCCGCGGGGAGGGGGCAAGGGGGGCGGCGCGGCAGTGCCCGGCACCGGGACCCGCTCCCTGCAGCGCCCCCGGGGCCGGCTGCGCTGTCGCCGCCCGCGCTGGGCGCAGCCCCGCAGGGGCTGCCCGGACACCGGGGCCTTCCTGCGGGGCGGGGGAGCCGGGCAGGCTCCGAAGGCAGCCGCAAGCAGGTCGCGGCAGGAGCGCTTGCTCCCGTTTTTTCCTCTCCGTCCTCCTGCTCCCGTCGCTCCGACCGTCCCGCCCGATCTCAGCCGCCGGCTGCCACCACCACCGGCGCGCTGTCCTGCGGAGAAGTTATTTGGTCCCGGGGCTGGGCGAACGGGCAGCGACCCCCCACTCCGAAATGCCCTTCCCGGTGTGCAGCCTCTCGCCACCCCCTCTCAGTGCCAGGCGCCCAGGCCCGCTGTCCGGGGCCGCGCAGCGCCCGGGATCCCCGCGGGAGCCTGTGCATGCCAAGTTCCACGCGCGCTCGGTACTTTCTTTTCTTAATTGTTTGTTCAGAGGGAAAAGGGACAAATCGGGATTGACAGAAGGGGGAGGAGGGATCAATATCATTCCTCTTTAAAGGCGTGAGCCTGGGCAGACGTCTCAATAAGACAGAGGAGGAGAAAAAGAAAGTATTATATCCTACCTAATTAAGCGAAGACAAAGAGGTGTGGGGAGAAAGGTTCAGCAGAGGTGGGGCGGCAATGGGAATTTTTAATCCGGTGTCTTCCCACAGTAACCACCAAAGCTGAACAGTAACGTTAATAGGGAACATCTGTACATCGACAGATTTATTCTTGCCAGGGCTCTTTCATGCCTGTGTCATTTGCATGGCCCCGTGCTCGTAATGTTCGACACACGCTGCACCTTGTAGTGCACTGACAGGGTAAATCTGATGAATGCTGAAACCGGGAAATCCTACTCTCTTTCCCCTTTCTCCCTCCTCGGATTGCCCTTGCAGCTTCCAAGGCGGGGAAACCACACTGAGAAAGAAAACGTGAGCCTTCTCCCCATCTGCACTTGTAAACAGAAAGCCAATCAAGCAACGAGCCTTTGCATTTTAAAGCTGAGTAACAAACCCACAGCGACGTGGATTCCCTGGCTGCCCGCCCAGGGTTGTCTCCCGGCCGGCGGGACGAGGGCTCTGCGGCTCGGACAGGGGTACCGCGCTGCTCCCCAATCGCCCCATGGGACCCTTATGCTCTGCCCTGAATCCCCCGGGGGCACGGGAGGCGTGCGCGCTGCCCTCGTCCCGGCCCTGGGCTTTTCCCTCCCTTCACCGGGGGAGGCCCGTCCCGCTGGCGCTGCCCCCAGGCTCCCGCCCCGGGCTGCCTCCGAGCCCGGCTGCTCTGCTGCTGGCAGACCCAGCCTGCAAGGGGGCCGAGCCCCCCGGGATAGCCGTGTTCCTGCAGTGGGGAGCTGCTCCGGGGGGGGGGGGGCACCCCGCCTCCTGCCCCCGGGGATCCCGTCCAGCCGCCCGCCTGCCCTGACGAGACAGCGTTTTACAGAGCGGGGTGACACTATTCACCCCGCGGAGGTGACATCTGCTCTCTGGCCCAAATCTGCCTTGACGGAACCGGGACCTCGTAGTGTCTTCCTCCACCCCTTTCTCCGGTCTGGAGCCGAGGACCCGGACAGCGGCCCCCCCCGCTTTTCTCGGTGACAGAGTTGCATGGGGGGAGCTGAGGTGCTGGGGGGCTGCTGGATATAGCTGTCCCCCTGCCCTGAAATACGATGTTCATGGGTAGGAGACTTCATTCAAAACCCCATTTTTTATATTAACAGCTACCATCAGTAACAGTACATTAATATGAGTCTTTTGTAATATAACAACCTCAGGTCCACAAGATCAACATTTTTAATTATTTTAGTGATGGGTAAAGGAAACGAGCAGACACTTGAGTCTGTCTTTTCCAATTTGCTCATGTCGACCTGCACACCTTGGAAATTGCCACAATCGCCACTTTGACCTATGCAGCAGAAAGCACGGTGACTTTCTGTCAGAAACTGGCCTGGCCAGGCAGGAGGGCAACCAAACTGAGTGGAGCTGAAATCCCAATGGATGTTCATGTGGGTCAACCATACTGACATGATGGACACTGAGGGAACAGTGGTCATGGATAAATCTGAGAAGGTGCTTGCAACCACAGCAAAAGCATTTGGGAAGCGGTCCCAAAAAATCGTGGGTGATGTCCCATGGCTGGAAGGGCATTTGTAGATTTTGCTTCATGTGATTTGTGATATTGTTACAGATTCTTTTTCTCCCTCTTTTTTTTTTTTTTTTTTTTTAAATGACCAATGATGCTAAGGCTTCAACAATTTTTAATGTTTAAACTATTAAAAGGTGCTCTTTTCACTATAGAAGTGCTCCTGGCATTCTTTGGCATTCTTTCCCATTTCTGTAGCTAGAGCAATGCCCTCTCTGCTGTGAAAAGGCCATTATTAAATGATACCAAGTGGTTAAAAACCTTAATTTTCCATGTCATTAGACAAACAGCACTGGTGATAGCACCACATATTTCTATTAAGAAAGGGAATATCACTTTAATTGTCAGTGTCAATTTCTTCAGCACTGTAGCTATACTTTGAGGACCTACTTTCTAAGACATCAGATGGGGAAGAACACCAGCTCGATCTCTAACTTTTTCAGCCTTTATTTTCCTATAGACATTACCAAATCACACCTAGTCAAGAAATAATATACTAATGCATGTATCATAACTCATGGTCACTGTGAAGGTCCTAGGAACACATTAGTTTAATTGTGAAACCTCTGAGATAATTTACTTAACTGGAAAAATTTCACAGGAAAGCTAGTGTAATTCAGAATGTAGTAAATATATGGATAGAGATCAGATTTTCACTGAAAGTATTTTTGTCCTCATCTGGTTTGGGTGCCAAATTTTATACTAGCCTCAGAGCAGCAAGGTTTATCTTAATGTGCAGGGATCCATACAGGTACATTTCTTTTCCTTTTCTCACATTAAATTCATTATGTGATGTTCAAAAGACTGATGCACATTAGAAAACCTTTAGGCATTTCAGTGTAACGGGGATGGTTTATTAAAAGGATAGGTTATTCCTTTGAACAATGACTTCAGTGTGTACATTTAAATGTGAAATGTTTATCTGGTACTGATCTGTATTGGTCAGAATCTGTACAATTAGACTTTTATTCATAAATGCATACCTAAGATAGTAAGCCACAGTTATTTTCAGATCTTGAGTGGCCATCTGAGGGTCTTTTGTAGCCCACAAAGATATAGACTCATGATTATTTTTTCAATAATTTTCTAAGCAAGTACCCTAATTCCATTTGTGAGCCCATGATTTTTGGAAGATACTTGTTTTGTGGTAGAAAAATATGTTGCTGTGGTTAGAGAAATATCTAAGGCTGTCTTAGTGTGCTCAATATGTGGATGGGTGAAGAGGATTATTTTTTAGTAGGAAAAGAGCATAATTTTAAAGAATTAGAAGCAGAACGATTTCAAGCCTCCTTGAAGATCCTGAAAAGGCAGAAAATACCAAGTGAGTCAGCAGCACCAAGTTCTCCTTTCTACACTGTGGTTTTGCCCAAGTGTGGAGGGCAATCTGAGCCCGCAGACCTTGCTAAGGTGAGCAGTTCTGCTGAGGTGGAGCTCCAGAGAAGCAATACACTAAAAAAGATCCTTCCTCCGTGTTACACAACTGAGGAGACCTGGGTGGGGGGTCTAATCCCACCAATCTTCCTGTGAGTGAGTAGTTCTGTGAAATGGTACTTGTGAATGATCACTTCTTGCACAAAAAGGATTACAGTAGAGAACTGTTTGCGCCTCAGAAAACAAAGATGCAATTAAAGCTTCATTTGTAGTTTTCAGTTAAGGTTATCTTTCAGTACAGGATGAACCATCATTTTTTTTCTGCTAATTATTTTCATTAGCTGTTTTAACTCTTCCTGAGAGCTCTTAATAATTGCTTCAGAGCAGAATGTGTAAAACTGAAAATTATTTATGGCACTGATTAGAACTACAGAATACTAATATGGGTAGTCAGGAATAATTCACCATAGCAGGAAAAGCATTATTTAATTGTTTAATATAGAAGTTTAATTGTGCTTGCATACAATTATCATGTAAATATCACTGTGATCACTTTAAGAGGTTATTTCTAAGTGTGTCAAAATTCTGAAGCAATCTGAAAATAATTAATTTTTTTTTCTTTACCTCCCTTCACAAGTCTCTCAAGTGCACTGTATGTTTTAACTTAAACCAAAATATAGCCAAAGGCAGACAGGAGTTCCAACAGTGACCAGTGTAATACTCACTGCTTTTAATTACTGTAACAATAAATCACACAGGAATGTCCTCCAGGAACTAAATGATTTTCTAAAAACATTTGAGAATATTTTTGAAATTCAATTAATTGAAGGCACCAGATAAAAGGTACACATTCTTAATGGCTATAAAATAACCCTAAGGGATGTAACTGAGCTCCAAGCTTAACTTCAAAGTGTGACAGAAATACTTACTGTATTACTTTAAAAGTATTCAGATCAATGAATCAGTTAAAATTACTTATACATTTACCAACCTTTTCATTTTCTTTCTGAATATGATAGAAAGAATTGCTCTCATTTCCCAGGACACAAAAAGCAGTTGAGACCTGTAAAAGAAATTGTAATTAAAGCCAGCCTTCAGTCAAAATTGGTATTATGAATTTTTGGTTGACACGAGATAAAGGGGCCAGTGAAACATAAAAGTGGCTTGATAAAACATACATTTAGACATTTTATATTGAAAATTAACTGGTTTGTGGAGATATTTCAGGTTCCGGGATTAAATCTGTCCTTGTTAAAGCCAGTAAGCATTTTTCTGTTGAATTCGATAGAACCAGAGTGTCACTCTGCAATCTGTATTGTGTACAGCTGTGTGTACTTGACTGGCTAACTGATTACGGGCCAAATTAGTTCTTTTTTTTTTTTTTTTTTTCTGCTTCTTGGACTAATGGTGCTACCTTGAGCACCCACATGGCTTTGGAAGTTGCTGAACACCTCAGTCAGTCACAGCATGCCTTCAGCTTTTGCAGGTAGTACTCAGATATAGGATGCCAAATAATGCTCACTAGGATCTAACTCTATCAGTAAATATCTTGACATTTGGCCTATAGTTACTGAGCATCAGAGGTTGTTTTAACATAGAAGTGTTTCAATCATCACAATTTTCTAATTTGTGAGATGATTTTATAATGCAGTGTGACTGAACAACAGGAAAGTGTTAAGAAATATGTAGAGGCTGAACTGATGCTTCCAGCCAATCTTTTTAGCAGAATTGCTCTGTTCTGCACAGCTCTTCCTTCCCCTCTGTAATCTCGACCTGTAGCCATGCACCTGGGCCTTGGAAACACACCATAGGCCCATGGTTATTGTACCAAGGAGGTAAGGGTTAACTTCTAACCTTTGCAAAATGGCTGCTTGTTAAATATTTGCCAATATGTAATAGTTAAACTGCATATATATTATTCGTTAGTGCAGAAAGCTTAGAGATAGTGGAACCATAATTACATGTACATTAGTGCACATCTCTGTGCACTTGTATGCACACATAAGGCTGAAATGAAGTGTCTGTACTGTATGAAGGGACTATATTGAAGAGAAGACTGAAAACAGTCTACTCAAGACTAATTGCAATATTTTTCCATGGGTACTTCTTTTCAATACTCGCCGATAATTTTCTTAGTAGCATTTTCTCTGTGTTTAAAACACCTTAAAGTGAGGCAATAAAAAAAAATGACAACAATGTTGCAGAGATAAATGTATCTTTATCCTCTCTGTTTCTTTTCCTTGAGCATTCAAAATCATAAGAATCTTTGAGCATTTAATATTGATGTTATGTCATGACGATATAAAAATTTTCTATAGCTCCACACAGTAATTCTGCACCCTGCAGGTGTGAGAGGGGTGAGGGGGTCGCTGAGCCTTGGAAGCAGCCACAGCATATTGCAATTGCAAAAATACAGTTGCTGACAGTACACGTGTTGTATAATAGTAATTTTTAAATGGCAAACAACAAATATAGTACAA
Source organism: Anabacerthia variegaticeps (assembly GCA_035583185.1). Taxonomy (NCBI): domain Eukaryota; kingdom Metazoa; phylum Chordata; class Aves; order Passeriformes; family Furnariidae; genus Anabacerthia; species Anabacerthia variegaticeps. Next base: position 86,133,026 of record JAWWEW010000078.1, read on the forward strand.
GACTAAACCCACCAATAAGACTCAGGTTTCATCAAAGAACTCTGTTTAATAAGGGTAATCAAATAGTAAAAACTATTTTAATCAGGGACTGCAGACTGTAGAAGACAGTTTGATACATTTATTTTGACGGGCAAATCCCCATAACACTCACAACAGACTCACATTGGCACCTGTGACCTGTAGGCAGGTTCAAATCAATTCTGCATAAAAAAGCCTGAACTTTCTATAAAATGTTTGTCCCACCAATTACTCCAAACCACTGTTCACAAGTATTTAAGAACTTTTCTTTTCTGGAGACTTAGCAGTCAAAAGCTATTTTTTTTCAGAGTAGTTAAGTTGTTTATCTCAAAAGGGCTGCTTGTCTAATAAAGGAACACACAGATTTATGAGTATAAATATCTCCATAAATTCTGAGAAATCATAGAACAGTCCTACATTTCCCCCCTTCTCCCTCCTATTTTGAAGATCAATAAATATTTGAACACTTTTTTTTTTTTTTTTAACCTTTGGTGAATTGGTTTAACTGCAGTAACATAGAAGAGATAAGTAAAAAACAAGTCAGAATATTGACTTCAGATTAAAGATGAGTAAACCTGGGATAATTTACCCAGAAAGTAGAATCATTTAATTGAAAATACATCTCAGGCAGGGTTAAACATGGCAAACAAAGGAAAAAATATGGTCATATGTCCAATTTTTAAGTTTGCAAAAAGTCTGTGCAGACAACATACGAAATGCGGTCATGTTTATTGCAAGGTGCTGTGTTTCCTCTGAATTGTATTTTCTAGTTAAGACTCCTCCTCCCCTTCCAAGCATCTGATTTCATAGCAGGTAAAGCTCAGTCCTAAGGACACAGCAGGAGATGAGGGATTTCTGCAAAATCCTCATTAATGTTGAAGGAAGAGCCTGCCTTGGGAGGATGACTCAGTTTCCTGCGTCTGCCCATATCCAGAGGTAACTGTGGGAGCCAAAAGAGCAGCCACCTGCAGCTGCATGTATCCCCAGAGAGTATGTCCTGTTTGACATTTCAAGCCTTGCACAAAGCTCCCTGTTGTGCTCTGTTTCCATGCCAGCCTATTTCTTCAGGTGGAAGTGGAGCAGACTGAGACAAGAACTGCTTATCCAGGAACCAAGAAAATGTCAGTACCAAACTCAGACCCAGCACGGTCGGGGACATATCAGAGCCAGGGGTGACATTGGTGAAGCTGGTTACTGCAGCTGGCTGCACATCACCTAGAGGAAACTTCACCTCAGGCAATGCAATGGAGCCAAAGGTCAATGGCAGCCCCTGGCACCACAACCATTTCCACATGCTTCAGTTTTCACCCAAGCTGCAAAAGGACGCCTATTGCCAATTTGGCCAGGTGGCCGTACCAGCTGCTGGCTGCTTGTGGTCAGACAAATGAAGAAGTCTGAGTGGGCAAGTGTGAGAAAATCTGTCCCTTCCCAGCATTACCAAAGTGCTGGCAACTCCAGGCTCGCCCAGGCTCAACAGCAGGAGATCAGCTGGTCTCTTTTTTTTGTCCGGTCACTTCTAGCTTTAACCAGTTATTGAAAACTTGATCTACCAAATCTGTTTTGTTGTTCCTGGTGTGACTGTTGTTGGCTTGCAGTTTTGCATCAGGTTTTCTTACCAAGAGTCAGATAGCCACCTTACACTGGTGTGTAAAGGAAGATTTCCTAACTCTGGGCCTCAGATGGTGCTTTTTAGGCTTGCCAAGCATTTGGGAGGAGGACTTGCTGGATACGGCGATCCCCGCTAACTACTCTTTTGTGGAACTTAAAAGATTTAAAACAGAAAGCATGGTAGAGTAAAATCTGGGATGATCTGAAAAAGAAAAAGCTATAGATAGATGTAGAAGACTTCACAAATGTAAGTAACACTTACTAATCTAAGTTTTTTATTAATTACACTTGTGGGAAAAGGCAGATGGAGGAATTCCTGAAAGCAGAGAGGGTCACAGGAAGAGTGGGAGGGTGGCTTGTTCTTCTGGTCTACGTTATGCCGGCCTGTGAGAAATGTGACCCTAAATGACATTAGCAAATTGGAGCAAATTGAGAGTCATGTCACTGTAATGGTTGACCTCTGTGTGCAAGAAGAAACAAAACCAAAGGCAAATTATTTTTTTTTGCCTACTTAATGCAATATATTTCCTTGAAAGAAACCTAGTTTAATCTGTGTTTCAGTAATCACCAATAAATTTGTAAGGTTCTCTAACCTGTCATTTTTTCCCTCTAGATTTGCAAAGTGCTGTGGCTTGCTAGCTAAACAATCCCCAACATTGCTTACCTGCAGTTTAGAGAACTTAAATTCACTCAGATCAGCTTTGTGAAGGTACTTCAGAATTACCAAAAGAGACATGCAGGGGGGACCTTTATGAATTTATAAAAGTACAGTCATTAAAACTGCAGTTCAGGAGCCCAGCTTCAATTCCCTCTTCATTTTATTTTGTTCTTTCACAGAGACGTATGAGTTTACTCTTGCCTTGCCTTGCTTGTATTAAAAAATCCACATGAAACTCACTGAGAAACAGGATAATGATAATTTTTTTTCGTGTTGAATGCCACTTTGTCTTTTTGTAGTTTTGCTATTTACGTGGAAGTGCACATGTCAAGGTAAATTTGTTAAATTTGCAATTGAACATTTTATAGATAGAACTAGGAAAAAGAAAATCAGTTTTAACAATACAAGTAAAGAATGATTCTTGTGTTACGTATGAATCATGCAATTAGTGAGTTCCACTAAGGATAGTAATTGTTCATTACTTCAGATCTGGAAGCTATTTTGAAATGCTCTGGAAAGATGAGTGAGAAGAATATTGTGTATCTTCAAAATCAAGTTCGAAGAGCTTACCTTCAAGCACATGACAGCATTACCAAGTAGCGATGACACTTACAGAATAAATGCTAGGGGGAACAAAAAGCAGCCTAATATAGAAGCTTGGCTGAAATAAAACTTGGAAGTAGTTTTCCAGAAGATGAAAAAAAAAAAAGCTTATGGTAAAAAATAGCAAGACAGATGAAGTCCTAGGACATTCACACCAAACAATTCTCTCTCCCATTTTCACATGTGCACTGCAGAACCATGTGGCAGTGCAGCTGAATCCCATCAAAGATTCTGTAGAAGACTAATATTTTTCTTTTGCTTGGAAGTAAAGGTTTATGTTAGTACTATATAGATCTGCATAAGTGGCACAAGCAATTTGATTTTGTTTCCTCTACTGGATTTAACTTTATAGTGTTTGCAATGGATGAAATGAGTAAAATGATGTGGCCTGTCCCAAAACACTATTAAACACATAAGTAGCAGTCTGGCTTTTATACCTTAATTTATCAAGATTCCAGAGAAGAAGGGCAGTTCCATAGGTAAATAAAATGCTCAGGATCTTCCTTCCCCCTTTATATGCCCCCCAGATTTGTAAAGACAAAACCCATCATGTCTTAGGGCATAAGCCAACTGATGAAATTGAGCTCCTTTAAGAGAGGGTTTTCCAGCTGTCCTCTGCAGCAGATGGTACTGGACAATGTTAGAAATAGGATACTTGATGCATATACTGTAGTTCTGTTTCAGAATAGCCATTCCCATGTTTCTTCCAGATTCAGCTTTTCTTTCACCTTTTTGACTGCCAAGATTATCAAGGATATTTACTCCAACATACTGCTCATAGTCTTGTTTTTAAAACTTTCATTGAAGACAGATTTATTTGGACTGCTGTTAACCAGTCTAGAGGAAATTGTCCTTCTGGCAGCAATATCTCCTTTGGGAACCTGTCAGTGTTAATTCTTTCTTTAGCTGTTGAACCAAACCAGGAGGCAAGAGACACATTTAGGAACCCAAGTAAGTTTTTCAGAGTTTCTGAGCAACATCAGCTTCCACTCTGGTTGGTCAGAGCTGATGCTCAGCATCTCTTTGAGTAGGTCACTTTTGGAGAAAGGCTTTAACTCTTATCTATCAATGGATGAAACTCATGTCCTCATGCCAGCATTTGCAGAAAGGGTTGCATAAAGTTGTGTTTAGGAAGGCAATTTCATTTAGAGATTTAACTGTTACAAAAGATTTGGTCTTATCAGTATCTATCAGTATATTTGTCTATATCAGTAGACATAGACAGTAGATACAGAAGCAAAAAACTTTTTGCAGTGTTTTCCCTGTTGCATTTAAGACAGAGTAGTTTGTGGTGAATGATTCAGCTCTAAAGGAGAAGGATAGGAACCTGAACTCAAATCTTCTATGAGTCAGATCGAATATGTGTCAATAATGTCTCTTAGTCAAAACATTCAGATTTTAATTCCAAAGTGGAAATTCTACAGTTTTTTTTTTTTTTTCCCCCTAGCATATTGGAAACCTTGAGAGTAGAGGTCTGGTCCCTTCAGGGAACTTTTCACTTAAATTCACACATACACAGCCTGATTTTCAACAGTTATATTGAGCACAAGCACTCTAGATATTTATAGGGTCTGAACAGAGACAGAAGAAAGGTAGAGTGGAGAGTTGTGTGACAGAAGGGTTCTTTTTTTCTGAAATCCAGACATAATTGAGAAATTCTATATAAGGAAAATAAATGTAATGCAAAGACTATTTCTCATCACAGTCTTTGAACACACTGATCTAAAAGTTTTAGAATGTAACTGATTTAAAAATAATTTAAATGAGTTAACCTTTTATGAAAATTCTCAGAAAATTTTAATCTTTCCTTGAAGATATTGTCTGCCCTAAACTGGAAGAAATGAGCAAACTTGGTTGCACTTAATAAAAACTGACATTATTTAGCTGAAAATGCTTCAAAAATTAGAAATACCTCTTAAGTAGCCAGATAAAACAAATAATTGTTTTTCACCTACAAATGCCTAGTGGAAAATTAGATTAGGTTAATGATATGCACCTAACTAGAAGACCAAAAAGTAGAAATTGGATTCTTGTCTCTTCTAACACTGTTGCCTCTGTGATTAAATCCTCTAAATCTTTGTTAATCTGAATGTAATGCTTTAGACAAAGATCTATTTTCCCTTTTCAGAGATAAAAGAGAACTAAAAGGGAGGTAAAGAAAATCTCTTGAATGTTTACTGCAATTTGGATTTTTGTTGGTTTGTTTGTTTCATGTTTTTAATCTTATTGTAGCACAGATTGTATCTATACCAGTCTGGCAAATAGACCAGATAAAAGACACTTTGCACTGCTTTCTCTTGAACTCATATTCTTCGTTCCATTATTTGAATCATAGGGCAGAGGCTTCCTCTCAGCTGCTGACTCTGGCATTGTTATCTCTCATTTGGTTATGTAGCCTGTGACCATTAGAATTTAATTTCTGTAGACATAGATACACCATTCTACAGATTCCAGTTTCTTTATGCAGAAAAATTGTTTTCTGGGCTATCTCTTTCTTTAATTTCCTTCTTGTATACTCTGTTATGTTCCAAGTTTATATATTACATCACAGTGTATGTAATTTTCACAATACTAGTTCAACTTGTGTAAGTTTATTAATAGCTGCATTAAACTGCTTTTGCAAAAAATCAGACTGTACTTTGAAATAGCAGGAGAAAAGAAAAGTCTTTGAATAAATTTGAATCCAATTAATTGTGAATAATTGCTTTTTGGAAATTCTCATTAATATCAGAGTATTTGGCTCCTAAAAATCTATGTGAGGAGACTGTAACAGACATAGGGCCCTTTTTGGGCAGGAGCACATTTTTTTCCACTACTGAATTATGGCTTACTATCTTGCCCAGAGCTGTTAACCACAAAAAGCAGAAAGTTGTTCAATAAGACTTTGATAAGCTATCCACAGTGTTTTTCGCACTAATTTTCTGTTCATTGGGTGACATAAAGAGTTCCCAAACCTGCTCTCTCCATTGTGATAGGAAGAATACATTACACCCAGTGCAGTTAAGGAATCAGTGTAGCATGCCTCCTTTTGCAGTTGAACCAGACTCTGCAACCAAGACTTCTTCTTCATCAGGGTATGTAGATTCCTTACAATCCTGAAGAACAACAGACTAACCTTCTCTCTTCACTTTTCACGCCTTGCCCCTGTCCTGCTTCCTGCTCAGGCAGTAACTGTCCTTTCTTTGGAAGCCATAATTCTGCGCTTCTTACCTTCATTTGAAAAGACTGCTTTGGAAACTGTTTCCTAGCATTTGGGACTCCAAGTTGAGCACGTGTTATGGTCCCATACTCTTTGAACACGAAGAAGCGGATTTTGAGATACTCACATTTTTAAACAAGTGAGGGACTGTAACTATGAACAGACATGATCCCTCTGCCTTGGCGACTTTGCAGCAGAATGTACAAAAGTTTTAATTAGCCATAGACCAACAACCTTTCCATAACAAACGATGATGTTTACCTTTTATGTGAAAGTTCCAATACTTGCTCAAACGACATGCATTTTCTTAGCCTGAAGGTGTCAGGATTAGGTTGGATTCAGAGTGCAACCTTCTCCTTTTCTATGAAGGATCCTTCCTTTTAGGCTATGAAACATTTAGAAATTGCAAACTGCCCTTGACTCACTTTCTCTGGGAACAGTTCTGGAGCACAAGATTTATTTCTTTGTGACTGTTTCAGAATATTTTGGGATAATTTCTTTTTTCTCCCAGTTAGACTTCCTGAGGCCTTTTAAGAGGTGGCTGCTAAAATATTTATAAACATCCACATTCTCTTGGCTTTGTACTCAAGAAAATGTTTGGAATACTCCAGATAATCAATTTTCTAATTACACAATTGGTATATTTGCTTTCTATATGGATGTCTTGCTGCCTACTATTAGCTTAACGTGAAGGATTTTATTTCTTTATATTGCTGTTTTAGACTATGGGAAAGACATGACGTGTTTTTTTGAGACAAGAAAGATAAGACAAATTTTTGAAAAAGGTGATGCCTGATAACTGTCTTGTCATTACCTCCCATTTCTTACCCTACATCCCTTTCTGCTTCCATAACTAGAGGTTCTTTGGACCAGATAGTTGGGTTTGGACATTCTGGTTTGATGAAGGTGGCTGTAAACTTGTTCTTGATAGACCCAGGTACCTCAGAGTCATTTGTATTCCCTGTCTTCAGACCACGGAACTCTAAAATACTGTGAAAAATAAGCAGTGATTGTTTACAGATGGACTTTGGAAATGAGGAGATTATGATAGACTGAATTAGTTATAAATAATTCTTTCCATAGAGAAGTGGTTCTCTGATTCTGTGAAAAGGACTTACAGTCATCTTAGTGAGTTACTAATTTGTTTACCTTCAAGTAAAATCATATCTCTAGAGCCAGCCAATTTTTATACTGAGGTGTAGAAGAGCTGTCCTATGTGGCAATGTGATGGATAACTTCATTATACAACTTAAGAAGCTCTTCTTCCCTTTCTTGTACCTTTTCACACTCTAGTTAATCACCTCACCCTGGTTAAACCAACTGACTACTTTAGCATTAAAAGTATGCAGAATTAACATTTTACTGCACCAGGACCAGACAAAGGCAGTCTTTTCCATCTGGAAAACAGCCTTGTTTAAATGCTTCTGTCTTCTCCATCTGATGTGTAGTCCAGCTGACGCCACTTCCAACCAAGGGATTGAGTCGTGCTCAAACTTCCATCCCTTCTCCATCTTTTTCCTTGTTAAGAATATAGCGTAAGGATGGCTGGCCTGGGCTGTCCCGATCTTCAGTTCTGGCAGATATTGTCTGTTGTGTGTATATGAACAGGAGGATTTACAACTTCCAGCAATCTGTGGTTCAAGCACCTTCTGGGTCCAAGATGATAAAGTTCTGGTTACTGTCACTGGGCCTGATCCTGATCTGTGGGCTGGCATCCTGCCCAGCCTCAGTCCCTCCCCAGGGAAGTGCCCTGAAAGTTCTCCCTTCTCCATTGTATATGATGTGAAGTGACTTCAGTGTTTCTTTCATCTTGCTATGTGAGTTTTCCATCTTTTTGGGATGGAGGGAAAAATCAGACCTGGACACAGTATTCAGCATATTGATTCACTTTCAGTTTATACAGTGACATATGAAACTTTTCTAAAATTCTTTTATATCTTGAGATACTTTCATAATCATGATTTTAAGTTTTTAGTTTCATAAAACTGGGTGAATATTGTTTTCATCCCTTGGGCCTAAATCATGTACAACCTTTTTACAGAAATTGCTGCAATTTTCGATAAAAAATGGAGCTGTTCCCAACCACCAAGAACAAGAGTCTTTCCAGTGTTTTGAAGGCTTCGTTAGAGTAAGGATTTGTATCTGTAAGACCTTATCTGCCCTTCTTTTAGATATTGAGATGGATTCTTCTGTTGCAAGACTTTACAGAGTAAAATTCACTGCTTCACTTTCTCTGTGTAAGCAGTGCTTACCACCTCTCCCTAAATTCTGGGATTCTATTACCAAACAGTAAGGACAGTGCTGAAGCTCTATTTTGAGATGGTAATTAAAGGAATCTTTTTCTTGTTTGTTTTCAGTTGAAACATTTTTTCCTCAAAGCTTTTGCATGAACACAGTTGGAAAAAGAAAACCAATATGACATCACATTTTGTCACCATCAATCATTTGCTATGCAAATTGAGATGCCTAAAGGACTTCAGAGAGTTCAAGGCCTGCCTGCACATGGGGCTTGTACAAACAATGAAAGATTTACCATATGAGTAATAAGTACTTTCAGGAAAAGATCTATTACAAATGAAAGTATAAAAGGATATGGATAGAAAAAGGAAAAAAAGCAAATGTTGATCACAAAAAGGGAAACAAATGGATTAGTGACCACATCTGGTAAAATGATTTTATGAAATACATTTATTTGGAAAATATTCATTAAATTATTTTGCCTGAAACTTGTGCTCACTTTGAAAATTCTGAGCAGCTTTGAAAATGAAATGTTTTAAAAATAAATAGAAAAACCATAATATGAGATCAAAGGTGCTTCCACAGTTTGTTTCAGAGGGGTTCACAGAGGATGCCTGCACTAAAATAAAGCACCAGAGAACGAATATAGTGATATTCTCCCAGGCTACAACCATTCTCAGATAAGGATCTTTGATAAAGGTAATACCTCTGTGTTTAGTGGAGCCTGATTTTTTTTTTTCCCTTTGCATTAGTTTTTCTGATTCTTTTTTTGTCTTGCTCTGCATTTCAGCAATCCTGTGGCAAGGAATTCCAACACTTGTGTGCTCACTGATTGAAGTATTATCTTTTGCTTGTTTTGAACTTGCCACATGCTGATTTCATGCTGTGATTTTTGCCTGCTGGCATTCACTGGAAAAGTACACTCAGTATCTATTAACAAAAGAATGGAGGCTACTGTATCAGAACAAATCAGGACCATAATATATTTCCCATCAAGACAAGACAGACCAGACTGAGGTCACGTGAAATGAAAGTATCGAAGCTTCTACACTTCCCAAAAGACAAAAAACACCATTCCTCTTTCTGGTGCAGTAGACACGAGTGGTCTTCCCCAAATCTGTTTCTGAAAGGATTTTCCAGCTCCTTTGAAGCCACTGGCAAAGTTGCATTAAAGACAGACTTCTTGTGCAAAAATAAAATAGGCTTTAAGTGCACAAGTATAGATTGGATTGAATATAGAAGATACTGCCCATTATCAATATTATTAAATGGTGAATTTAGAGGCAAAATCCTCAGGCATAAAATTACCTCTTATTTTGCTGGCTACTTATGCAACCAGACAGGAGGTTGCATGTTCTTTCACTCTGCCTTGCTGTTATGAGTGATTTGGTAATCGTGATAAACTCTGACCAGCTTTTCACCCTGGAGAGTCTGTAGGGAAAAAAGACTTTTTTTCTGATATTCAACTCACCAGAAGGCTGTGAACTAAGAATTCAAGAAGCAGATGTCTTTACATGCAGTGAAGGACACCAAACCATATCCAAAATTACCTGTGAACAATAATAATGAAAAAAATTTATTATACATAGTAGGATTTGAAATGAGATTTGCACCCAGATCCCTGATGGCAACATTAAGTTCCCTTCTGGAAAAATAACTGTCCAATTTACAGCTAATGGATTGTGCAGAATTATATGAGAAGCAGTAAAAAACAGGTCAACTTTGGGCAAGCTATATTAGGGTCTTGGGGAAACCCAAGAAATCATGTATGAGAGTATTGTGCTGCTTACTGCATGAGCAACCTCTTTGTGGTACTGACCCTTATTGGTCAACGAAGTGCAAGCTGTAAGAATAACATTCTTTGAAGGAAATTGTCTATTCTAATTTTAGTCAGACGCTTGTTGGCTAATACACTGAAGAATGAAGTTTTCTATCCTTAAGGAATTTTTATTCTGTGGTGATGTCCCTAGTGTCCTGACTGGTCTCCATCTGCTCTCAGCACAGTGCTAGTCTCCTGTAGGTTTTCTGTCATAGTTGCCACATAGACCTCTTAGGATCCTTTTTAGATCATGTTAAATGTCTATGCCACTTTCGGGCAACTGTATGCCCCTCTTCCATCCTGTTTATTTTTCATCTGTTGGGTTCAACAGTATCTATCACAGGGAGCTCTTCTGCTTCCCTTCACGCAAGGAAAGGATGAAATTTCTTTTCTAGGTCATTAATATTCCTTCAATTTTATTGGCTGTTGCCTTGTTTTTTTGCAATGAAGAAATGAATAAGAGTTCATGATTTGCTTTTACCTTTGTATGCATTATTTTATTGTTCTCCAATGTTTCCTCTCCAAAGGAAAGAATCCTGATGCTTAAAAATCTTCATTTCATGAAAATTTGATACTATATTAGCATTTACATTCTCTGGACACCTTCTAGTTGTACTTTATTATTTATTTCAAAGGAGGTGATTAGATTTAAGCACAACATTCAAAACAAAAGCATATGACTGGCCTTCAGTAGGATGCATTAATTTGTGGTGTGTTGCTGTCCACAAGCCTCCAGGCTGCATAAGGTTCCTTAGGGCTGCATACTGTACAAACACAGAGCCTGGAAGCTCTTCCAATCAAATTTTAAAACAGATGTAAAAAAGGTGAATAAATTATAGAAATGAGAAAGGAAAAGTGTGCAAGGGAGTAAAATGGTTTATGAGCAGTAAATGCAAACCCAGCTAATCTCATTCACAGTATTAGATAAGTTTTCAGGTATTATTTTAATCCAATTTTAAAATACATTTCAAAATTTAGTCCCCCAAATAATTAATAATTATGTTAATGGAGATGCCAACAATGACTCATTGTCTCCTATGCCCCACTCCCAAATGATTACCGTTCACTTAGAGCTCATGAAGGTGTATCGTCAGCTCAAATCATATTGAATGTTTTACCTCCCACTGTACATTAACATGCCTTTGTTAACACAGAGTTTTAACTGCAGTCAGGCAGCACAGTTGTCTATCTCTTAAAGCGCCTCTGGAATTCCGCACAGTTCTTTCTGGTTTTCAGTAACCTAAATTATTTTGACATCTGTGAATATGCCACCTTGGACTTCACCTTTTCCCAAATAATTAATAGACACATTAATTAATCATTTCCCTGCATTTTTAAAAGAGTTCCAATATTAACTCTATTGTTTATATGAGGAACACAGTGCAGGAAAAATTACAAAGCCAAAGCGGTAACCTGTTTCCTGGGTCATTTCCTGTAAAAATAACCATCAGCTGGTATATTTGAAATTAGAAATTATTGTTAAAAGAACAAATCTAAAGGTAATTCTCTACTCTAGGTGTGTCTTAAACAGAAGAAAGTCTTACACTAATGCCAAAGTGAAGATGTCTTTAAAAGGAAAATACTGATTGTACCTCTTCTCTGAAATGAAAGGTGTTTACAGGTCTCAAATGCAGGAATGTGTTTGGGAATAACTGACAGACCTCAGGTAGAAAAGATAAATAAGTGCACAGGTGAAAAGCAGTGTCTTAAAATTCACCTAGAAGTAGATCTTGTAACCCATTGACAAAAGCAGCATTTAATAATAAATCTCTAATAATTTTTTTTCTGTCTGAGAAAAAAGATTGTGGGAAAACACCTGGATGATGGAGAAGAAATCTTTCTTGAGTGGATGCAGCTGTCAGCATAACGCTGCTGGGAAGAAGATTATCAATTATTTCCCATGGTTTAATAGATAGAATATAATTGTATTAGACAGACAATAGAACCTTATACTTGTACAGTAGTTGTCTTTATTCGCTGTTCCCTCTGACTTTCCCTAGCTACTTTGTAATTAGTGGTTAGTTTTACCC
>JAWWEW010000078.1:86145298-86244072 GCA_035583185.1 Anabacerthia variegaticeps
CGCGGTTCGGCCCCTTTTCTCGCAGCTTCCTAACCGAACCCATAAATGTCTCATGCAAACCGCTAATAAATGTTTTCACTCCGCAACCCCTGTCTCGAGTGGGAACCGGTCCTTGTAACCCCGTCAAACCGTGCCAAAAGATGTGGCTTCAGATGGACTTAATTTCAATATTCTAATATAGAAATGCCAATAAAATACTGTGATAGTAATTTCAGAAGTAAGATGGTTACATCTTAGTCAAATATATCTAATAAAAAAGGAGTCTGGTCACAGGAGCTTCTTTTACATAGCCAAATAGCAGAAAAGCCCTATTTTTGAAGTGGCAGCCTTTTTATACAAAAGGTGGTGCTGTAAATTACCTCATGGGATTATTCCTGCTTACTGGGGTTTTCAAAAACTTGAAGCTTGAAGCTTATTCCTATGGAAAGCAATGGAAATTAGGCAACTTCTAAAAATCTGATGCAGTGTTTGTTTGCTTGTTCCTGTGTCAAAATACTGGTAGTGTCATGTGAATTTCTGAACTTTTTGGTTTGGTTTTGAAATTACTTAAAAGCTTTTGAAAATCTACCTTGGACACTTCAGTAGATTGTGGGAAAATGATTGAATATACGCTTTTTGCCATGACAGATAGTTTCAGCTTATGAGTAAACAAAACTGAGTAAATCTGAGAAAATTATCTCTAAACAGAATAAAGATTAATTAATGGATTTCCTGCCAAGAGTAGATAGAAGTTATTTTTAAGGCAATCCATTCTATTTTAGGGATGAAAACCACTATGTTATAGATCCCACCCATTTATAAAGATTCAGAGTACAGATGGTGGTAATACAGTTGGCACATCAGTTATTATCAGCTTTTTTTTTTCAGTTCTAATGCCTGCATTTTGTTTTCTGCCCTGGAAGAGTTCCCAGGTACGAACAATACTTTACGCAGCTGTATTGGTGGCAGCTGATATTCTTTCAGTTCTGAATTTCACATCACTAAAAAGTGCCTGAGAGAAATTTAGAACACAGCAAAAATAATCCAGATGGAAACAATGGGAAACAAAATTGGTTTGTGGGGACAGAGTACAAAAGTGAGGTGTGTACAGTTTTGTCAAGAGGTGAGTGCAGAGGAAAGTGGGTCGGAAACAGAGCAGTATACTAATAGCATATAATGGCTGAGGGTTTTTCAACTTCAGGAAATTCATATGGTTTAAGAAGATACAAGTATAAGTAAGACAATGAAAGTGAGAAAAACTATCAGGTATATGAAGACTTTAGGTTGTGAAGCAGTTTATTAATTAAAAGTTTAAGGTAGGAGGGTATTCTTCCTAAGGAGGGTACATGTGCTGGGTGAGGCTGTGGGTGGGATGCAGCCCCAGTCAGACAAGTAGCAGAAGTGTGTATTGATAGTGGAAATGCTCACATGTGAGTGAGAGTCAACCTGTCAGAATGAGTGGGGCTCTGTGACTCCTTCATCTGCCTCTACATGGGCATCCACCTTAATCCAAAAGATCTGACAGATCTAGCACAAGTTAAAGGGAGACCTGTGCCCCACTGGAGCAGCAGCTGGTGACGGGGCAGGCTTCAATAACTGGGATGAGCGTTCGGGGCTCTGTATGTTATCAGCTGTGCTGGCAAAATCCACTTCAATTTAGAGGGAGCTGAGCCTCCCCCACACCCAGCTTACGTGCAGACGCTTCCTGCAAACACCTGAAGGGATGCCTGAGAGTCCAGACCTGAACCCTGTTTTAGTTGTGTTTTTCATTTAATCTTTCTATGACAAGGTAATTTCTGTAGTTAAATCATGAAGTCATCTACAGATTATAAAGTAACCTCAGCTACAAATGATCTGGAAATTAATTCTGATCTATAATTAAATCATGTACTGTCTTTTCTCTTACAATGATCTTAAAATAACTGATAATATGTCAGTGTTTAACAGAATGAAATTTTTACAGTTTTGAGAATTATTTGCATATTTTCAACTTCTGTGAAATCGTTTGTGGTAATAAAAAATCTAAGCAAAATATTCCAAATCCATTCATATTATCATCTCTGTTTACTTTAGTAATGTCACAAGTTCCATGATTCTAAATAACTTAATTATTTATCATTATCTGAATAATATGTAATAAAAAGAGACAAATCATCATGTTTTTTTCAGTAGTAAGTGCATCATACCTGAGTAAATGACCTGACTTTTCCATTAGAGATGACATGGCATGCTCAGACTACTCACACTCAAAAGAAATGAAGATTTATTTTTAACAGTTTGATGAACACTTAAACACAGAAATGCTTCAGCAAATCTTCTCAATAGTTTTTCTCTTTTTGAATCTGGTTCACATTATAAATAGATAGCACATGATTTTGATTTTTAAAGTATTCTGGTATTTTAAGAATCAAAATAAACGTGTGTGTCTCAGAGTTCAGTACATGCAATGTCTATGTTGAATGACATTTCACTGACATTATCTTCCATGGGAAAATAAAGTTTTGCTAAAATTTTGAGAACTGATGGGAAGAAAAAACAACAGTAAAACCTTTTGTTTATTTCCAAATAAATTTTAGTGAAATATGATTTGATATATTTTACAATCTACTTGACCTGCAACAAAGTCAGTTTTCTGTTAGGACTAAATCTTTCCCTACCTCATGAACAGCTGCTCTATAACAACACATTATCAGAAAAAGCTGGGTTTAACAGCTCAGCCTTAGTGGTTGGTCATAAAGCCACACTTCAAAATGATGACACAACGAAGATAAACTGTAATTCACAATGTAAAAACAAAACAAAAAGCCCAAGCCTTAAAACAAAATGTTTTATTGTCTGAAGCCAAGAGAATTGACATGTTAATATTCTGTATTGTGCTTTGCTCCCACTTTTATCTTCAATAAAGGATGACAGTGTTACAAAGTTCTGGAAGAGGTCGAGCACTGTCACTTTTATCAAACATGGTATCAGCATTTTTCTTCAGTGTATTTTGAACAATGTTAGCTGCCTTGCCTTGGCTTAGGAAGTGAGTCGACTGCTCACTTTGTACTAGCATTTTGATTCTCACAGTGAAATTTGAGGTAGCACTGAGGAAATCAATTAAACACTCAGAAAACAGGAAAATCCTTATTTGGGGTGTATAAGAAAATGTTAGTTGCCTTTGAATGCATTTTGTTATTGGTTTGTCTACTTTGTCAGTTTATACCATTTCCAAGTACTGGCTCACTGTGCAGGTTGAAATCCTTTAATTCTGCAGTTTCACAGAACTATTTGTTGAGACTAGAAAATGAAGGACTAACCTAGTTGAATAAGCTAGTATTTTCTCACATTTGACTCTCAGGTGAATAACCCTCTCCCTGAAGCTGTCCGCTAAGTTGTATTCAATATTACTATTTTTTTGTAACTTCATTAACACTTAAAGGTAATAAAGGGAAAAATTCTTATATTAAATAAGAAAGTAACAAATTCTGGTTGTGTAACAGCTCTCAACAGAGGAACCTTGTGAAGGAGGAATTATCTGAATGTCTTAGCTATGTACAGTAGCTGGGGATATATGACCTGTTTTTTTTGTGATTAGGTATCTGTCTTACTGTAGCTCAAGTACAGTTCACGTCAGGGTTTGTTATGCACGAGGTTCTTTGCTGCTAATTTCACGTGACAACAAGATTATGCAGCTTAGTGCATAGCAGAAACATAAAGAAAAGGACTTTGGGTTTTCTTTTCTGATCTGTAAGTTAGTAGAACTTGTCAGATTAACAGGTATCGGAATGAAATGTGCAGTGATAATTATTTCAAGTATATAAATAAATGTTGAATCTCAGTGGGTACATGTGGAAATTCCTTGCAGAGCAACCCAAAAGTGCAAGTAATTACTGAATTACTGACTTATTGAATGTAAGTAATTTACTGTCACATTCTCTTATATTCATATACGGAGCCAGAAAAAATGTTATGTTTTTGCATACTAGATTGTAAAATATAAATTTAAAGGTGCTGGACTGATATATGTGATATATATGGCACTGTACTGATATACACATGATGGTAATGCTTTTTAAAAGAAGAGATATGAGCAGAAGCAATCAGCCAAATCAATTTGTATTTTGTGCCAATGCACTAAAGAATTCTCTAATGAATCAGTTAAAAAAAGAAAAAAAAAAGTATGAGATCTTGTTTTACAGTATTTGTGCCTATTAAGGGAACGTAGTAGATTCGATTTGAAATAGGATACCCAACGCACTTGTGTATTTAAGTTTAAAGACAGGCTTGTGATATGATGACTCCCCAAAGTCTTCATTGTGGTAAGTAGGAATTGAACAAATAACAGAACGAGAGGGATGCCAGGGGTTAAGCAGCCTTTCAACTCAAAGATATGCAGCAAGTGAGAACAGGGAAAGCAGTGATGAAGGCGGGGGTGGGGGAAATAAAGTGCACTGGTAATTTAACGCTTCCTTTAATAGAACAGTGCTTTCTTATTGATCAAAAAGTTACAGATTTATTGGAGAGACTCAGATGGACTTTTGGTGTACTATATAGTAAGAAGACATGCAAAATTTTTTGCTTTTTGGACCATGTATGCTCAGTCTTAGATGTAGTACTCCATTCAAGTATTACTGAAATCAGGATGTTCCAGGTAAGTAAGAATACAATTCGGTTCTTATTGTTCCCAAAGGATCAACAAAAAAATAGCAAAACAAATCTGTGCATTTTCAATAAAGAAATTAAGATTTGCAAGCATAAAACTAGATACAACAATTGCAGTGGGAAACAGAGTAGAAAAGGAAGCTTAGTTCCTTCAATCAATAGGCTTCTCTGTACCTTTTGTGCATGCTCCAGTAGTTCTTCCATCCTTCTGTCTTAAGCCACTTTGTAGGATTAGGACAGATGAGTGATTATAACTAAAATCTAAACTCTACTGGGATTATGTCAAAACTTTCTTAATCTGTTTCTACTCCTTCAGTGATAATATTTTGTGTGTTTTTCCTTGAAATAGTGCTGAGTGGGGATTCCAGTCCTGTCTGCCATAGCTCTAAGTGTACTGAGGGCTTTGTAGGACACACCTCAGCATATTGTACCCAATTACGCTCCATTCTGTGCTTATTCTCAGTGGAATTTCAATAGGATTACAGTCACTTTAACAACTTGGAAATATCTGAATTTATGCTGAGCACTGGCCTTCAAGTCAAGAAAGCTGCAAATGCCCTTTGGAAGGACATAATTTGGTTTGGTGCTGGAGACTGTGTTTTGGGATTCTTTTTTCCACAGCCAGAGTAGCCAGAGTAATGTGAAAATTTCAGCATGAAAATTCCAAGAACACTTTGCAGAGGTGAGCACAAAGGGAAAAACTTGCAGTGTATATTTGGTAAATCATAGGAACATGGTCATCCAACACCAGATTCTGCTAACTCTTCTTGTGTGTATGTAACAACGCATCTTCCTTCATAGATGATTCCACTGATTTCAAACAAGTAATTATGTTTATTAATATAATTATGTTAGCACAAGAGCTCTCTCTAGTGGAGCCAATGATGCTTTACTGGTTCTGTTGCTCAGATACTGAAAAATAGTAGAAATATTTAATCTGATTGTCTCCCAAATACAACTGATGTCAGAACAGCATTACAGTCACACAGCATATAAGGAATGCTGTGTCTATGAAATACTTTAAAAACATAACTTACAAAAGGTGCTGGAATCAAGTCTTTGCTGCTCACTGTCATCATTACCCGCAGCAGAGCTTGGATTTTTTTGAAGGTCTTAATGGCTCATGTTCAAGAAGAACATGAGACTGTTTCTGAACATGTAATTGTGTTTGTCAATTCTTATTTTCTGTTATTATTTTCTGAGATATGGAACTGGAAAAATTGCAGAATATACTGAAGCTATGTCTGTTCCATAAGAAGACCATGACACAGTGTTACATCTGTGTCCCTCATCCTTCTGCTTAAAGAACAGACCAAGCCCCACTCTTGTTCCAGGTGTGGCAACTTTCAAGGAAACATTACAGTAGGTAGTAAAGTTCAGAAAACAAATGGTCTATCCAAACAGCATTTTCCCTCAGCTGTGTTCTGATTTTAATACACGGAAGAAAGCAGACACTGAGAGAAAATCTTAGAGATGTGTGCAACATAATAGCTCATTTTACATTAATCAGTGTTTCTGTTGACTTTCTGGGTTACTTTGCACATACTGGTAGTAGGTAAGGAGCAGGAAAAAATCAAGATACTGCTTTTGGAGCAAGGAAGAATAAATTCATATTTCAGGGTCTTTTTTTTTCTTTTAAAAAGAGTTTTCAGACTCTGATGTGTTTCGCTTTCATTGCTACAGTTATTTTTCCCTTAGATTTAAAAAAAGCCCCTTATTAGTTGTTAAACGTATGAGTTCTGCTGTGTAAACTATATTGCTTGGCTTGGAAATCAGTTAAACCAACTAGTAAAAATAGCATGTTTCTCTGATGGAACACGGTCAACAGGGAGGTGCCTCTAGTTTAATGCAATGGTCAGTGTTGTTTTAACAAATAAATTTATGCTGGTGAGTAGCGAGATGATAAAATCTTTAGCAGACAGTTATTTGGATTAGTTACTATCAGGAAAGATTGTGAAAAACTAGGTAAGCTGTGAGCTGTGGAGCAGTTCAGGAAGCTGAGGTAAACCACAGTGGGAGGAATAAGAGTGCTCCTATACCTTAGTTATTCCATTATGTTTTGTTTAGATTAGGCAAAGAAGTGTAGACCTGCAGCCTAAAAGAGGAAAAAAAAATCTAAGTGGGAGCAGCTAAAAAAAGTTCCACTGAAGCAAAAAGGAAATATCTAAGGAGGCCAATGCTGAGGGGATAAAAATGCAGAGGACTGAGGGTCTTCTGGTGGCTTTGTGGTCTATATGGTGCCACCAGAACTGGCAGATTTTTCATGAAGGATTTTCAGCCTGTAAACGTAACCTAAAGGTAAGTAATTATGCTCTATTCTTAAAAGAGGTACATGTTTAGTTCTTTTTTTAAAATAAAAATGAAAGCTTTTGGTAGCAAAAGGTGGAATCATCTTTCTAGGCAGTAGCCTGGTTGAACACCACATACTTGCAGAGAATTGAGGAGCTCGTGGTCCAGTTCCTTCCTTTTTCCCAGAAGTCAAATCTTTTCAAAGAGGAACACGTATTTGTCTGTCATGGGTTCTCCCACATCCTCCTCATGTGCCTGGCCCACAGTGAGACTTGGGCTGAAATAACCATCTAGTAACAACCAGTAATTTTTCTGAGGAGTCTGTTGAAGCATTGCTGGCGAATCTCTGAAAGTATCAATGTCTGCAAAATAGCATTTATTTGCCTCCTTCTTCTGCCTTCCAGCTCCATGCTGTGGCTAATGATCTTTATAACTTTGGGTGTTTGCTCTTTATGATTTATCTGTTTCTTTTAAACTCCTTCAGTACAGATTATCCTTCTTGAATCTCATCAGAGGCAAATGGGATAGTATAGTTAAAGGAGATAAATATGCACCTCTGGGGGCTCAAACCAAGTCCTTTTAAAACTGGTATCTAAAGTAGGTCATGTGAATCCCGAGTTGGAGTACTTTGCTTACACTCAGTTTGAGTACAAAAAGTGAAAGGGCAGTCTGCTGCTGCTACCATCTTCAACCAAGGCAAAAGTTTTCTTTCCTTTTATGTGTGACCAGAAAAACTGCTTCAAGTAAAAGGTGTTACCAAGAATCTAATAGCAAGCGTAAGGGGGAGTTGAAGAAATGTAGCTGAGAGACTGATCTGGCTTGCAGCAGCATTATTACCAGTGAGGAGGAGAATAGTGTGGCCTGTCCATCCATCCTGTTTGAATTTGGCAGGCCTGGCAGGTGGAAGGTTGTAGTTTTACTCTAAGTCTGAACACAGTGATACAGCCATCACTTGAATCTGAAACTTCAGGTGTTCAAATTGTTACCTTTACACCATTATTTCTTCAAATAGGTGTTCAGCTTTAATTTTGCATGTTGGCATTTGAAGAAAAGTAAGCTTCGTTCATGCCTGCCTTCTTTTATTCCTTTTCTTGTGCAATACAGAAGCAGCATCCCTGACAATGACAGATAAATTTCAATTTCTGGGTTGAACAGTTAGTGTCTCAAGTGTTTTATTCATGGGCACCATATGCAAAAAGTGAGTAGTTTTTCCTATTGTGGAAAAGTAATGTTATGTTCAGAACTGCCAGAGTTACTTGAATTTGACTTAGCTGTGTTTTCAGGTGAACCTAGAAATGGAAAGTTGAAAAAAGCATCTACATGTTAAATACATAGTATACCTGTAGTTTTAATTCTTTTAGGTCAAAAAATATTCAAATGCATTCACAGTATTTTTGATTGAAAGAATTTGTAATTGGATTTCCAAACATACTGCTTTCATCTTGGGCAGTGCAATATGCACTTTGATAATAACACGGCTATGTCATTAGAAAGAAGTCCATTTACTAGTTTAGGCATAAAATGAGATACAAAAGAAGGCAATAAAATGCTTTCTAACATAATGCACCTTATTTTTTATTGTATTCAATAGAAGCATGATGAATAAGTAATCTTATAAGTGCATCAGAAGTACACCTTGGTTCGTCTCTTAGAGGTGTTTAGATTTCATTGCTATTGAGAATACTCATAATAACACTTTAATTTCTAATAAAGTGCACAGAACTTTATAATGGATCAAAATATGTGCCCATAAGCTGCCTAGATCATCA
Source organism: Anabacerthia variegaticeps (assembly GCA_035583185.1). NCBI lineage: Eukaryota > Metazoa > Chordata > Aves > Passeriformes > Furnariidae > Anabacerthia > Anabacerthia variegaticeps. The sequence continues at coordinate 86,153,980 of JAWWEW010000078.1, forward strand.
TGTTGGAAGAGGCAAACTTCCATACTACAGAAGTAATACAAGACAGCAGGAAAGGAAATTAAATAAAAATAAAAAGTAACATCTTCAAAATTACTTCTTTTTTAAATATGAAGCCCATAAATAATAATTTCCTTTAATAATAATTTCCACTTATTCACATACTTTTACTTGTAGTTGAGCTATATATCTATAAGCTTTTCTGGGCACAAGTTGCTTTTCCCACTGTATTTAATGGTATCTCATGCAAATTAGATTTGCAGCAAACTAATCTGGTCCAGGTAGTAAACGTCACTGCTTGAATTATTTTTTTCATCCATTCCTTTTTTTTTCCTATAGCATTTATGCAATTACCACTGCTAGTGGGATTCTCCCCTCCCTCCCCCCATGAAATCAGAAAAAATTAAATCCAAGGAAGCTAAATAAGGTTTACAATTTTTTCTAGCCTTTATTTATTTTTTTTTTCAGAGAAAGAGGAAAGATCTTTATTTGCTTTCAAGACATCCACCATTTAAAATTTAATATCAGAACATATGTAATTTTCCTGATAATAACATCACTTATTATATTTATAGGAAATTCTTGAAAGTGGGTGATTTTGCAACCTCAAAGACAATAGCAAAGCCAGTAGAGTATTTCTTTGTCAGAAGGTGTGCTTCCCCAGATTTGGGCTCTCAGCATTTCATACATGGCAGCTCTGCCTGCTCAATAATAAAGACAATCTTAGGACTACAAGTTCTGATTTTAAATGCTATTCATTTTGAAATTTGTTGTTCACAGGGAGAAAAGGAGGCCTTCGAATTGGTCCTTGTTTCTTTTTAAAACAATCTTTTTGGGGATTCATTTTCCACTGAGACTTCATATTCTGAAACTGACGATGTTCATAATTACACCTACAGAAACACAGATCTTTTTGAACAGCACGCTTTTTCCTGAAAAGATTTAATTTGAAACCTTAACAAATCAGTCATGGATTTGTTGTACTGTCTTTTGCCAAATATAGTCTCTGAAAGTCCTTTTGTGTTAAGCAAAAATCTGGCTATGAAATCAGTTTTAGGACACAAATAAAATAAAATAAAAACAAACAAAAAAACCAATCTGCGATGCATTGCAAGAATTTACAGTGAAAAATAGCAGCTACTAAAATAGCTGATTAGTAGTAATTTATTGTGCATACACAAAGTATATCATAGTTGGATTTCAATGCCCTCATGCTGGTTGTTGCTATAGTAAGTTGATTCTTCTGTAAACAGAGAGACAATGTTTTCCAAAATAGAAACCTTTTAAAGAAAACAAAGGTACCAGATATTCTGAGTCCATTTTATTCAGAAAAATTGTTTTATTTAAAAATAAGTGTCATTCCAATGTTTTCAGATAATCTTTGTTTTCCATATTGAAACTGTTTTCATTTAGAAAATTGCTAAAATTGAGTAAAAAAAAGAGATTTGGATCATTAAAAGATGAGCAGCAGCATAGAACAAAAAGTTCAGAGTTTAGAAACACCCCTGAAAATTACATGTTTAACTTATACGATAAACATATGTTATATATTTTTTTTTGTGAGTGAAGATAAAAGTCAATTCCTAACAACACTGGTCCAATTGTGCACATATTTCACTATTCTCTTGCATGAAGCTTCAGTTATTTCAGCTGGTCTACCCCGATATTAAAGTTAAACCTATATGACCAGACACTTTTTCAGATCAGAAATTATGTAACACTGATGTAAAATGCAGGAAAGAGAAATAATCTGTATGTAAATCAACATTGTTGGGTTATATTTTCCCCTATATGCTTAAAAAATATATCTTAGTTTGTAATAGGAACAAATTTAGTCTTGTTCCACTGCTTCTTCTTCCCCATTTGGAAGAGAAGAATTCCAAGTCACCTTTTCTGTTCAGTGCCTCAGTGGTACTGGAAGGGTGGACTTCTCTTTCCCTCTCACCAGATTCTGTGGCAGATTACCTTACATACAGAAATAGTGCAGGCTTTTTTTTCACAGTGTTCCCCCATAACTTCCTAGAACAAATAAGTTTTGCTCTTAAAATGAGCTTAGTTGCTTAGACAGACTACAGTATAAATAATGATGTACTGTGATGCATATTGTGATTTGCAACTAACAAAGATTCTCTCCAAAATATAAAAAATCCCAAAACCAAAACACACCTCTATCAGATTCTCCAAGTGCACATGAAAGTGATCTGAAAAAGCAAACAGAGAAATTACATCCTCAGCAATGTTTGCTTTCAATAAATTTTAGAAATTTAGGGAAAGTTCCAGGAAAAAAAAAGAGTGTGCCTCATGTTATTTTGAGATGCCAAGAGAGTGTGTGGCAAGGGCTGCGAAATAGTGGGGTGGGTTTTATGCTATGGCAAATTAAGACAACACCCTCTGGACACAGAAGTTCATAAATAATGAAAAAGATCAGGGTAAAAATAGTACTGATCAGCATGGCTTCATGCAAAGTAAGTGTTTGTTAATAAAACATTTTTATTCTTTGAGGATGACAAATATGGCTGATACAACAAATGCACTTAGGCATTTAAAAGGCATTTGACTTTGTACAAGCTTTTCTGATTTTAAAAACTCCTATCACCATACCATGTCAATGAAACATGTTAAATAGATTAAGATCTGTCTAGCTGACAGGTAACCAAGGTAGTTGTCAATGGAAAGCTGTCATGGAGCGTAGGTGTTTCTTTCTCATGGTCTTCTGCAGAAACTGTGGTCAGCCCAGTGTTCATGTGTCTCAGGGTTTGTAAAGCTAATATAAGATCACTGCTGATTAACAGAATGGTAAATAATCATGAGGACAACAACCTTGTGTAGACACTCTGCTGCTTGTCAAGTACTTTATCTTGATTTATTTTTCTCCATAGAGAGCTACCTGTTTGGACTGTGGCCTGTGATATACATTCCTATTCACAGGATATCATAGTAGTTCACTGACAAGTTGTGCCCCCAAAGTCTATGAATTTATGTAGTGGTGGCATCTGCATGTTAAAAGCCACAATGGAATATAGTGAAGTGACAAGTGGGGTGATTTGGTGAATTTCACAGGGAAACAGAAGATTTCTTTTTGTTGTGGAACATGAAGTATGGGAAGTTGCTGGTATTTAGCATGGGGATGAGCAGCCAGTTATATACTTGATTAAATCACTATTTGGAAAGAGAAAGGCATTCAGTGGAAAATAGATATCATGTCTGATTCATCACTGTAATGTACACATGGCTAAACTGATGGCCCGAGTCTTTACAATCCGCATGACACACAGGCAGCAGTACCTGGCACAGATCCTTGGTGGGATTTAGATGTACCTTAGCCCTATTCACCCAGCATTGGAACTTCACTAATCAACCTTACTCAGCCTCGTCAGTTCTGACTTTTGGGGGATTTATGTATATGCTAGATCTGGAGGTGACTTATGTCCAGCTGGCAAAGGGAAATCTGGCAGATCACATGTGGAGATGCCTGGAAGAGACTTTCAAGTTCATCACACAGTTTACCTCTGAGATGAAGGAGACAGATCTATAACCCTTGCTGGGATATAGCAGTATTTCATAAACTAAGGACAAAATATAAATTCTGATGAGGGACATCAACTGTAAGACATACTGCCTGTAAGGGAGGGCAGTATTTTGTCTCTCCTGATACACCTTCTCTATTGTATTTTAAGTGATGGCAAAGGGCTTAAGAGTCTGAAAAACATATTCTTTTACTCTAATATATTAACTTATATCAATATTCCAGATTTGTGTTTATTTCCTTACTCTGTTTTTCTCTTCAACTGACAGTTACCACACTCCATCAAGCTCTTTACTTGAAACAAAACTGATGAAGGCTTTGAAGATCTTCAGCACATAAAAGTCTTTTTACTGAGTTTATCAAAATATAATGTAAAAAAAAATAATTTAGAAGGGCAAGCATTTATTGAGAAGACCTAAAAGAAAGACTGTTGAGGATATCTTGGTTCAAAAGTAAAAATTTCTATTGATTCTGAGTAGTCAGCACTGTGTTCTTCACTTTCTGACATATTGGAGCAAGCTGAAAGAAATATACTTTCAGAAAGGCTGTGGGTAAAACTAGACACTACACAAATAATTTAGAATTTTCCTTTTGGCAGGAATGACTGCTTATAGCTGTAATGCTATGTGTATATGTACAAGCAACCAGATGGGTTTTTTGGCATTTCTTTGGATATACATACTCTTATCCTTACTGATGTCTTGTTTCCAGCAACGATTTTGCTGTTGCTTTCCTGATGCTTGCCTTATAAGAACAACATAAAGGATTTAATTAATGACTGTGGATGCATTGGAATATCTCCAAAGCCTTGTTTCATGTATGGACTCTATGTTTTGTCAGAAGCTCCTGGTACATAAAAGTAGCTGTACCTATGAATACCTGCCATTTTTATTTTATTTTTTTTTGACATTTTTGGACTTAATTTTCATGAAACAAATAACACAGAGATAAGTCCCAGAAACAGATGAGTAATCACATCTAGCTTCTATCAGTCACACATGGTTTGCAAATGGCATTGAAAAAAACTGGGTTGCAATTATGTAGTCAATAATAAACACTGACTATAATTCCTGTCCTTTGTATCTTATTGTACCCTTTGAATCTGTACATTCTTACTTATATTTGGGTTCAAAATAAAAAACATCATTCAAGAGATGACAGAACTCCAATTTCCTTCTAGTCCATTCATTTTCCATTATCTTATCCTTCTGGGAAATACTTTAATGCATCCTTTCACAGCATTAAAAGATCAACAATCACTTGTTGCTCAGGTGCTGGTTCTCTGAATCTGTTTTCATGGGCTTAGTGTTATTTCCACCAGCTACTCAATTCAAATTAAAATTTTTCTGTGTATACCAGATCTGGGTTTTCCTTTTCCTCTGTTAGCAAATGATTGCCATTCAAGTAGGTGGTACTCCTCCTACAAATCTACTCAAAAAGCCCTCAGTGCATAATAAACAGCAGATTAAGAAAACAGAGAGAATAATATTCATAAAACATTTGCAAATGTAGTTTACATTAACTAGAAATCAGTTGTGCTGAGGAACTTGAAGGTTTTTGTGACTCCTGGTTTGGACTAAATAAAGATTTCCTGTCCTCTGAGCCTCCAGGCTGGTCCACCCAACACCAAGCTCCTGGCTTGAGAGGGAGCATTGATATGTAGACTTGTGTGTTTATAGATACCATATCTGGCACCTATGATCTCCCCATGAAACTGGAGAAGAACCTGGGGGATGTTGCAGTTTGTCCCTGGAGTCAATCCAAGATCCTGGCAGGAATGCAAGGAGCAGGTCCCTTTACCAGCCTGGGAGGCCTGCTGTTTTCCTTTTGTCAGTTGAATTCAGGTAATGGGAAAAAACCAAAACCAATCCAGGAAAACAAGCTAACGGTTTGTTGTTGACTTTTTTTAAAAAGAAATAAAAGAAAAAAACCCACCCAGGTGGATAAGTCAGACTGATTTGTGTGGAACCATAGTTATTATGGTATTGAACTGTATGAAGGAAACACTTATTTAATAAGGGAGAGAACAAAACTTTATTATTTTCACTTACAGTATCTAGAAGGAGCATTTTTCTCATAAAATTCAGATCTTGCCACAGCAATTAGTGCCATGGTGCCTTTGGAGTGTGTTTCTGCAGGTCATATATGGATATGGTGAGAGTCAGAAAGTTCTTTCTCCATCCCATGGTCTGGCTGCAGACCTCGACCATTTTGGGCTCTGTGGACAAGTCACATCCTTCCCCCTTTGTCTTCTGTCAACACCCAGATGCCTCAACTCCTAGGAAAGACAGCCAGCTTGCAAGCTGACAGAGGTCCTTGGTCTTTCAGGTGAGTTCCCAAGAGGGATAAAGACCAAATGCATGGTCCATAGCATGTATAAACCATGAAGCTGAGGGTGGACAGAAGTGGAATGGACTTAAAATATACAAAAAGCTTCTGACAAGACAAAAGAAATATTGATTTTTAAAAATTTTTAATTTTTTTTGTTTGTTTGCTGTGGTTGGCTCAGAAAGCAACGGGTTTAAAATTCAGAAAGGAGTACATAGGGCAGATTTTATCTTGTGATAAAGATAGAGGACACAAAGACATCCAGTGATGAAAGTGCCAAAGCCTAGACAATATATGTCAAGAATAACATAGATGTAGTAGATTTTCTTTAGGGAATGAGACTGGACAAGATGACCTCTTGAGGTACCTTCCAGACCTTTGCCACTATAAACTTTATTTGAACCAACCTGGAGACCACAGGCAGAATTTTTTAAAGGAAACCCATTACAAAAGTTGTGTGGGGATCACATGCTCCCTTGGTTATTCCCTAGAGCAGTTCTGGACTCATCTATACAAGATTCTGTGTTGTCTGGGCACTGCCTGCCTGAGGCAGACCCATTTTGTGCAAGAATACCTGGCATCAGTCATAAAGTGCTTGAGTCAACAGACCTCTGATTTTACCCACACGAGAGCTAAAATTATTATTAGTGGGTCTTCATGTTAGACAGTAATAGCCAGAAGGGATCTAGATTTACAGTATCTTACTTATAGATAGGTGTAAATATCTCATCCTTAAGGCACCCCCAAAGCTTCATTAGGAAGTTTGAACTGGGTGGTTCAGCATAAATATAAATTAAAATGTTCAGTTAAGTTTTGTAGATGTGCTACAGGATGGGACAAAGCATATGTTTATATCCTATGAAATAAAATGTGAAAGAAAATAAAGATTACAGCAAGCCTGTAAGAAACACAGAGAATTTGTAGCTGCAATATTGTTTGTCTTGTGAAGGAAACCATGGCATGTATTTCCTAGTAATGTCAGCTGATGGAGCTGAGACCATAAAATGTTCCTTGCCACTAGCGGAACATTTCTATTGCCAGTTATTGATCGTATTACTAGTTATTGTGAAAAACATATATTATAAATTGCATTCTTTTTTTTCTCTTTATGTGAAAAAAGTTGCTGTGCAGTGAGCAGAGGAAGCTACTGCCAAAGGAATTCTCTGAAGAAACAGGAGGGCGCATTTCCTTTCCACAGTCTATGTTTAGAATGCCAAATAACAGACAGGCAGGCTTGTCAAAAGTCTTGCTTTTTCAAGAATCCTTGTTTGTGTATGATGGCTTCCCTGTTCCCACTGATGATCTGCAAGTCTCAGGCTGGCTGAAATAGCGTGCTATTCAATAAGAGTACCTTAGTACTGTAGATGATGAGCATGTAAGGAGGCACACAGAAATGCAAATGCTTCTGAACAGTGTTCAAAATCACTACTTACACTCAAGGGGTAATAAAGCAGAGAAAATAGTTGGGCATTTAAGCTATGAGCAAATGCACACATTACAAAGTCAAATCACAAGTGTAAAAATACCAGGAGGTAGATCAACTAGATCTAGTTCAATTCTTTGCTTTTATGGGTTGCCAGAGATCGAAATGTTCCAGACATAAAAAGTCTCTGTTGTGCTTCTGGTGCCATTTTAATTTAATCTGCAGCCTCATAATATTTGATTTCTGTATTTTTACTCCTGATCAGGATAAGTGTTTATTACTTTTTTTTCAGAGCTGTAAGAGTAATAATAAAATGCCACCTCTCCACCTCATCTTTTTTAAGGTGTATCTAGCCCTCCAGCTTCCCCATTGTAAGATGTTTCCCTCCCATCCAGCTCCTCGTCTATTGCTTTCTAAGCACAATAATGTAGAAATATTAATAATTCATATTCTTGTCTTGCTTTCATTTTCCTCCTTCCAGGCTCAGCCACAGCTGAGGTTCAAGGCCTAAACAACTTCTCGGCTTCTCTTCAGAAACAGCTCCCTGGAAGTGCTAGTGGAGTACATTTCACTCCACAGCCAGGCACAGCATGGAGTTGCTTTGCATTCGTTCCCTGCCCTGCCCACTCTTGCCAGCTCGCCCACTGCTGGGTAGCAGAGATTCCTCTTTTGGCACAGGCTCTGACAGGGGCAGAGGCAGGCAAGGGTCCAATGCTTTGTGCTGCCTTCCTCCTTTCTGCCTCTGCTCAATGCTGGAGGAGTCATTCCCCCTGATCAAACAGGTACCTACAAGTCTCACTGCCACTTCTCAGTGGTCTATTAGGTTTTTTTAATGTAATTTGTTAATTTTCTTTTTACCTTTTCCCACATGAACTCAGTGGGTAGTTTTTATTCCCACATCTATCCCCCTAGTTGCCCCATCTCTGATCATTACCATTTCCCGGGGCATCATGTAGTTCCTTTTTTTGTCCCATCATCAGTACAGTACTTGTCTCCTTTGCCACCCTGGCTTTCATTGCAATTTGGACACCTTAAAATCATCTATCTGATCACAGAGATGTCCAGCTGGAGTCAACTTCCTACTAGAAACCTATTTGCTAACAATCAATTCTTGCTCCTCCCTTTTCACCTGACTTTTGTCATAGAGGGTCATTGCTGCAATCCTTCTCCTTCAGCAGTCTTCTGCCTTCGTAAAAAAGTAAAATATGACATTAATGTTTGTGTTTTATTTAGGTCAGCACATTTTAAACCCTGGTTTACAGTACTGCTGTACATGCTTCCAGTACTGAATAACAAAATATACTTTCAGTCTGAGTGGCTTTTGTTGTTTCTCCTTTCCTCAAAAAGCACCACATTCTCAAGGGCAGATATTGCTGGTTTTAATATGACAATTTAAGATGTTTTTAGGAATAATCCAAGAGCTTTTTCCAAACTGTTCATTTCACGTGCTGAGTTCTTCTGAAAAGGAAATTGTTTTCATACACTTTCCAAATGCTTAATGATTTGTATGAAATGCAGGCTTATTAGCTGCAATCATTCCACAATTCCTAAAAAAAAGATAAAAAATATTTTGGGTGAAAATGCTTCTGAATAAGTTATTTGAAAGACTGATTACCACTACTGGATCTTATTACACAAACCTGAATATGTCACTTTCTTTGTCAAGATCTCATAAGTTTAAAATTAGCATTTCACTGGCTTTGCAACTGAGCAGTAAAAATTTCTTCATAATAAGTGAAAATGATTTTGTTTTAGTATGCAAAACAGGATTTTTTTAACCAAGTTGCTTTCATGGTTACCATGCCTTTGAAAAGTAAAAGAAAGTCACATATAGAGAAAGTAATCTAGGAGCAGAGGATCCAGGCCCATGATAGGTCAGGAAGGGAAAGCAAAGTCAAAATCAAATATGCCTAAAATAATTATTTCTTTTCTTTCTTCTCAAGTATTGTATTTCATATACAGTATTTTAAGTGACTCAGAAAGAAGAATGCTAAAAGATACACTGACTGGAGAACTGTGCCAGTAATTAGCGATCTTGGATCCTGAAGGCCTTATATGTGATGGCTTCCCCCTGTGCCAGGAGCATTGTTCTGAGAAGAAATGTTAGCCAAAATCTTTTTTTTAGCTAAATTTTTGATTAATATCTCTACATTCTTTTAAGTAGCCTACAGACAGGGAAAGCATTAGAAAATTGTTTTTCCTGGTTTTTAAATTGCCCCTTCTCCCTAAGATGAGCAGATAAAAGGTCAAATTAAGCTGTTTCATGTCTGAGGCACAAGCAGAACTGGATGAAGTTTCAGGTTTGTTCCATGTGCAGCAAACACCACCTTTTACCCCTGAGCTCTTCCTGCTGCTTTCCACCCTCTTGCTAAGCAGCACCACTGTATTGCACCTGACCTGGTGCTTTTCAGGGATGAGATATTGGCTCTGCAGTCATACAAGATTACTGATAATCTCTTCCAGCCACTCATCTAACTCTGATAATACCTCAAATGCTCAATTTATATATTACTTTAAAGGCACGTGCTCCTACTCAGCAGATTTGAACTCTCAGCAGATTAATCTCCCTACACTTAACCCCACAGTGTGACCGCTCCTCTATTCCAGTCACCCTGCTGGTCTGGGTGGCACCTTTCTGTTTACTTCTAGCTGTGCAAGGATGAGGGTTCTTCCACAGCCAAGGCTAAGCAAAATTGCAGATCCCATGGTGAGTTTCACTCTGAACTTTTCAGTTTGCTCACCTTCTTTCAAAACCAGAAGCATTCTAAGGAAAACAAGTAGGGAGAACATTCCTACCCTGTACATTGTTCACATGGCTTTTTTCAGGCAGATGCTGTCAGGAATGTGATCCTGGAATAAATGATTCTTTGGTCTGATCCAAGCGCATGTTTCTTGACTCAGAAAAGATATCATGACTGTTTTTGTTTTCTTCTTTATCCTGAGGCAAGGATACTTGAACTATGCTGATAGAACACAGAATGGTGCATTTTCTGCCTTCTCCAGATTTTTTTCCCTACTACCTGTGTGACAAGAAGCTCAGTCATTCCATAACTGACAAGGCATTTTGATGGTACTTTTTTAGCCTTTATCTTAGAGCAGCACTTTAAGTGCAGAGTAACTTAGCAGCTGCAGTTCTGCTTTGTCTAATGCTCCATAGTCTCAAATTTGGGCACTCCATGAGTGCAGAGACGATTCATACTTGTGGCATTTCCTGGTTATCCAGTGCTCTGCCTTGACTCCCCACAGCTGGGTATGCACAGCTTTTCAACTCCAGTAGCTTTTTACTTCTGGGCTCTTGGGATTTCAGATTATTCTCCCTGGCTGTGGAAATGTATATGAAGTCAGGTAATGGTCAATGGGATTTTATCTTTTTGTAGTACAATTTTTCATAGCCTTTAAAAATAAAAAACTGTAAAAAATGATCAGAAAGCTTTAATGTTTTACAGTTGTTGGGATTAATAATTTATACTGATTTTGGGATAATTACACAACCATAGAAAGGTGCAAGGGAGATCAGAATCTGGTCCCTCAGGTTTTCCTCTACTGATGTCCTGCCACAGCAATGCAATCTCTTACTTTTCATGATCAATCACATTGCCCTTTAGGTTGATTTTTTTTTTTATTTCCAAATAAAACAAAAAGGATGGAATTCACAGAATCCTGTTTGTATCAGTTATGATACCAAATAAAAAAATAATGTTCCTGATTCTAAATGCTCACAAAACACCCCTTACATTAGAGACATAGCAGGACTGCAAGTTAAGTCATATCTGAGGGGAAAATGGCAAGTTTTTTACCCCAGTGATGTATTTGTTTAAGCCCTCTTTCCATTAGGGCACCTAGATCTATAACTTCATGTTATCAAATAAGTGTTATTCATATATGAGTGAACATAGTGTACTGTTCCTTCTTATGGGACTTACCACTGCTAGTAGGGGCCTCTTTTCTTTTACTGGAAGCAGTTAGGAAAATCTCAGCAGGCCTTTGTACAATTATTATGGCCCCTGGTTTCCATCTAGTGCACTTCCAGCTTTGCTGTTCTTAGCCAGTGGGAATTTAGCAAACTACTTGGAAGGAGATTTGGTCACTGAGGCATCAAAATCTACCTTCTTCTCGCACACCAGAAGGTACGGCTGCATCCTGAAAGCTGCACTGTGCCTTTTCACACAGCGATCTCATCAGGGACAGAGTCCCAGGGTTGGGACACAGTATCCAAAAATAAACACCTTTCAGTGCTTTCATTATGGAGGCTTGTTGTCTTTCCTTCTTTTGTCTTTGCTCAGGAAATTGGGTGAGGTATCTTGCCTGTTTGGCCATGTATAGGAGAAAGGGATAATTTCAATGGATGTCCTAAGTTTATTAACTTTCCCTGCCTGCCATGAGCAACAGCAGGGACCGAGCTCTCAAAACGTCTCTTACAAGCAGATCAAACCTATAGATGTCTGTGTCAGAAATATTTGAAAGCATGATTAAATAGAGTTGCCTGAGCCAGGCACATTTAAAAAAAATAAGAACTATATTACTTCAGCTTGCTGTAAATAGTAATTTACTTTGGTTATTTCCTTTAATTACAGCGCTCCATCTTTACACGAGGTCGTACTTAGGAACAATGGGACCAGTGTCACTGTAAGGTGTATGCTATAATAGAGACATTTGTATTAGGCTTCAAGAGAAGCCCACAATGTATCCAGCAATTCTATGGCTCTTGTGACCACCGACCCTTCTCTGGTTTTGTTAATGTGGTTTTTCTTTTTATGTATGTGCTCATTAGCCTCTTTCTGGTTCTGCTATGAAGTTCTCTTCACATTTCAGCTATTATGCTGCAGTGTTCTTACTTCAGTAATATATAATATCAGAATAAGCAAGAATTAGCATAGCCTCTCCTCTATTATATAAAATGCATAAATTTTAAGGGAAATAATGCAAAGCCAAATTTTTAACCTACTAAACGTTATAAATGAGCCAATTGTGTCAAATTTTTTTTAACAAAGAAACAGGAAATCAAGTTATCTAACAAGCCTATTTATACACAGTAGGTAACCCTGGGTTGCAGGCAGGACTAATAAACAAGGAATGACAACCTATTTCTTTTAATGACAACCTGACATATTTATTTTTATTATTTCACAAAAGTATTCACCAGACTCATCTGTCACACTAAAACCCCATTCTCCCTCCCTGCAGACAGAGCTTGTAGCCTTACTGCACTCAGGTTGAGCAAAACCAGAAAAATTAACACAGCATTTCTGCAATAAAAAAAGATACTTGATGGCCTGTAGTTTACTGCCCTGGGATTTAAAATATAAGATTTTTCTTTTCTGAATAAAGTTTTATATACTCATTTTTGCCAAGCTAAATTGCAGCACAGAAAGTGATTTCTATACTAAAAATTAGCTTTATGATATTCTTAAGTTGAATTTCTACTTCTCCAGGAACAGAGACACCATTTCCTATAAAATCTGACTGATATTTCTACCTAAATAATACACTTCACAACTTTTAGGGCATTAAATCACACAGTTTAGAGATGATAGAGCCCCTTGCACTATTCGAAAAATGCAATAATGAATTTCAGATATAAATTAAGTTTCCATAAAATGGGCTTACTTTTCTGTGCTTAGTGTGCCATTTTCCAATAGCACAACTGTGTAAAACAGAAGTGACAATTCATTTTTGCTCAAAGAAACAATCGCCTTAGTTTTCCTAAATATACATTTTTTTTAAATTTGCCATTTGTTCAACAGGAACATGGATATATAAAATAATTTAAACTTTCTTGAACTGGAATTTAGAGTAGCTACAGATTAAGATTTGCTTTCCAGTCTTGAATATGTAGACATTGTGTATGCAAATCTAACAGTGGAAAAAAATTAGTATCTGTTTTGAATGTCAGTTAATGGAAAGTCTATTAATCAAGTCTTTCAAATGATATTGTATTAAGCCATAGGAGTGTTTAGGCCACAATGATTTCTCTTTTTACAGTCCATTTTCATTTATATTTTCAGATATTGAATACACATTCTGAGCACTTAAACCCCCTCAGAAATGTAATGACAGTTTGCAATATGCAAGGAATTCAGGTCTAAGACGTAAAAAAGAAAATAGAATGAAAATGTGATATGAGTTTTGGTTTTGTATATTCATGTGTATACATCTTCTTTCTGCTATTTACAGCAGCTGTTTGGTCAAGGGAGATATGTTACTAAGACAGGAAGTTCTACTCTTATTCAAAGAATTCTGTTGCAATAACTGCAGGATAAAAATAAGGACTTTTAACCTTATAAGATTGACATCAGTTTAATAACAAAATTTCCATACTGTAAAAAACCCCAAACCAGACAGACCAAACCAACCCAATTACAGTAAAAAGAAATAGGAAAAATATTTTTAAGTCCTCCAAATTCCACGGTTTAGTTTCATTGTACAACATAACCCATAAGCCACTCAGTTAATAGATCTTTTGGTTTCATGTAAATGCTGCTTCCTTTGAAGATAAAGCCAAGTGACTAAACACCTCAGAATCCTGGCGATTTTATAATTCTAGAATTACATATAAATCCTTCTGAGAGTGGATAACCAATTCTGTTAACACAAAAGGAAATGTAACCTATCCATTTAAAAATTGTGACACCAGCATCCACTTTATTAAATGCTTGAAAACATCTTATGCCATGTCTATATTACTTTCTGGAAACTGTGCTGGGTTTGAATGTGAGCTAATATAAAGATACTGTCACAGGCTCTTGTGTGAATTCAGACTTTGTGGGAAACACAGGGTTTTTTTCCCCCCAGATGCTTTCACTAAAAAAAATAAAAAAATAAAAAAATAAAAAAATCCCACTGTTTTAGGTGTTCTTCATCATGCCAAGTCCCTGCACATTGTTTTATGATACCTGCTTTTTATGGAAATGCCAACATAGTTTTTACATTATGATAGCTATACTCAAAAAGTGCCATTATTGAATTAGCTACCTATTCCTGCTCATTCATGAATGAATAATGTTAGAATTAACATGAGCTATAGTGCATTATTTATTATTTCTCTGGATTTGATGCTTAGCAGAGGTGTTAAAGGTCTGATGCCTTTTAAATGTAATTAATTTCCTTTTGTTATGTATTTTGCTGGCTAAAAGAATCCCTTTACTTTTGTTATTGGTGTTTCAGGATAATATTTAAAATTAGAGGACTATTGGAATTATTTCAAGTTATTAGTTAAGTAAATAGAACAATTAGTTAAAAGCATGCAATTATTTAGGGTCTGTGAAAAGGTCCTGAAGTAAACTTGAAATCTAGGTATTCGGCTAATATCTGCATGAAAATGAAAACAAAATTATGTTCTTATGCTCTTTTACTGTGATTTTTGTTTCTGAAAGTTCAAGAACTAGCAAGAAAGTTTCCAGGCTGGAAGTCTGACACTGTCAAAGTAATGGGAAATTAATTCACAGTAGCATAACTGTGCGGTGATTGTTTGTTCTTGTTTAAACAAGATTCTTATTTATGTTGTTAAAGACTCAAGATTAATATTTTATGATTCATAATACATGGTGTTGAAGGTTGGTGAACTAGGCGGTGAAACAGTCATTTCCTAAGAAGCATTTTCAGCACAAGCAAAACTGTACAAATGCTGTGCAAAAGACACTACTCCCATGGATCTGAACAGGAGATGGATCCACACAGAAATTAAGAGTACTAGTTACAAGCTGGGAAAACATCTTGTCTGACTGTAAAAATCTAGCTATTGTGCATCAAGAGCAAATTGAACAGAAAAAGATTCTTACAAGGCACTGTGAGAATGCTTTCTCACCTGTGGGTATATCTGATTATCAGACTTATAGTTATGAGGGTTTTGGCAAGACTTGCAAATTCCTGCCATGACTTCTGTCTACCCAAAACAAGCTGTTGGCTAGTGCTCTTGGCAAGCTTAGCATTTGCTGTAAGGCTTCTGAAAAAAAAATGTTTCAGTCCTTAATCACTTAAGTGAACAATTGTTTCCCCAAGGCTTCTGTCTGCAACTTGAATTGATGCGTCTCTTCTGTAGAGATACCATGTGACATGTCTGGTAACAACATTGATTTGAATTTGCAAACCATATTTTCAAGGGTTTCCACAATACCTCTGAAGTTCTTTATGCATCTCTATAACTACCTGAATTGTAACTTTCCAGAGTCCAAAGAATAGCCTGGAATGTGGGTAGTAATGCCTAAAAGAAATCTGAAAGCAACCAAAAGTACAGGTACACAGCCTTCAGTGGGCACGAAAAGCTGCACAGAGCTAGAAGGGACTTCCTGCTTGGAATATTTATAAGATGCTTGATGGCTGGACAGAATAACATTAAGCACCACCACATCACCCTAGTTTTCCTCAGACACTGAGTCACTAGGTACTTTGGCTCAGATCAGGTTTTGTATTATTATTAGCAAACACTCCAAACTTAAATATAAGCTGTACAATCCAGCCATTTGTGCCCATGCAAAGGCTGGTGAACCTAACTGGTTGATCAGACTACCTGGCCTTGGTAGATTGCTCCTCCTGCAAACACAGTGCAGTATCCCTGCAGTGGATCTCGCACAGCCCAGAGCGATTTTTTGTGAAGCTGAGCTGGAATTTCTCCGCTTGAAATTTGCGTTTCAGGATCTGAATATCCTCTTCCTTCTGCCATCATGTTAATATGGGAAGGCAGTGCATAAATTAACAGTTATTAAATGCACTGATGAATCCACAACAAGACTAATCTGAGCTTCTCTTCTGGAGAAGGAGACACAAGAAGCAAAAGCACATTTCATAGTCATTAAATGCCTGCTAACTTCAGACATGTGAGCTGAGCAGGAAGGATTAGGAAGGTAAAGAATGCCAACAGCCACAATTTATGTCTGGGCAGTTTCATCCCCCCTTTTATAATGGACAAAGACTTAAACCCACAGTAGCTTTATTTAACTCTTGTTTATTCTAGTGATAATTTTGAATGTAAGGAGGGACTAGACAATGAGAGGTATATCTTCAGGAAGCTTGGTCTGTGTGGTTTGAGTAGGATTGTGTTGCAACTTGTTTCCCTAAGGCTTCAAATACCTGTCTCCTAAAACTGTAAGGTAAAATATGAAACTGTAATGAATAAATAAAGAAATTTAAACTACCTAATTAATTCAAATCCTGGAAAATTAGTATTAAAATAACATTCTTTGCAATAATAAGATTATTTACATGTTCTTTCTATTCCTTATTAAAACCATAAAATGCTTTAATAAGAAAGAAATTTTGGAAAATGTACTTTCCGTAGAATTATGTTATTGTACTGAAATGATTGTAGACAACTGGAAAAAACTTTTTTTTTTTTTTTAAATCCATGTAATTATTTTTTGTATGTGTGTATAATTTATTTTTATGAAATTCTGAAGGTGCAAAATGTTTAGAGAGGACCAAAAACCCCACCCAGACCATTCCCAGCAATACAAAACATGCCCTGATTTAAAAAAACAAACAAACAAACTTGTAGTCAACACCCATTAAAAAAATAAAACAATAACCAACCAAACCAGAGACTAAGCAGGAGAGGACTGAAGTCAGCATCCTAAAGCATATTTTGTGCCCTGCATCTTGTCATGATTGATGTGTTACATTCATGTGGCATTTGACAAACATTGTTTTGCTGGTACTTAGCACAATGACAAATTAACAAATGGAATAAATGGATTACAAAGTATTTACATAGTCATTTATGGCTTTTTCCTATCCAGTCTGGACTACTACAAAGTGATCTGAGGCTAGTTACAAAGAGATATACAAGCTTTACAAGGTCCAGCATTCAGCAGGGTGATTAATGCAGAAAGATTAATGAACATAATTTTGAATTGGTAGGTTTTGTCTTATGTTACTTGCTCATTTTGTTATTAATAGGCGCAGAAATCATGACTCTTATTTCATAAATCCTCAAAGGGCTGGCACTGGGTTGCCACAGATAGCATTCTTGAAGCATCTTTGAAACAGCCTCTGATAAACAGGGACAAAAGATGATCATCCAGGACCAAACATTTGAGAAGTAGGATAATTCAACTTGGGTGATGGTTCACTCTATCAAGGCAGTGGTACTTCTGGGGCCTCCATACCCTACTGTAAATCTAGCCCTGTAAATCTCAGTGGGCCATTGCTGAAGTGGCCTCAGGTTTTTTAATGACTTAGTGGGTTGTTTCCCAAGATTTTTATGGTGGGGAAATGACAGGAGGAATTTTTCACATGTGCCATCCCTCGAGACAGATGGTTGCTAAGTAGTGATGCTGCACTTGTAGACAGTGACCAAAAGTGCTTTTTTCTTGGAGAGACCTCATGGGATCATGATGTTTCTGCTGAGCTACAGAGGCTTCTGCAGCACGTAGATGCCCCTCACTTCATGCAAGTGCCATCAGTGCACAGTGCTAAGCTGCTGCAGCTGCCACCACACTGTATTCCTATGATTAATTTCTGAAGACTTTGTCCACTGCCCACCACAGACAGCAGAGATCATGATCCTAAATACGTTCCGTGAATGCTTCCCTTTTTTTAGGAGAAGTAAACAGAAAGAAAATTTGTACAAAAAGGGTTTTGGGCTAATTAGTTTTTAATGCTAAGTTTGATTATTTAGATGATGTGTGGTAATTTTTTATGTGTACTAAATGTGTACTGTAAGGTATACAAAACATTTGGTCTTACACATTCAGCCTAGCAAGTTACCACGTGTCAGCTGAGCTGTGCTAACTGCCCAATTTTGTGTTCTTTGCCTGTGGCATCTGTAGAATGGTTCAATTTAGCTGGCCCTCAGAGAAAGCACCTGCAGAGATTTGGTGCACCACAGACTGTCTCACCCCTTACAGGCATGCAAAGCTGTGAGTTTCTCAATTTGCCCACTGCTGTTTACTGCGTGCTTGTACTACTTTAGGTTACAACACGTGTAATGTGGGGGATATACTGAAAGCCAGAGGCTCTCCCCAGATGTGAAGCACTGAACACCTGTAGGATGAGCTCCTCTGGTACATAATTGCCTCCCCTTGCCTTTATGACTGCTGGAGAACACATTCTCAGTGGTGGAGAAGTTGCAGATTTGTGGTGGAGATGATGGAAGGCAGAACCAAAAGGTGGGGTGTTGTGGTGTGATTGGTGTGAGTTGCAGGGGAATGAAATCTGGGACTGCAGATTTGCAGCCCGTTCTAGGAATGCTAAGAAGCACTATGTTTTGCCACAGAAATGCACCACACCCTGTCTGGGGTGTAAAGGGGGGAAAAAGAGAAGGGAGAATGAAGTAACAGACGAGGGAGTGACAGCAATTAAAGAGTTGCAACTGACACTGGTGCCTTAGGGGGCATGGGTGGCATGAACAGATCTGAGGAAGGAGAGTTAAAGGACGTGTGGTAAGCTGTATGTAAGAGCTGTCATTTTTAGCTTAAACTAGCAGCTAAAAATGTATTATGTTGAATGAAACTCAATGACCAATCTACTCCAAGGCACTTGTATGCATTAAAATTCAACAAGAAAAAGAAACACAGTGTAGAGTGATAAAATAATACTAACAGTAAGAGTATGGTGCTTTTCAATCACATTACATGTGAAATCTGTGCCTGAAAGCCAGCTTTGGTAGTCACAAATTACAAAATAGTAAAGGAAATCGGTGTGACCTCTCTGTGTTACAAGAAAATATTTGGTAGAAAATACGAAATAGACATTGACAAATAGAGCCAGGTACAGAAGTAATTAAGGAAAATTTGGTTCAAACCAGAGTAAAAACATGCAAGTAGTATTTAGAGATGTTGGAGATTTCATAATTCGACCATAACAAGAGTTGTATACTTCAGAATTAGCTCTTTTTATGACAAGGCTCCTTCAAAAAACAGAATTCATCAATCCTCTAAAATAAACTGAATGTACTTCTACACTAACTGATGCATGATCTGTGCGAGACTTGTGTAAATTAATGTGTTCCTCCTACAATTCAGCTTTGTGGTGACATACATTGGAGGCATATTTTCATATAAAGCACTATTTGCAAATGGAAGTGGCATATGAACTTACATATTAAATTCTATTTTTGAAATGTGAAACTTAATAAAAAATCTCATCTGAAGAGTTAAGGAGCATTCAGAAGAATACCACCCCTGTCTGTCAGCAGAACATTTAGGACATTGTTTCTTGAACAGTTGTTTTTTACCTGCCAGATTTCATCTGGAAAGTCATACATTCTGTAGGAAACAGAGATGATGTGTGAGAAAAAAAAAGAGCACACAGGGAAGAACCTTACTTGGTATGTGTGGGATGAGGAAGGTGGGTATCTAGTCCTATCACCAGTCTTCTGGTAAGTCATGGGCTGACATGGCTAACACTCCCTATGCAATGTATAGTTCTGGATGCTTGCTGAGATGGTCCAGCTATCCTGTATTGAAGTAATGTGTGTGGAGTTCCAACCTTCCATAACACTGAGCAGGGATCTGTTCAAATTTCCAGATCTGAGAGTAGTTTATCCATGCAAACTGAGAAGTGATGGGGTTTAGTCCAGATGCAGAACTACTCTAAGGCTATGTTGCTGTCAGTATCCAAGCTAGACCATGCCTGGTGCCTATTGAGCTTAGCCACATCCCAAGTGACCCTTTGGGTTCAACACAGGTACTTCACTTGATTGTCTCAATTAAGCATGAGTAGAGAAAGCAAAGAAACATTATGTTCAGTTGGAAGTGCAATAAAAGAAATAAAGGCTGTGACATCTTCAAGAGCTTAGCTCTGTAGCATTCAGGATAGTCTTGTTTGCAGAAGCTGATGGACTTAGGAAAGGAGGGGCTTTTGCATGGCTTCTGAGTTTCTTGCAGCTGTTGGAAAGTTACCTTGACCATGCTGGAGTAATTAATTGGACTTGGCATTTCTGTGTGTAGTTAACTACAGATTTATGCATGGTAAAGCTCACTACTGTCCAAATGTACCTGCAGGGCCCTCAGTAAAAACCTTTGAAGTCATTATCAGTCTGAAGTGAATCATGCCCTTAAACAAATATTTCTGGGAAGCCCACTGTGCATATGGAGAAATGTTTTCTTGCTAAGCTGACATTTTGAAATTAAATAATTTTTTGGCTTCAGGCCTTAAAGGAAATGGGAAAACTTCCTTTTCACATATTATTTTTTAATGATGCAAAAAATATGTTTAAGTTTCTTTTTATTTTAAAGTGACTGTGTATTTTTTTCCAGAGTTTTCTAAAGAGCCCAGCCCTAGACCAAAAAATACCCTGAACCCACTGATGGAAGAGAAAGGATCAGAAAATACTGGCCTGAAAAGTTTTTGAAAGTCTGAAGTTTGCAAAGAAGGGAATAAATGGAAACTCTTTTGCAACCACAAGAACTGTTTTGCACTGTGTGCCAGTCTGTGGGTGTTTGTGTGTGTCAGAGCTCGTCAGGTAGTTATCAGGATTACATTTTCCATCCATGCTTATGAATCACTCAGAAACTGATCCAGATTTCTGCTGTTGCTTTGCTATTTGTAAGCATAAATTGAATAATTGGGGTGATTAGCTTTCAGACTATAGAATGTCCATAAATTTATTGCTGCAGTGTGTCACCACTGGCTGTTCACATAAGGTGCTTGAGTAACAATTTTACAGTGTAAGCTTTCAGCTTTCTTTTTGGGGAACTAAAACTTTGAGGAAATTTGAGCAACGAATATCAAATTGTCAGAATTTAACCATAGTTAAAGGATCTGATTTTCAATTTCTGTTGTGAGTCTTCATCTAATGGGAAGCAAATATTGCATACTTTCTGTAACGTAGGCAAAGTTTTGCTCATTTGAGTTGTGCTACTGAAGCAAAAGAATCACTTCTAGGAACCACTCCCCATCAGTTTACCAAGGACGCTTGTTTTTGTGCAATTCAGTTAAAAACTTGAGTTAACTTGGGTGTGAATTCGTAATATCTGAAAAAAATGCCCAAACTATATGCATGTGTGCTTCTTGTTATTATTTTGTTATAACAAATTGTTGCTAGTCCAATAATGCTGTGAAGCAAATGGCAGTATTAAAATATTTGGGGGATAGATACTAAAGGACCTTTGGAGGAGGTTAGTTCTTGCATGCCCAGCCTTTATGTATTGTTAACACCTGGGTGATGCCTGAGGCATGCCAGCCAATAATTATATACCTTCATATTTCTTTCCTGACAGTCTGTCATCATTAGTTTTAACTGTGAGTTAAAAAGATATTCTTCATGCCTTCCCTTTTCCCCTGTACCAAATTTTACAATATTTTCAGCAAAATCATGGTTCTTTCACCAACAGGTTACATAATGGGGTTCATTACAATCATTTTCCATATAAAAAAACCATAATGCTGTGCTGGATGTTCTGAACTACTTAAGCAACAGCTGGAGAACAGACTAGTTGAGCAAACACGTTGCAAAAAGTCATTTGTAATTAAAATATTTTTAATTAAGTTCCTAATGACCGTATATTGATCTTAATTTAAATCTGGACCATCATGGATTGCACCTCATAGAAAGAAAACAGCATAGGATTTACTTGTAATTCATGAAAGGTCACTCCAACAGTGGGCTTTCTGCGAGAAGCAAGAAGCCATCAAACACCCACGCATCGGTAACTCATGAAAGTTGAGTTGGAACAAGAGGAGTTCAGTTCTTTACATGAATTTGTAGGGTTGAAGGACAGAAGGAATCAGTAGGTCATCTGGTCTGATCTCTTGTATAATATGAGCATCTACCTCTGTAATGAGGTTAATAATTTACTATTAATTAGTGCATACGTTACATCTGACTTATGTAAAACTTTCACCCTTTATGTGAAGGAATGAAAATGTGGGCAGACTACAAGTCCATTGGTCCTTACTCCAGGGATTAATCATTCTTGCAGTTAACAATTAGAGCATTTTCCCCACCTAAATTTCCTTGTGCTTAGCTTTCATCTGCTGGGTGTTCTGTTTTGGTGTGTTTTTGGGGTTTTGGTGTTTTTTTTGTTTGTTGTTTTTTTTTTGTTTGTTTTGTTTTGTTATGCCTTTAATGGTTTATTAAAACTCCTTTTATAGTCACTGGGGTTTTTTGCCACGTAGATCTTTCATATATTGTAACCAGACCATCTCTCACTATTGCTTTTGAAAAACCTGAGCAGATTCCTTATTCCATCTATGCAAGACATTTTCTTTGAGCTCTCATATAATTGGTGTGCACCTTCAACATATTTCTTGAAATAAGAACACCAAAGCTGGAGGAAGCATTCCCGTATTAGTCTCACCAATGCCATAAGGTGTAGCTGAATCACCTTGGCTTTGGCCCATTTATTGCTTTTTGTGTCTCTGTGGATCATAGATGCCACTTTTGCTGGGTCACTATAATGGAAGCTTACTTTCACACATCTGTTTACCTAGATCTCATTAATTCTTGCCTTTTGTTTGTTTGTTTTTGTTGGTTTTTTTTCCCCTCACTGGTGCAATTTCTTAGCATATGGTTATGGTCAACGTTCTTTATTTCCCCTTACATGTATGACTTTCTTAGAATCATAGAATTGTTTGGATGGAGAGGACTTTTAAAGGTCATCTAGTCCAGCCTGTCTGCAACAAGCAGGGACCTCTTCAACTAGATCAGGTTGCTCAGAGCCTCATCCAATCTGTTCTTGAATGTTCCCAGGTATGGGACGTTTTGGGTGACCTGTTTCAGTGTTTTACCACTGTCATTACAAAACATTTCTTTCCTATTATAGTTTAAAAGGAAACTCTTTTAGTTTAAAACCATTACCCCTTCTGTTTTGCAACAGGTCTTTCTCAAAATTTTGTGCCCATCTTTCTTGTGGGCAGCTTTTGTTATTGGGAGGCTGCTAAAATGTCTCCCTGAAGCTATCCCTTCTCCAGGCTGAACAGCCCCAACATTCTCAGCTTGCTTTTATAAGAGAGATTCTCCAGCCCTCTGACCATCTTCATGGCCTCCTCTGGACCCGCTCTAACAGATCCGTGGCTTTCCTCTGCCGAGGACCCCAGACCTGGATGCAGTAAAGATGGGGCAGAATAGAAGGGCAGAATCATCTTTGACCTGCTGGCCACTCTTCCTTTGGTGCAGCCCAGGATGAGGTTGGCGTTCTGGGCTGCAAGGGCACATTGCTGGCTGATGTCCATCTTTTAATCCACCAGTACCCCCAAGTTCTCTGCAAGGCTCTTCTCAATTCCTTGATCTTCCAGCCTGTACTGATAACAGATGACTGCATAACTTGTTTAGAGTTTGGCAGGGTATCTGGCCTGCCCTCGTCTCAGTTTCATTTGCTATTCAGCTATGATCAGTGACAGCTACAGACCTGGTTAAAATGTTAACTAACATTAGGCTAAATATGGACCCCACTAGAAATACCTGCTGCTGGACATAATTCCCAAATTTTTGAAACCAGTCTGTGATCCATTATCCTCAAATAATCAAATCATATTTCTGACAAGATGTACTTTCCAATATACTCTGATGACTGGTGGTAGTATTAATATATTCTTTAATTCTTTGTGATGTAAATCCTACATGACTTTTTCATTAATCTATCCTGGATTAATACCAGGATCACTGGTCTTAAGTTATGCAGGTCATCTGCTTGCCCTTCTATTGGGAGCTTTCACAAAATTAATGCTCTCTAGGCATCTGAAGTCTTTCTGCTATTGCAAGCTGTACTGGAGATTAGCATCAGCCAGCGAGGCCTTTCAGCGAATTCTTATGAAATTTTTGGCTGAAAATTTTCTGAATCTGTTTTTGAGATATCCATCTCTTGTGGATATTGTTCGACATCCTTCTGAATTACTTACAGACTGCAAAGTGCCGCAATGCCCTGCAGTCTCATGCATCATCCTTTTTATTGTCTCAGCAGCAACATTTCTTGGTGACAAGGCTTTTGCTCTGGTCTAGGTATAAGAGCTGGAAATTGTAGTGAACACTGTTCATTTCTTTCCATCATGATTCATAAATACTATGGGAACCGTCTGTTACTTGACTTGCAGGTATAATTGTCACTGAATTCAGCAGAGCCTGTGGCAAATGCAGTAAAGGAGTTGCAGAGCAAAATAACATCCTTGGTTGGTTAAATTGGCCAAATGAAAGTGGAGATCTCTCATTCTCTACAAACCTTACCTTGTTCTGATGGGACTCACAACTACAGTCTGAACACAACAGCCGAATTCTAAACATGTAGTTTGTGAATGACTGTATGTTTTGGACAACACATGATGTGTGTGTTAAACTAGACCCACTATTATCGGTGTCTTTCAGAATGCTAGTCATGCACTGCTTGGTCTTAATACTATTCTAACACAGTCAAATGCACTTCCTAAAGTTAGAGCTTTGCATGATTTCTGTTGAAAAAGAACAAATAGTCTCAGTAGTTATTGCTGAAAATGGTCCATAGAATGTTTAGGTGAGAACAAATCAGTACAAATCTATAACAAAGTATTTTCTAGTAGTACTTGTGATGGTTTTGTAATTTCTTTGTAAGTCTAGAAATATGCAGGTTTTTAAAATGTGAGGTGCCTGACTATTATATACATAAATTCTTGAAATATACGGGTAGCAATTAAATTGGTGTATGTTGAACAAATGAATCAACTGAAACTACAAGAACTAACATTAATTTAGTTACTATTTTGACTGCATCATAAGTTCAAGGCATAAAAAGGATATCTTAGGTGGAAAGACACTTCTTAAAAATAGACAAAGATATGAGGAAACCCCATGCAATTAAACGAAAACTATAGAATAAATAATCTAGAAAAAAGTACTTTTCAAAGGAAGGGTATGCTTTTTGGATCTGATTTAAAGAGCATTGACTCATCCAGGTTATGAAAAATATTGCTTCAAAGCATCTTGTAATAGCAGAGAAAGATACCTACTGGTAACCACAAATGTGCACAAATACAAACAAACTTATGTAGTTCCCTCCAGTGTAGAGTAACAAACAATAGCAACCCTAAACATTACTTCAGTGCACTGCCTGGAAAATATTTTGTCCAAGATGTGCTGAAATTGGCAAGACAACTTTATACTGATCACCCCCTGTTCTGCCATGTTTTATGAAAAAAACACACAGGAAGTTGTATGTATGTATCTTCTTTATGTCAATGCTCAGAAGGGAGAAAAGACTTGCAGCTTGAAAAACTTCAGAAATGCAGAATCAAATGACATTCTGTTACCCAAACCATATACTTTCTGTTCTGAGCAGCTTGCATTAGAAACAGCATGTAGTGGCAAATATTGGCTTATTATTTTTTTCAGTGAGACTTCAGAAAGGTTTTCTGCAATTACTTTGTGAAGCAGGGCAATTAATAAAGTAACCACTAATATGGTACCTCTTGTATTAAAAATAATTTATATAAGGTCTAGTTAGTTTGAACTCAAAATAAAACCATCCAGTATTGGTATCAGTACATAGTATCTAGATATCTAAACAAGAGGCGTTCACAAATTGTTAGACAGAAAATAAAATTTGCTTAAGAACACTATGTTTCATAATCAAAAAAAGAACTCAATATTATAAAACAGAGTACAATATACCTGGGGAGAGAAAATTAAAAAGTAAAATAAGCAATCAGCATGAATATGGATAACAGCAAATATAAATACGAAAATTACAAACTCTTGTTATCACTGCAGTGAGGTTGAAAATGTTATACCGGGTCTGAAAAAGAGTAACAGCCAGGGATCAAACTGAACATCCTGGTGGTGATATGCTGAACCTTGTGCACATGGAGTCAAAAGACAGAACTGGAATTGCCAGAAATCCTGTTGGTGGACATCAGTTTCCCTGAAAATACTTGAGTTCTCTTTTTTTTCTGAAGACAGAACAAATCCAATTGATAAAAGCAACTGCACTGATGTAGCATGATGTTTTCAGTAAGAACTGTTACTATGAGACTGTGACCATGCATTCCTCCACATTAAAAGTTTGCCTTTTGATATATACGTATGGAAGTATGAAGTGCTATTGAGTGCAGGTTGATTCTGTGGCTCTGTGTGGCCCATGCAATTCAAACAATTTTTCTGGAAGAAAATATACATAGAAAAACATGTGAGACATATATATATATATATATATAAAAGTCACAGATGATACTGAGACTTGTGGCTTGGCTTGGTGGATAACTCAGTTTGAGCTGGATAATTTGGTTAACTTTGGAGCAAACAAGTAATGTGATGTAATTAAATATAAGCAGAAACAAATTAGAACCACAAATATGACTACGGTTGCCCAAGGCTGCTTTCTCCCCCTGAACAGGGCTTTCTGATATACCTGTAACTAGTCACTATCTCTTTATGCAGGTGGGTGAACAAGAAAATAAGTGCTGTGACAGTCTCCAAGAGCAATAACCATCTTTTTTTGCCGTGACATACATAAAATTATCAAAAATGTACCCTCTTCTAAATAGCATAATCTACCAGATTTGAGTGTATCACTCATATCATCTTTTTCCACCACAAACTGTGCTATAGCTCAAGTCATACAAGTTGTCACAGACATCTTAGGTATCACAGAATATTTCAGGTTAGAAGGGACCCACAATGACCAAGTCCAGCTCTTAAGTAAATGGCTTATACTGGGATTGAACTCACAGCCTTGGCACTACTCACACCATGTTCTAACCAACTGAGGTAGTTTAATATATGCCATCCACTGCTTTGTTGTTTTTTTTTGTGTTGAGGATTGTGTAAGATCCAAAGTAATATCCATGTTTAACTGCAGGCAAACCATTTTCAGAGAATAATAATCACAGAATTACAGGTGCCCAACCTTGTACTGGCCAGCGTGTAGGAAAGCTCTGCCTTTTCTCAGTGAGCCTGTCCAGGGGCACTAAATATCTCCGTGGCTCTACAGACAGGTTTTATCAGAGAACAAAATTGCTTAGCTAGAATAAGATAATTCTTTGTATAGGGAGGTCAAGGATCTTTCAGGTAACTCATATTAAACAAGGTCTAAGAAAAAAAATAAATCTCTGAATTCCTCTTTCCTGCCCATTGTATTCTTACTGTGCAAGGTTTCCCCCCTCACTGGCCTTTTAGACCAGAAACAGTCAATAGCCCTTAGTTTGCTCAAACCCCTTGCTTAGGAAAGTCTTTTTCTTTCCATTATGCCAGAGGGAAGTCTGCTGCCTTCTGCACACAGGGTCCCTCCTTGTGCCAAATCCTTTCTCCTGCAGACTTCCATGTCATGTTCCCCCTCCTGCTTCTGTTCCTAGAAGCATTTCATGCTGGCTGTGTCCAGGAAGGGTTCATTTCTCCTCCCTTCAGAGGGTGCCCAGAGTACAGGAACCAGGACAAATTGCTTTTCTTCCTCCCGAAAGCCCTCTTTAATACAGCATAGTTAATGATACTCACAAAATAAACAGAATACAAACTTACTAAGTACTTGCACCATTGATCTCAGTCAGGCTAAGAACTTGGAATAAAATGATTCCTGGAATAATTCAGCATTTAGCACTCTGTTGCAACAGGAAAGTGACTCTGCTCTTGCACTGCATATGTTATACATAAAATATACTTAATAAACTTTAGTTCCACTTGGCAGGACAGGCTGCATCCTGTCTGTTTCAGAAGAAAAGATATTCTAAAGAGACCGCAGTTGCAAACTTTTCTGACTTTAAACTAAAAGGAAGTGAGGTGAAAAGTGAAAGTGCTGAGCACAATCAATCAAATTAAAAAAAAAAAAGAGAAAATAAGTGTTGTAACTGAGTATAAAAAGAAAAAAACAAATAAAAAAGACGCTGCAGTATATAGATATAGGAAAATATTGCAGCCACTGTTTTAAAAATATTTGGTATTCTTACTGGCTGAGAGAGTTGGGCCTGTTCAGTCTAGAGAAAAGAAGGTTCCAAGGAGACCTTAGAACACCTTCTAGTGCCTAAAGGGGGCCTACATGAAGGCTGGAGAGGGACTTTTCATAAGGACATGTAGTGGTAGGTCAAAGGGGAATGACCTTAAGCTGAAGGAGAGTAGGTTTAGATCATATATTAGAAAGAAATTATTTACCATAAGGGTGGTGAGGCACTGGAACAAGCTGCCCAGAGAAGTTGTGGCTGCTCCTTTACCAGATGTGTTCAGGACCAAGCTGGATGGGTGTCTGAGTAACCTGGTCTAGTGGAAGGTGTCTCTGCCCACAGCAGGATGGTTGGAACTAGATGATCTTTTAGTCCCTTCCAACCCAAACCTTTCTACGATTGTATGAATTGTTTTCCACATTGTATAGAACATCTTATAAATGCATTTTCATTTTCTTGACATTCTAACATTTGTGTTGAATACCAGAAACACAATATAGAGTATTTGCAAAAAATAAGATTCACCATTCATGAAATTTATAATTGCCTTTCTTGGAAATATAAAGTTACATGACAAAGGTAAATCTGTAGGGTCTCTTTAGAGTGTTTATACAAACAGCTCCAAAATTGTGCACTTCTTTGATGTTGTGTGTAGGTCCTAAGGATACTGACTATTCTTATGGCAGGAATTACTGCTTTCTGCTGTGCACACTCTGGTGTTCTGCAAACTAGGCATGATGCCTTTAGACATCATCCTTCTGCCAGTCATTGCACTGGTTGTCAAAGGCTCATTACAGGTCATGTCTGTACAGCAGCTTTAAGAGGAGAGAACCTTGCAACTTCTTCCTTCATATCCTGCATATCATTTAGGATTATTGCACTCTATTTCTATTTTGCACTTCTGTGATTTAAAATCTCCTACAACTTTCTTTTCCTATGTGAAATATTTGCTACTGCTTCTTTTCAGGACAGCAAAGGCTTGATAATTCAAATATTAATTAACACTTTTCTGAGATTCATGACATTGGCAGTTCTATTGCTCACATTTACAGCTGATAAAAGAGTGGGATAGATTTTTACATTCTTCATGGCCATACAAGATGTGAACTTTGCATGTAGTAATCAAATATTAAGCATATTTTTACCTTTAATTTGCACACACACTACATTGAGTTTTAAAAATTGTATTAAGGTATGGAAAACATTATTTATTCATTTTTATTTTGGCATGTTTCTGAGCTGTGAAATAAAAAAATAGAAATCTCATTTGTGACATGAACTTAATAAGCTATTTCTCAGCATGGCTTTTAAACTAGTTGACAAAAGGAAAAATGAAATCAAAATTATCTGACTATTCATAAAATATGGATTTAATACATTACACATTAAATATTCTTCTAGGATTGATAGAATGCCTTGAATAATAAATACTTCTAGTTGTAAATAATATATTTTATTTCTGAAACCTCTGAACCTCTTATACCTCAAATTTAATTTGATCAGGTCTAAAAAGGCTCAGCTGGAATTTCTCTTTATGTATTGTAAGGTTGATGTGTTTTCTGGGATAACTGAGAGTGAGCATGGCCTCTCTGGGTACACAAAGAGAAGTTGCTGTTTGGTTTGCATCCCTGCAGGGAATGAAGAGCCCAGAGCTTTCCCACAACTGCTGCTAGTCTTGCGGGAGGGTATTGCAGCTCTGTGAAGGTTATTCCTCTCTTTGGACACAAGCAAATGTTGATAGAGACTAAATAAATTGCAGAATGGGCCCTAACTTCGCCCATACACAGTGGGCACTCACAGGGGTGTCCTCAATCAGCTCACAATGGCTGTCCCGAAGCAATGGGCAACCACAGAGATGTCCTTGTTCACCTCAGTGTACAAAGTCACTGGAAAACCTAGTAGTCCTCACCAGTGGGAGATGGAGTATTTCTCCATGTAGGTGACAATTTATTTTAACCTGTCAGATGGCCTGACTTAAGTGTAGCTGGATGTTGTGGTGTGACAGCTCTGACATTTACCCCCTCCATGGGCAAAGGAGGGGAATGTCAGCCACATGGATGCCAGACTCTGACAGGAAGCACGCTGGTGACAGTCTGGATGGAGACTTCTCATCTCACTTCTCATCACAGGGAAATGGAAGGGCAGCCTGGGCAGCTCCAGCTCACAGTGAGCTCAAAGCTAGGAGCTCCTTCCTGTCCATCTGACCATGGTGCTGGAAAGCCACCTTGGGCTACACGTAGCATGGCTGTACTCATTCTGAAGAGAACAGTGGTTTGACAAAACATCCTGCTTGCTAAAACAACCTGTACAGTCACTGGAGGAGCAGTGGGAAGTGGACTGGGTATTAAATTTACACAGAAAGGTTAAAAATATGTTTTGGGTTCCCTAAATGTTGTTGGGGAGTACAAAGCCTTTAGCAGCAATAAAGATTACTTATGGCAAAGGAGTGCAGGCTCGAAGTAGGAAAATTAACAGATAAGAATATGATTAGTTTTTACTGAGGGCCACTGAAAATTTAATGCAAAGTAAAATCTCTGAAACTTTCAGCTCTTTTCATGATGTTGACTTTGCTCACAGCCTGCACAGTAAAAACAGACACTAAATAATGCCTGTGTTCTGACCTTCACAGTGCTTTTGGTGAATGTTGCAGATATTACAAGGCAGCAGCAAAAGGAGAAACTTAAAAAAATCCGTTTGAACTTTTTAATTTTAAATAATGGGAGCCATGAATCAACCCTTAGCATTAACCTACCTTTGTTATTTAATATAGGTCTTAGTTGTTTAAAAAATTATGGGAAACCATTTTATTTCTAGAGACACTATGTGAGTCTGAAGGCATATTTTGTGACTATCACTCTCTTTTGACTGTCAGTTACTGTTTCAGATAGTGAGGTCTACTTAGAAATAGCAAATGGGCTTCATTATCTACCTAAAAGTAATAAAAAACTAAAAACAGTGTTCTTGGAATTATCCTGGTACAATTAAAAAAAAATCAAAGAAAATCTCCTTATCATTCTGAAATCTTATTCTCCTTTTTGATACACAGCATATTAGTGAGCAAAATTTTTAACTAACATATTATGAAATTTTTTAAACTGTTTTTCTTCTCACTAACATCAAATAGCATATGAACAATATCTGCAAATACTCATGAATTCCAAATAAGTAGAAAATTATCACACCAACACTTAATCTTTCAGCATTTTCTCTGGGTGATGGTCACATCTGAAGGGCAGCAAAGAGGTCTATCATTCTATCTTATTAACCCTTATGGCTATATTCAGTGTAATAATAATTTATTTCAGATTTAAATGTAAAGACTTTAGTTACAGTCTTGTATAATTTGAATTGTTGTGGGAAAAATAAGCAAGGATGGCATCAATGAGGCAAATTTCAGGTTAGGAAAATAATACTGTGCTTCAAGGAGTATTGAGTATCTGTTTAGATTGCATTGTAAAAACTGAAAACCCGTTGTTGTCAATCTCGCTGAGCAAGACTGAGCTATTCTAAGCAAACACTGAACAAAGTTTTCATGTGTTGAATGAGGTAGGAGTTTTCAACTTTTCTTTTTCTAAAATCCAGATTTAAAAAAAAAAAAACCCAAAAAACATTTTATGGTTGTTATATTTGCTTCAGCAAAGGTTTCTTCAAGGCTTGGCTAGAGTTTCATGTGAAAAGAAGGAGAGGAGAAAAGATTCAAGATATGGAGTAATCCAGGTGAGAAAGTGTACCTAGAGATTGTGCAAAAAAGAATAAAATGATATGGTTTTATCCTGAGATAAAATATGGCAGATGGTGCAATACCACCCACTTAAACTGAAGCTGTATCTGCAGTCAAAATACAAATAATTCCAATTAAATGCAATAGAAATAGTAGTGCAGCTGATTTGCAAACTACTTTTTGACTAGTGTCTATTCACAAGATATTTACAAATTAGAAATAATTTGCATACTTTGAAGAGCCCGATATTCCACTGTTAAACAAAATTAGGTGAAAAATCAGGTCACAGTGCATGCTGTAAATCTTGAAGCACTCAGTTTTTGACTCCAACTCATTTATTTATGTAAAAAACCCACTATCCTGAAAAAGGGAAAGATGGGAATGTAAAGACGTTTCTGTACTCTCCTCCCTTGCCCGTGACCCTGGCGAATAATCAGCTGTACCTGCAAGTGCTTTCAGGCTCCTACTCTATTAAAAGGACTTCTTCAAAGCTTTTAATGTACCACATTTAAGTTTTACATAAAAACCCCTTAGAGTGGGAAGTGAAATAACCATGAGGACATTGACTGATGTGGGAAAGGATTGGCAAGCACAAATATGGGTGTTAGGAAAGGGGTTTGATAAATGGAAAGGGGAAGAAAATGGTGAAATAATAATACTGTAGCAATAATATAGTTAGAAAAGGCATACAACAGCGAGGTTTTATATTTTTTTTTTGTTTGTTTGCTTGATTTTTGGCATCTCCTGTACTTACTTGTCTCATTGTAGAATGGTTTCATTAAAAAAAGTTGTCATATGTTGTCCAAAGTATACACATGCACACACAGATGCGTGGAGAAATAGATATATTAGAAAAGTTATTTTACTTAAAACTGAGCTACAGAAATGTGCTGTAATAGCAATTACACCTGTCTCTGACACAACGTACAGTGGTCGTCTTATTTGTGGGCACTGAAGTCATACAGCCACTAGCTTCACTAGAGCAGTCTCCCTGGGCTGCGGTACAGCAGTTCGCTCCAGTGCCACTTATTTCTTTGCCTGTAAGCACAGGAGATAAAAGACTAACCTTAAGATGATAGTGCAAGTCAATAGTAAGGTCCTGAATGAAGTGGGGGATGCAGTGCTTATAGTCCCTGCTGGACAGCAGTCAATATCAGACATCACACTTAAACTGTCACAATTTGACCTGACAATCCTTTTTCAGAAGGACCAGAAATAGAGCTAGCCAAGTTACCTTGCATTTCTGAAGAAGGTCACAGGCAGGTCGCTGGTGGATGGAAGTGTGTATTAAAGATGTCTAGTACGAGCACGAGCATGAACATTTGTAGCCTGCATAAACATAAATGTTAAGATGCATAAGGGATTGTTACTGTCTAGCTGGAACAGGAAAGTTAAAAGATCTTTATAAGGAACAAAGAGAGATGTTTGCTCTGTTCATGTGAAAAAAGAAATTACTGGAAGAAAAAAACTGGAGACTTATATAGTCAGCAATATATGTTCTAAAAATGCAATTTCCGGATTAATAACAAAGACACTGTTCTAGTTCACTAGTTCCTTTAGGACGTGCGCTTTTGACCCATGCAACATATTGTGCCCCATGGCTCTTAGCTGAACTGTGTCTTAACTGTGCCTATTTTTTTTAAAATGTGTGATGTCTATTAAAACTATCTGGTGCTTGTACCAGGACCCCAGTGGAAATGAAAGAGATGTCTCGGTGGACTGTCCATTGGTTAAATATTAAAGGATCAAACTTTCATATTTAAGTGTGTATGTAGTATATTATATAAAACAAATTCCCATCTGAATATTTTAAGTTTTCTCTTTAATCTCAGGGAAGCCAACCCTTAACTCTAATTAACCAGATAAAACAGTATTTCAAGGATATATCTCCTATGAAAAGAGTCAGGTTTTTCTGTGATTATATATATCTTTGCTCCAAGGCACTTATTAATTTTCTTAAAAGTCCATGCATCATTTCACAGATTGTTTTAGCACTTGTCAGCTTATCAGTCCACGTCTGAGTAAGGCACACTTGAAAAAAAATGAAGTGAAAGATTAAGTATTCCAGCATGCTCTACACTATGAATATAACTGTCTTTCCTTTATAAATGAATTTCCACAAAAATGGAGCAACAGAGACGGGTGAGAGGTGATGGAGCACAGTGAAAGATCGTGGGCCTGACAAATGCAGCTGGGGAGGGATTCAGAGGCAGCAGCAGGTTAGATACAACTGGAAATCTTTTATCCCCCTGCAGCTGCAATACTACTTGTCTCCACTATTTCATGTCTCACACATCAGGGGAAAGAAGCAAGTGCTCTGCAAGGGCAGGGGGTAGTGGGGGTTGAGGGCTGATGCCCTGCCCTATCCCAGCCAGTGATGGTAACCCACAGTCACAATCCCCCAACAGGCTGATCATGGGGAGACATGTGCACACTCAAAGCGAGAGTGTCCTGCCCTTGAAGTATCACAGTAGGCTGGAAACAGAAAACAGGTTCTCCAGGTTAGTGAAACTGAGGGCCAAGTCGCCAAAGGTATTTCTTCAGCATCCCTGTACACAGACCCACATCCACACCCACACACACACCCACCACTGACATGCTCAAAATCTCTGCCAAGCTACCACTGGATAGGATGAGTGTTTAAATCCTGTAGTTGGTTGACTGCACGCTATGCAGCCTAAATGCTGATGTCAGTCTGAGAGTTAGTGGGGGTGGGGCTGAGATCTCTCCCTCAGCCTGCAAAAGGGTTTTAGATCAGGTCTAAGTCAAGGGCTTGAGTGTCACCTTCCTCCATGTCAAGTGAGGCCTCTGATCATGGGCTGTCTTCTCTCTTGAAATCCACATGTAATAATTTGCAGCCAGTGGAAGGGCCTCAACAGGAGACCTGGTTAGTCCACAATAAGTAGTGCAGCTGTGGAGAGATATACAATGACTCTGGGCAAGCTGATCCTAAAAGCAACATACCTGCATCAGATCACCCAGGTGAACTAGCTCTGGTAAGGCAGTTTAAGTCCATGATCATTGTAGGTACCTTCCAACTGAAACTATTCCTTTTCCTTTTTTTCTTTTTCCTTTTCCTTTTTCCTTTCCCTTTCTTTTCCATTCTATTTCTTTTCTTACCATTTGCTTAGGAGTCAGACTGGGCACATGTCAGCCATTGTCATATAGTTATAGCCATCAATGAACCCTTGAACACCAAAATAACCAGAATGTATGTGGAGAAGAATGGTATTTAGGTCACTTTGAGTCTATGTAGAGGCAATTGAAAATGTCTAGTCCCACTTCTCTGCTCTTCAGACATGGCTGATTTAGGCAGATCCTTGCTCTAATGATTTCTGATTTTAATTTTTTTAGTAAAAAAATAAAATCACTCTCACCATTCTTTGCCTGAGAAGTTGTATTTGGGTTGAGAAATCCATGAGGTCACAGAGGGGAAAAAAGTTAGCTTTGTAACATTTAAGTACCTTTGAGGATCTGGGCCCAAAGGCTTAATCCTATAGCATCAAAGTCAATAGGAGCTTCCTGAAGTTAGAATGGGAAATTGAGGTAAGAATGCGAATATGTTCTTTTATCATTTCTTTCTTACAGTTTCTATTGATAAAAAGCCTTGGAGTAGCAATTCTTCTTTGATGCTTCTGCTGTAAAATCAGAGTTCAAAGGGGCTGGTTTGGATTTGTACAATAGTCTGACATTTTATCCCTTTTCTTCAGCTACACCATCATATAAGCAAATTAGGCAATAGAATGAATTAAAAAGGAATGCTATGAAAATGTTATTAATTTTACTGGCTTCTTGGCTTACTAGAGAAACTTAGCTGAGGAATCAGAATTCACCAATTTGAATGAAGAAGTAGAGGAAGCAGTTATATTATGCAGGGAGAGGAATGGAGAGACAGAAAAGGCAAACAAGGAAGCAGGAAGGAAAAAATGCAACGTAAGAACAGTTCATTTTGCTTACGATGAAGAACTTTGACCTGAAAAAGTGAGGATGCATCTTTGTGATTTTTCCTAACATAAATGAAATACCCACAAATAATCTAAAATGATGATACTTCTTTTGCTTACAATTAAACAAAGCAGATTGAAGCTTTTGGTGTGCTACCTTTTCTTTGTACCTCTCTGAATGGCCAAATGGTTCAGCAGAAGGTGCAGAAAGTTTTGTCATGAAAAATTATGAAATAATCAGCTGTTAGGAATGTTTCATCTTGGTCTGACTCTGGTAGATTAGACAATAACCTGAAATCTGTCTAATATAATTGGATGTTCACACTCTATGTGGAAATCGCTGTATTACTCTGTATTGGTCTAAGCTCTTGGTGCCAATGTTGTCTCATTCCAAGGGAACTGTGTAAAATATTTTCTGCACAAGAAAATATTTTTATCAGTTTTCAAAACTGTTGTCTCTCAGTTTTATGGCAGTTCTGTTTACTCTTATATCATGTTAACACCAAATTTGCCCACTTAACTACAGCTGACTTACTCTGCTCAGGGAGGTATCAGAGAGTGGTGACATTGAAACTCATCATTTGTTGACTAAATTTGTCTGCAGGCAGCTGTACCCCAAAGACATTTTGATTAAACTTTTTGGCAGGCTTTCCTACTCTATTTTTTTTAAATACTAGTTCAAGAGGATTTTTTTTTTTTTTTTGCCATGTATCTAAACAGGAGAAATACTGAATTCCAGATCTGAAAAAAATTGATTTGTCTCTGAAGGAGCAGATAGATTGGAGAGAAAGATGGACCTGGATAGGTAACGGAATAAAAACATCAGATGGAGAAGAGAGGAAATGGAGAAAGCAAGGAGCATCAAGATGAAGAAGATTAAAGGAGTCAGGGCTGAGCATATTCACACTGTGTTCAATGAAAGGCAGCGCTTCCTTCCACATTGTGGAGAAGCAGATATCCCCAAGCATTAGTAGGTGACATTGTTAATAGGGAAACTTCTAAAAATGCTTTACAGTAGGACACATTTCCTAGAAATGACACAGAGTGGTTTACTCTCCTACTTAGCTGTGGGTCAGGTGCCCAGATAAAGTGGGTGAGAAGCTGGGCAGCCATCACACAGGAAAACACAGAAATACCTAGTATTGATACTCTTGAGCCTCACCTGACTTCTACCCAAGCTTCTACACCATTTTTCTAGTGGAACAAGGTTCAAAGTAATTGATTTTATTAAGGACTTGATACACAGCATGAACAATTCTTTCTGTGAAAATGCTTAAATCTCCATATGCTTGGGAGTTTATGGCTAAAGTTGTGTGGCAAAAAAATGCCAGGGACTTTGTATAAGAGTTTTACTTTTTTTCTTAACAATGACCATGTTCTTAGAGAAGGAACAATTTTGCTGAAAATCAGACACGGTATCCTTGTGTACTTCAGTCCAAACTATACAGTGGTGTATATTGCAAATACTAATGGCAATTATAAAAGGGTGTACTCAGTCCTGCTATCATCTTTAGGGTTGTCCTTTTACAAATATTGAGTGGAGAAAACTTGCATTGTTAAGAAAGGCTTTTAAGAATTGTACTGTTGAGAGGTAGCCCCTCAAGATTCATTAAAGGTCTTATCTTCCAATGACATCACAATAGTCAAAATGTGGGATACTTGTTTTGAAATACAGTAGTGTTAAAAATAAAAAAGAAAGTTGTCAAAGGTTTTAATCCATCTCTTCTAAAAATATTTTTTAATAGTTGTCTCAGATATTCCCAAATTCTGTATGGACACAAAATCAACCCTTTGAAATTTTGGGACATATTTCTTTTGAAAAGTCAGATAGCAATCAGACTTGTAAGTATAAGCCATGCCGCTTGGCTAACTATGAACTGAAAAAGTCTCTCCCTTAATTCAATAAAATATTGGGAATATATTATTAATATTCAGCTTTCATGTTGCCTTTCTGGACTTGTATTAAGTTTTCCATATACTAAAACTGAGGATTTTAATGAAGTCTCCAGACTTCTCAACTACATGAAAAGCATCACTTACAGATTAAAGCTGGAATGCAGATGGAAGTTCCCTCTGCCCATCAGTAATTTCACTGAGATTTTTACTAATCTTTAGCAGTTTTAAACTACTATGGAGCCAATAGTATACAGCTAGAATTAGTAAAACCTATGAAGAAATTCCACATTGTGTGATACACATAATAAGCTTACACAGATTTGGCTTAGAATAAGTTGTTAATTGACAGCATATGACTGCCTAAAATCACACAGCTGCTTTGCAAACCATTCAGACAAGCAGTTCTAAATTAATACACATCTAATTCATTATTTATGTAACAAATTATCTCCTTTCACAGTTAACAATAAGGAAAAGCATTTCCAAGTGGGTCATCACTGTTGCTGGCTGTAGACTTACGTGGGATGTGATTTTCGAGGGCTGGAGAGAGTTGGCAACTGCTTAGAAAAAAAATGAGTTCATATTGGGGCTGGTCCTCATCTCACATCTCAAAAGAAAAGGAGCATAAATAAATAAATATTTTCCCAACTGCTTAGCTATATTTATTTTTCACTGCCTCCCTGCCTACAGCAACACGGATGTCCCCTGAGCTCTTGAACCTGTTTATTTCCCATCCGCTACCTGTCCAATTGAAGCAGCACTAATTATCCCAGAAGGCTTTGCTCCTGTCAGTTAAGGCAGAAAAAGCACTCAAAGCCTCCTGAAGATGCACCAGGGCCATTGCAGGCAACAGGTTGTGGAGCTCCTGGTGAAACACATCTAAAACCTGGAGCCAGGGAGGAGCAGGGATAGTACTTAAGAGGCAGCAGCATCTGAGAAGCTCATTATTACAGACACATGTACTTCTGACCTAATTAAGGTCAGATTTATTTCTTTTCTGTGTGTAATTTATATTGCTTTGTTCCTGGTGTTGCTGAAAGGAGGTATCCTCCATAATGGGTATTTATCTCCCAAGATTGTTTTCTGCAGGTCCACTGATTTTCATTAGGGACTTTTTTCATAGCTCATACATTTTCCTGTTCCCTACAGACTCTTGGATTTGCAGTTTTGGAGGAGAATCCTACCATTCAAAAGGGATAATTCAGATATATATGTTATGAAGCACCAACACCTTGCAATCTTCTTGCAGCCACCCCTCTCATGGGCACTCTGAGCACTAAATCAGGACTAGGGAAAAAAAAAGACTTTAAATAACAAATAATAAAATGTTATTAAAATTTAAAAAAACCTTTTCCCCTTTTAATAATTTGTGGAAATTGTGGAAAATGTAAAAGCTCTTCCACTTGTTGTCTCTGTGTCCACATAGCACCTGTAAAAACCATGGCATGATATTCAGTCAGATGTGGACAATGTGCCAGAACTTACCTTATCCATGAGAAAAGACATTAAGAAAGAACAAATCTTTCCATCTTCCCCACTTCCCTTCAAGCATAGGAATAGGGCAGACACAAAGAGGGTATTAAACTACTCCCAGTATAGCAGTGTCATATTTTTACCTCCTCTGGGCTCTGGAAAAAAAGAGGAAAAGCAGATGCTCCTATTGGGGCAGCTACTCGAGGCCTTTGCTCTCAATCTGACAAGAGCCAAATATGGGATGAAGTGTGTGACAAACGAGAGGCACAAAAGTATTCATGCAGGAACTTGCAACGTTCTGGGATTCACTCCCTTCATATAAATAATTCATTCTGTAGCTGGAGACTGTTTGTGACATGTGTAAGATTGGCAGTAAAATATAAGGTGGACCATGTGATTGCAGACCTAGTTGAAAAATGAGAATTCACTTTCAGTGGAAAAAAAAAAAAGTGGGGGATTTTGAAATTTGTTTTTATTCCATATTGGAAAGGAAAAAGAGACTTTAAAACATTTTTTTCCTTGATGTAAAACATAAAAAAGAGCTATTCTCAGAATAGCAATACTGGAGGCACTCATGTGAAATGAAATACTTGCTCCGCAGTGAAATTCCTTCTGTGTGATACAGACAGGAACTTGCACCTGTGGCTTCCACGTCCCAGTTCAACAGCCACTTTGGGAATAGCTTCTGCTTCTCTCTCCCTCATTTGGATCAAAAATTTAATTCCAAGTCCAAGGGAAAAATGTTGCAATTAAAACACTTCTGTAAAAAAAATTTTGGGTTGATGAATTTTGTATTTTGAAATGAAAAAGGTAGAATAATTTGTTGATATTGCATGTGTAGCAGCACATGCGATATCTTCATTCAGTCCTCTGTTTAGCTGAAAGAAATTATTAACACTTCATAAGAACTGGTCCTAAGATAAAATTAATAATTAAGGATTTTTTGTTAGCTCCTGTCATTGATAGTTTTTATAATAGCATTGTGTTATTTTCCTTCCTCTTCTGACTGTTTAAAAAAATTCTGATTCTCAGAATGAAGGTTCCTATTAAATCTGGACTACAGACTAGCACTGAGAACAAGTCTTGCTTTAAATTATTTTATTAAAGAGGACTAAATGTTGGAAGGACATATCAACTCTTCAATGGAGTATTATGAATTCCTTACTCTACCTGTATAGCTCTTCTAATGAAGTTTTTTGGCATTGCCCACTATATGATGATGTGGTTCAGTTTTAATTTTCCAATCCACAAAAAGCCTTTCAGGAATACCTCAGCAAGGGTGCTGAACACTGAAGATGTATACAAGGAAATATTTAATGCATGACATCTAAGATGCTCTAATGCTCAGCTGTCCATTACAGCCACATTCTTTGTCCTAAATGATGTACAAAAGGGGCAAATATGGTCACAGCACAGCTGACCCCATTTACAATGAGTCTTGAACCTGCCTTTGGCAGTGGTGTAAGCCTTTGACTGTTCTCTGACTCCACTACCTTGGTGGCACCCACAGCAGCAGGATGGACAGAAAAAAAGAGGAGCCTACCTGAAGGTGCAGGCAAAGGTGCATTACACAAGAAGTGAATTGAGTAGATCAGTAGCTGAAGAAATGTCTACAGATTTCCAAATGAAGGAAAAGTTATCCTGCAGGATAAATGCATTTGTGCCAAGGGATGCCAGAGTCTTTCTGTAACAAAATGATGGGAAAATACACCTCATTGCTGAATCACAGAATCACAGGGTCAATTAGGTTGGCAAAAGACCTCTGAGAATGTTAATTCTTTGACTCACGCTTGAGTTTGTCCTGCATGATTGTCTTGACTCACTTTTCCACAACTTGGTAATACATGTGTGTACTTAGATATCACCTTTTGTTACATAGAGAGGTGTATGGTGATCCACATAGAAGTTTGTAAGGCTGTGTGTTCTTGCCTGAATAGGCCTGTAGGTTGGCTCAGTTTGCTGAAACATGTAGTTCTCTCTGTCATATGAAATAAGGTAACAATGATTGGTTAATGAGGATTTTGGACAGAAAAAAAAGAGAGAGTTTAACAGGCAAATATCCCTTAAAACTTGAACAAGGTTGCAGTATTAGCATGGAGGAGTTCAACAACAAAGTATACTTGTCTCCCAGGCAAAGATATTTTGCATATATAATTATCTTGATATTGGGAAATACAGATGTGATTATAAAGGTAAAGCTTTTCACTGTCTTATTGACTTCTGCCAGAAATAGTGCCTGAAACACTACAACAGCTGATAAAACATTCTTCTTGCTTGACAAGGACTGAAACTACACCAAGAGTGAGAAATCAGAAAAACATTTCCCTTAAGCCCAGAACCAAGATGCTGAAGATGGCACAGAAACTTATATTGCAGATCTGAGGCTCCCAGCACCCACATTTATCTTTGGAACCACAGGCATTTGGTTAATTAGAGACAGCACCATACGTGAGACACACAATATCGTCTCCCACTGCTAGGCAGTGAGTAGTGCCAGCCAAACAGATTCTCTTCAGTGTGAGAGAAAACCAGCTCTGTTGTCCATGATCCTGACAGAGCATGAAATATCTTTTAGGAAGACAAACTGTGAGTGAGGAAACTTAAAATGGAAGAAGGCTAATGAAATTTCCAAAATTCACCCTTTGCGAAGCAAGGAATAGGTGACAAGAAGCCCACAGTCTGCAGACATGATTCATCTCAATGTTCACAGAAACTTATCTTCCCATTAGCGGAGATGAGAGATAAAAAGAGGTTAGATAAGCACAGGGATCTGCACTGAACCCAAACTGCTAAGCTATGTAACAGTGATAATTCACAAAACATTGCAAATAAGTGCAGGTGGGCTGCCTGGTTTATTCAGTGAAAAAAAAAAAAATACTGTTTATGTTAAGAATGAGGTTTTCCCTGAGAACTGTACAGACCAACTCTGACAACTTCTGCCACATCACTTAACAGGTAATGTTACACAGCCATTTGTATGAGTAGCCATTCATTGGAAGAGCTCTCTATAGTACCAGTGTTATCCATGCTCTTGTGAAGAGAAAATCCTAGGAATTTCTGGATAAAGTATTTTAAAATCAATTCAACATAACTGAACAAAGCTTTGGCAAAACATCTTGTGGAAATGCTTTTGTGAGGATGAAGGCAAAGTCTCATTAAACTGATGCCTGATTTCTCAGCTATCGATTGAACAAACAGCGTGTGGGTCCAAGGTGATGACCCCCTTGAGACTGAATAACCCACCACTTCCAGACCGTACTCAGAGGGAAAGTGGAGAGCTTTAGAGTCTGCTGTGAATTAGAGTGTCTGCCCTGGCAGTAAAGATGCTGCCACAGCTCTCAGGAACTTCGCCAAGGCCTTTGAGGTGACAGGGCGAACCTTGTGTTTCCAGGGATATTCCAAGGCTCATCCAGCCTTGGGGATTGCCTGAGAAGCTGCCCTCAGGTTCTAGGCAAGCATAATTAGCTCTCAGGAGTTAGGATGGTTCTGCCTTCCCAATTGTTCAAGAAATTAGGAAGAGAAATATTTTAAATTTTCCTTAAAGAACAGACTGTCCCCTAACACCGTATATTTTTCATTTGAGCCCTAAACTGTAATGTATTGTCAGTCTCATATAAAATACCTGAGGTGGGGGGGGAACCTTTCTCATCGAAGTGCAATCCTGAGTTTTGATTGCTTTTACTATAAGACAATATTTAGAGGCAATGCTCTGCTTATCTTTAAGCACGTAGCAAGCGTGCCAAATGCAAGAAAAATGAAGCCGGTGGGGACTGAAACTGTCTCTATTAAGCACCTGAGAGACTAATTTAGACAGTCTAAGAGCAATTTTGGAAATGCCCATCTCAAAAGGTGTGAAAGAAGCCCATGGACTTACTAAGTTGAGACATAATTTTGAAAATTTTTATGTTGGAAGTCCTGTCCATGTTTGAGTCACCTCCACATTTATACTTGATTACAAACATTTGGAAAGACAAGGGAATGCTTAGCTACTGTGCTCTTTCCAAACAGGCCCAGCTGTTCAAAGCAG
Source organism: Anabacerthia variegaticeps (assembly GCA_035583185.1). Classification (NCBI taxonomy): domain Eukaryota; kingdom Metazoa; phylum Chordata; class Aves; order Passeriformes; family Furnariidae; genus Anabacerthia; species Anabacerthia variegaticeps. The sequence continues at coordinate 86,197,087 of JAWWEW010000078.1, forward strand.
CTCATGGTACAAAGCCTCAAAAAATGTGTAAGAAAGAACCCTAAGAATTGCCCTGATGAAAAGCTGGCAGTCTGTCCTTGCAAACAAAACTCTTAACAACCATGGCAGCAAACACAATCAAAAACGTAGCTACAAAGAGTGTTCTGGGAAGTGAAATGATGCCATAAGATTGTCACTGGGTACAGCCTGGATGTGTCACGTATCTGAAGTCATTCAAAAGCATCATAAAGAGGCTAAGAGATTACCCAAGAGAAAATGCTGTTGACAATCCAGGTCTGCATCACTGCTGAAGATGGGTGGAAATTCCCTAGCATAACTAATTTTACTGAAAAATTCTAGTTACTTTTGTCCGAAACATCTCTGCTTTGACAAATATTTGCTTCCCATTGGCTTTATCAATAGCATTAGTACCAAAACATCCAGTGGTTGCATTTCACTTTTATACAGCTGCCTTATGTTCCCAAGGAGATCACTGTGATTGCCTCATACACCCAGACATTTCTTCTTCTCACTTCTCTCTAAACAATCAGGTCCTAGTAGAAATGCTTTGCCTTAGTGATTAACTGACTCAGTGTGACTCTCCACTATTGAGATTCATCTGATTATATTAAAATACTTCCTACAGAAAGTCCCTATTCTTCTCTTTATTGACAATTCTTCCCCACATTTTGTCATCAGTACATCTAATTATCTCACTTCTGCTTCCTGTGACAAGAAAATTAATGAAAATTTTGAATAAATAAAAAAGTATCCTAGAACCAATCCATAAGAAAGTCTTACATTAATCCTCACTTTAGCTATATATATCCTCTTTCAGTACTATTCACTGATGTCTTCCTTTTACATACTATTTTTCTCCATTTATAGTTTTTCTGGTCATCATTATCTCTTTTCTGTTAAGTAATAATTTCCCATCTTGAGCTGTAGCAATCACTTTATAGCAATTTGAGTAACCTTGGTACATTTCATTCCCATTCTCTTTTTTTAAATAATTATGTCTCTTAATAAAGACTATGTGTTTGTGTGATACAGTCTACATATGCTAAATCCATATTACACTCTATCTCCTTTCCTATTTATTTCCATTTTATTAATTTCTTATTACTTCAAACTCTGTTCTAATGTCTAGTATATAAAGATATAATGTATGACAAGACACAGACTTGTCTGAGCACTATTTTCCCCTTCATCCTCAAACATGGACATTGCATACCATGCATACATTGCAATTCAATCAGATACTATTATGCCAAACTCACTGTGACACTGTAAATGCCATTGTGAGTATTAATTTTATTGGAATATTAGGATGGAGATTATCAAGTAATGTTTTTTTTTTTTTAATTCCCCACTCTTGCCATAACTTAAATTTTACAGTTTTTCTTCCACTTAAGATGAATTAATTTCTGTTTTCACAGGCCCCATTCTCATTCACCATCCCCCTGTATTGTTCTTCTTCATGATTTTTGAGAAACTCATCTAGACTACTGATTTAGTTTGGGGACTCTATCTTAGCTATCTTTAATCTCCATCTCATTGTCACTCCATTCCTATTCCCCTTCTTCTTATTGTCTGTTTTTTTGCTGATTTTTTTTTTAAATTCATGCAGTAAAGAATTTTGTTTTCTAACTTTCTTTGCAAAATATAGTACAGCATATTTTTTGTCAGTGGTTTTATCATTTTCTCCTGATAGTTCTTACCTCTAAAAGACACCTTTTTGTTTCTTGGACAGTTATTTTCTATTTTAAAGACATATTTTTCAGGATAATTGTTCACCATTCAGACTTGAAAGTCTTTCTTGGGTGTAAGATTTTACCATTTCTGTAGGGCACAAATTCCAGGTGAATTTGTGAAACCTACTTCCTATCCCTTGTCACCAGCAAGCAAGCCAAATGTCTCATAAAACATCAGAATCTTCAGCATCACAATTGGCATTTATTGACAGTCTCAGTGGAGATGACAATGACTAGATTGGCAAGGAAAATGAATTAATTTGTCATTCTGAGTGGATCTTCTGTAACAAGGCTAAAGGAATTTGGCAGCTCATAATTAGAAATCTTGTTTTTTTCTTTCTCTTTTTTTTTTTTTTTTTCCTGGCACTACTCTCTCTGTACACTGAGCAATGCAAAGGTTTCAGAGTTATCACTCTAGTGCTCATTGGTAATTAATCAGATAAAAATACTAGCCAAGAAATATCAATTCAGCTAATGAGAAACAACAAACAGAATGTGAAACATACTCTGACTTGCATTTTACTGTCTCTCTTGAAATGACTTTCTCATTTGCAGTTTGGAGACAGCCCTGTGATCTGAACAAGACTTTTAAAATCAGCCCTTGCCTGTTTCTCACAAGCATGATGTTTGAATGAGCAATTTTACAGGTCAGAGGGAAGTTTTGCCAGATGCACAGATTTCAGTACTTTGTCAACAACTGCTGTTTTCAGAATTGTGGCAACAGGTTTTTTTTGAGTGTGAATTAGATCTTCTATCCATTGGGTCTTCTGAGAAAGTTGTCACCTAACAAATTCTGTCTATATGGCACGCAGCATGGGCAATTCCCTTTGGAGGCCATTTAGGAAAGATTGTAACCATATTTTTTTACATGCTGTTTACGTGCAGATTATTTTCTCAACCCTTACAGCACTGCTACGCTACACATGCATTTGTTCTGTAGTTTCTATCAAAGTCACTGTCAGCAGATGTGAGATTTCTGTCTTAGCCTACAATGGCAAATAGAAGAACTGGTAATTATATATCCCGTATGATGCTACTTCTCTCTCATGTTGTATTATTTGGAGAAAAAAAAATTACATTCTTTCCAGTTTTGACTGCAAAGACTGGGGACAGTTGTCTTTTAAATGAATCCCTCCTTTCCTTACCTGTATTTTCTTCTACTTCTGGAGGGTGATTTTGCCTTCTGTCACTTGGTACGGAGTATCTTTCTGAAGAATCATTCTACCTCTTTATTTGCTTTCATCTTGTTTTTGATTCCTGACTTTCCCTTTGCCATTTTCTGGTACTAAGCTCTCTCTGATGATCCACACAGTTCCAGGCTGTGTTCAGGTTTTCCTCTATTTCTCCCAGCCCTCTAAGTCATTACCTCTTCCTCCCTAACTCCCATGCTGGTTTCTTAGCTTTGTTTCTTGCTTCACTGTAGGTGTCTTGTCTTTTTCCCTCCCAGGCTGAAGTGTGATGCCTGTAGGAGTCACAAAAGAAGGAAGATTGGGCTTCCCAAGGTCAGCTTACACACCACTTGACAACCTGCATCCTAAAGTTAGAACTAATACATGCACAGTAAGAATAAGGATAAACAAAGACAGACTTCATATAATTTCATGCTTTGTGTGGAATGCTTGACTTCAGGATGAACTCAGTTGCAACTTACTTATAAATAATCTAGAAAAAGGCATACTTTGGAGACTGTTGCTGATAATTTATGGCAGTGAAATGGAAAGTTAGCTGTAAAAGAGGTGCAGGAGTATCTCACAGTACTGGATTACTCGACAATTGGAGGTGCTAATTACCATAGGTGTATGTGAAATAATGTACATGGGACAAAAATCCTAACTTCCCATGTACCATGAGCTGACCATTACTACCCAGAAACAGATCTTGGGGATTTGATAAGCAGCTCTGTAAAAACATGGAGGTAACACAGTCATTCAGCAGGACTCAAAAAAAAAAAAAAAAAAAAAAAAGGAGGAAGAAATTGAATGTTAGGGATTTTGTGGAAAGCAATATAAAACAGAAGAGAAGACTAACATTACTTTGCCACCACCTGATGGTGATGAATCCCTGAGGCATGTAGAGCTTGAACATGCTGTGTACTCCTAGTTGCTCCATCTCAAAAATAAAATGATGGAACTGAAAGAGGCTCAAACAAGGGCAATAAGGACAATTGAAACTCTGCGATGGTTTCTGAGCTACACAGGAACCACAGAGCAGACTGGAGAGATGGCTGAGGGTGTACACAACAGACATCTAAATCATGAGTGCCATTAAGAGGATAGAAGGGGAACTGCTTGTCCTCAGTTTTTCTTCTCTACAAGACCTAGGAGTGAAAACTACCAACCGGTAAGTGCAAAGCAGATGACAAGAGATTGTTGTTTTTGTAACACAAAATTAAAGTGTGGAATTCTCTGACACAGAACATTGTGGGTGCTAAAAGTTCACATGGTTTGAATGGTGTTTGGACAGTTTTATGGAAGAAGCTGTTAAATTCCTCTTTACTTGTCCTGTACTTGCATTCTTGGCTAGCAATACACCATTGGATTTTGTCAGCATCTACAAGATTAAACTGAACATTGGTCTGATCTGGTGTGTCTGTTTAATCTAAATGATTCTGGTAACCTTGGTAATAAAACTTATTTTATTCTCAAGGAAACAAGGGCTTCAATGTTTATTCTTTTCTGCAAAACATGGTCAGGTTTGGTAAAAAGTTTAAGTAACCAGTCAATATCAGCAACCAGAGAAGTTGTCAAAACTGAAATCCAGCTTGTCAGTGTCTGCTTGGTATATTAGATTGTTTCTAGAAAGGGCTGGTGCTATCTTTTCAATTTCAAGCTGGGTGTCCTGATAGCAGGTTTATGGCACAGAGGAAAATCATGAAAGAGCTGCTGCCAGCTCTCCACACCAGTGGGCAGGTGAGACTGGCAATGAAGGAAAGCTGGCGCTTGTGCTCTTCTCTTTCATTAAACCTTTTCCACCTGAAGGGAATAACTGATATTATGGCCAGGCCTTGAACAAATTTTATTACTGGGGGCAAATTGTGTATTTGACCAGAGAGTGAAAATGGGTGGATCAGAGATCTAATGTGCAGAAATGACAAGCTCATACCCCCACATTACTGCATGACTGGAATCTATTAAAGAGCATTGCAAAATAGGAAAAGCAACAGAAACAAGGACATGGAGTCCTCAGAGGTTATTATTTAGCACTTGTATTGTAAAAAAAATCCCAAACAAACAATAATGAAACTGGGAAAAGTTTCAAATAACAATGTCAAGACCTGACCTAGAGATTAAGTTCTTCTGAAATTACGTACCAACAGGAAAAAATATATTAAATAATATAAAAATATAAAAAAATAAGACTGACATGAAAACTTCAAATTAATGAGCAAATGCTGCAGTACTTCACTGTGGGACCAAAACATGGATATCAGTATGTAAAATTACATAATTACACTGAAAGATGTTTAGCTTCCCAAACATTTGATATGACAAGATAAAGAAACAGACAGTACAATTTGCTGTGAAGGTAAAATATTCCGGTTGCTAATTCTTTGCTTCAACAAGGACATACTATGAGATTACATAGTTTACCCAACTGTTCTGGCAGAACCATAAAGGAACAGTAAGTCAAAATCTCAAATCAGCAAAAACATGTGAGTCTTAAGTCACAATATATCTCAGTAACATGTTCACCAATGAAACTCAATTTAACTAAATTATCATGAGATCAGGTCTTCCAAAAACTGTGGTAACAGTGAGCTGTCCTACTTTTCAGTTCTTATTGCTAATCATAGAATGGTTTGGTTGGAAGGGACTTTAAAGATCATCTAGTTCCAAGCTCTCTGTCAAGGGCAGGGACACCTTCTGCTAGGTCAGGTTCCTCAAAGCCCCACCCACCCTGTCCTCGAACACTTCCAGGGATGGGACAACCACAACTTCTCTGGACAACCTATTCCAGTGCCTCACCACCCTCCCACTGAAGAACTTCTTCCTAGTATCTAATATAAACAAACTCTCTTTCAATGTAGGCGATATTAGGCTTAACAACTGCTTTTTACTATTTACAATTTACCTCTGAAGGCATTTTCAAGTAACTACTTTAGCTATGCACCAGAGTCAAAGACCACATACATAAGTGTTCCTGGTGTTTCATTCTTTCTAGCACACCTGCCTGCTTATTTTATTTTTTTTGGTCTTACCAATGCTCCCCGTCAGTCAATTCCCATGTTAACAGCAGTGATAGATATTTCTGTTCTACGCTATTTCCAAAACACCAGAAAGTGTGAGAGTTGTCTACCAATGTTAGAAGGACACTAGATTTTCTAAAGTATTCCTCTTCCAAACAGAAATTAATTGTAAATTATGTATGTGCTCATACAGCATCTTATATTTTTTTTTTTCTGAATGAGTACATGAGAATTCACTCAAAATTGGAGTAAACATATAAAACCATATTGCCTTGAATTACATTTCTGAGTTCATCCAAGTAAATTAAAAAGAAAAAAATTGTTTGTAATAAACAAAATAGTAAATTAGATTGTGACTGAATATCATCATAGGCTGTCATTTCTCTTATGAGACCATCTGAAAGCCTGCAGTGTCTGTTAGCACCTCTTCTAACTAGGAAAGCTGACAGAAAGTTCTCTGTGAGGAGCACATGCTTTATAAGCTGATTTATCTCAGGACATTAGAACACAACTAGGTTGACCCCTCCAATGATGCATGGCCCATTTATTCTCTCATCCTCTGCTTAGAGGAGAAATGGATATGTGGGTGTTTCTGAAAATCAAAATGCAAAGCAACTCATCATACAGAACTCAGCTAATAAGAAGGATGACTTTGTAGGCTTAGGTCTATTTCTCTGTACCAGATTAGGTTCAAGTTGAGCCTGCCATTGAAGACACAAAAAGGGATACTCTATATGTCTTGCAGATCTACTGCAGCTGGTTTCACACATGGTACAAGTGATCTTTAATTCTTATTCTGGCATTTTCTATAAATTACTTTTTAAATGAAATTTACCTTTTAATAAAAAATTAAGATCCTTGCCCTACAATAAACAAAAACACATATGGTTGACCTTTCTGACATCACTGGTTTAATTTGTTTGTGAAATGCTGCTCATTCACCCTCCAAATTCCCTCTCATCTTTCCTCAGTACCTCCCTAATTTCCACCCATGACTGTCAATGTACATGACACGTAACACATTTCTTTCCATAAGCATCACCTTTTATGCATTGCCAGTTCTTGAAGGTATAGAAATGTAGCTAAAATGATTAGGTAAAAATGAGGAAGTAAACCAGCCATTTCTGGCCTTTGTCTTTGGCTGTCTTTCTCATTTGTAAGACATCTCTGGCTAAAATAATAACTGGCATGAAAGGAAAAGTAGACTCTGTACTGTTTCTAAAGCTCTCTGTCCCATGAATTACTTATTTAGCTTCCTAATAATGTTTCACTACCTTCTTGATTCTTCAAAGTGTTTATAAGGAATATTTATATCCTAAATGTCCTGTGGTGAGACACTGATTTTGACCACAAGCTTAAGTTTTGAAGCCATGCGAGCATAGGTGCCATTATCTGGCCTCTTACTGTCCTTTCTTAGTAAAACTGCCAAATTTGGTTCTTGTTTGATTTCATGCCGTATTTAGGAAGAAGGAACTCCCCTTTATTTGGATATTTCTGAGCTTGGTTCTGAGAAGTAGTTACTACAGATGTCACAGAATTTCGTTCCTTAAACTGTGCCTGAATGTTACATTTGGCCACTTAATATGAGGATAATTTAAATCACTTGATATGAGAAAGGATGTTCAACTTATTGTCAGAAGGTAACACCTGGCATTAATTCTGTTTCCAAGAGTCATTCACATTCACTGACTGTGAGAGTTTGGGTTTGAAAAGACTTCAGAACCAAAGGAGAAAACACAGAGTAGTAACTTTCTAGGTTTGTTTGTTTTCTTTGTTTGTTTGATTTTTTCTTTTTTTTTTTTTTTTTTTTTGTGTAATTCTTGTCTTCTTGTCTTTCAAGCTTCTTCAAATGTGAGCAATACCAAGAAGTGGGGAGCAGGGTGGAAAGTACTGCTCTCATTCTTGTTCCTTTTCACCTTCACGGGCTGACCCAGAAGGCAGGGTAGAAGACGTTAGGATTAAGATGTGTCATAATGAGTGGTGCCCTTTTCCCATCTGACAGGATTTCTTTCCTCTGCCCTTAGACACAATTTCTCCTTAAGATCCACCAAGGATGGGGGCAGGGACAAAGAGCACTCAGCCAAAACTATTCTTAATGGATCAACTGCAGGATATAAGCAGTAGTTGTAGAAATACATAAGATAAAATAAAGCAATGTGTAAGAAGACAGTAAGTATTAGTTCTCATTTTAGCTGGAAGAATATGTGCATATACTCAGATTTTTTGGAAGACATTCAAAGAGTTTCTCTGTTTTTAGAAACACACACATGTTGCTTCCCATTATCCAGGAATGTTTCTTTTCTTGGGCCAATTTCTTGTGTGCATGAGATGAATTAAAGAAAACCTCCAGGTAAGGTGTTTAAAATAATGAAAGCATAGAACTGGAAACAATTTTTACAATGGTTTCATATATTTCTCTACTGTTTTAATCTAGTTAAGGACTAGTCTGAGTAAGAAACATTTGCTTAAGACATCTTGCAAAAGATACATCATAATGAAAAATGTTGTTCTGTGGCATTTCAAGATGAACAAGTACAAAAGTGTTCCTGTAAATACATTTACTTCTTGGTTTGTCTTTTTTTTTTTTTTAACATAAAGAATAAAAGTGACTTGCAAAAGCATATTTTCAGTGTAATTACATATAATGCTTCTCCAGTATGTCATTTCCTGAAGGTAGATAAAAATAATCCAGCCTTACTTGACTGGCTTTTCTTTAACATACAGGCCCAACTGTTTGCCTTTCCCCCTCCACACCTCTCTTCCTCTTTGCTTTTCTTTTCATTTTATTCTCATACCTTTCCAGTTGAATCCCTCCACTTTCTCCTCCAATCTCTATTTTTCTCTCTTTCTCACATATTGGTATCTAACCCAGAAAAAGCAAAATTTTGCTTTCTACATGTATCCATTCTTCATTTCTTTTTACTGCATCTTCCATGCCAATCCAGCTTCCTCTTCCAGTAGACATGGTATGCTCCTTAACAGAAAGTACTACTTCTCAACTGCTGTTGAGAATTCTCCATGTGAGTAGTTAGATTGAGGAGTTTTCAATACATATAGAATCTAAAAATCAATACATATAGAACATAAGAATAACATATTTTGTAGCTTATTTTCACTTGGTATTTTCTCCACTCAGTACTCACATATGCTGGCTGTTTCCATGATCTTAGCAACTATTTCTAAAAGACCAGTGACGCTTTCACAATTTATATCCACTTTTTTCCATCATCTTTTCCTTAACACTTTTTTCTTATTTTTCTTCATCTGATCTGTCTTCATCTGTTTTCCTTTGTTTCCCAGTTTTCCTTGCTCACATTCCTGCCTTTTGAATCATATAGTGGGTGATTCATTTGACCTACTTAAGATATGTCTAGCAGAGCAAGATGAATTGTACCGCAGAATTGCCTTTTTCCTTTTATTGCCACTACCTACGAATACTGGATAACTAGTTCAGATACAAATACCTACAAAGTTAGAGAAACTCTGTTGCATTTTTTTGCCCAAATAAATCTAAAAAGCAGAGTAAACTCAACACATCAGACTCCCCTGTTTCAATCTGTGATGAACTCTTGAGGTACTTAAAGAATTCATCCACTCTACCAAGTGTAGAACTGGACTGGCTGGGTGGCAGCAAATAGGGTGAAATGGTTTGGAAGCAATGCCAGGTTCTTGCAAAGAAAGGCAAACACCTCACTGAGATGATAAAACATGGAAATGCCATGCCAAGATATGTAAGTAAACCTTCTGTTCTATCAACATGCTCCAAGTAATAGCAAGAGCAAAATATTGAGCCTCGGCTACTTGGAAATATCAGCTATGAGGAGAAGTTGAACAACCTGGAGTAATTTATCCTAAAGAAGAAACATCTGAAGGGGGATATGACATTAGCCTTCAAATACATAAAAGATTGATGAAAAGAGGAGAAGCACAATCTGTTCCCCCTGTCCAAGGTGCACTGAAGAAGATACAAAGAGCCTCAGTTGCAACAAGAAACATGATTTAGAGCTCATTTTTTCTATATTTCTGTAACTATCATCAGAATCAAAAATATCTTACTCCGTGCATGTGTGTGCGTGTATGTATGTATATATTTTAAAAGCCTTTCACGTGAAAGCCAGCTGGTAAGTGCTAAGCTGTAAAACCATGGCTCAGGTTTCAACTGGCTGGTGCCTAGGGAACAAGAAGAGCACTGTTTCTCTGATTCATAAAAGGGGTGTGTGCTTGTCACCATCTCTCTTATCCTTTTGTCTGTAGAAAAACTGGGCACAGCTTGGGGCTATCAGTGGAGAAAACAAGCCTCTAAATCATAAGCTTCAGGCAGTTAAGTGAAAAGTATCAGTGTTTGGATTTTTTTAGAGGAGGGACTAGTACCTCCACCTTATTATTGTCTCAGGCTTTTATTTAATGTCATTGGCAAGTCAGATATGAGATTTTATATTCAATCGGTTTTCGAACACCTTCTCATCCATATGTGGCTTCCATATCATAGAGACATAAAAGCCCCACAGAAATATGGGGGAAATGGATACTAGAGAAGTGAAAGTTTCAAAATGAGAAATGAACTTTTTCCCTTCTAACACCTTCAACAAAGTACAGATAAAACTAGCAGGGGAGACATACTGAGGTGGATCAAAAGTGACAGAAAGACAGCTGTGCATATCTGGCACACATTTGCTGGAATAAAACAGCATCTGTATAAAATAAGCCTTGCAGAATTTGGTTTTGAGAAGGATTCACTTTTCCAAGTTTTGTTGTTTATTTCTCAGTGGTGGCTCTTACAAGCATTGGCTGGCAAATCAATGTATTTCTGAGTTGGCAGATGTCTTTAAAACACATTTTTATCCTGGAGAGAACTGGACTAGGTCTTTATTTCATGAATATCATACAGTCATTTTTTTCTGCATTCTCTTCAGCTTAATTCATTGAAGCATAAGTAAACAAGGCTGACAACGTGGCACAACTCACCTTGAAATAGAGATGGACATTACTGACCACAGTAGTAAAAGTACTTGTTCTTTAAAATAATGAACACAAAGGGTTGCATTCTTTCACAATGCCAGTGGACATAGTCCTGATGATTCATATTATCTAATTTTATGGCTGATACTCTCAGCATAGGATGGGAGGAGTATATTTTTAATCCACTTTACCAAAGAGTGAATAGTGAAATTTTAGTAAAACACAAGATTCAAAAGTAGCATCTTTTTTGTAAGTTCTCCATCATTATTTATTTGCCACCATTATTTATCCCTCTTAGCATACTTTTAATTTGAGATAGGACAAGTTTTTGGGAGCCCTTAATGGTGACAAGAGTTCCTTATTACAAAGAATGATGAAAGATATCAGCCATCTTTTGATTCCTTAACAAATGACTTGTCTGACATAAATACACCTGTGTTCAGAATATACATGAAAATAAATATATACACATGCATATGTTTTTTCAGAACTTAAGATCCTTTCCTGGCACTTCCTCCGATAATGTTATATTATTCATAGATGTAATCTTGCTACATGCTTACCATCACCTTGACATCAAAGGAAACCAACTGTACTGACCAACATACAGTTACGGTACAATCTTTTGTAAACAGTGCATTTTGCAACTTAAACTGTTTCTTGTCCCATTGCCACCAAAATTTTTAGTTTCTGAATAAGAATAGGGATGTTAATAACTATCAGAAAAAAAAAGAAAACAAATTATTAATGGGTACTAAGAAGTAACAGAAGTTACATAAAATGTCAAATTTTTTCTCAATTGATAGTGATAATTCAGTTTTTTATTCAAAACATTATTTTTTATTTACCTACTCCTATTCATCTGCCTGCTGGCATAGGGAACCAGACTTCTTTCTATCAAATTGATTATGATGTTATATGTGGCAGAACAAAATGCTTTATTTAAATTTCCCACAGCTTGGGATGTTTCTGAATGCTGTTTTAAGCCATTTGTACAGTAGGATTTTCTCTGCTGTGCGGCACAGATGCTGAAGAGTCATTAGGGAAGTTTGAGAAATCTGTTTATTGAAATGATGATGATGGTGATGATGATGATGTTAAAGAGTCCATAAAGAACTGGACAGCACACTCATGGGGAATCAGGGCCCAGGTTGTTCTTTCAGTAAAGTGACCATTTAATATAAAAATGGAACACCTACTGATGAATTACCTGCAAGAACCTTTCACCATTTCATCACATGGCCTTGCTGACTATGGAAAAATATGGTGTGAATATGGGATTTTTCTTTGCTCATTTTTTTTCTTTAAATAGTGACTGTGACTGTCATTTATGCAAATGTCTTTCCCACTGCTGTAGTAAGTTCTGCATTGATCTACAAAATAGTATTAGGTACATGCTAACAGAGTATTAGGTACAGGAATACAATGAGTGCTTAAACCATGCAAGAACTAGGATTTGGTGAGAAAGTTGCTTTTTCAAATATACATATTTTAAACTCAAAAATCTTATGTTAAGTAGAAAATGTTGCACAAGATGAGTATTTATGTAATCAGGAAAAAATGCTTTGCAGCATACTATTAGAATATTTGTAATGGGGGCTAATCACAAGACAAACGAGAATAGACTGGCAGACAGTGTTAACGTCACCAGACATAAATTGTTGAGTTGTTCTATAGGAGAAATATTTTGCACTGAACAATTTCAGCTGAGACAGGAGATTGAAATAACAGCCCCATGGTTCCCTCCACCTTCCCCTGCAGTAATGAATGGCAGTAAAGCTAGGAATTCCTTAGGTAAAATGATTGCCAATAGGACAGTGACTAAAAAATTCCAGATTTACTTTTTTATATTTTTTTTGTTAAATATTTTGAAATATATTACATATTTATTATGTATTATATTAAATTTCCACGTAAACAACACAGCAAAATTTGAAGAGAATAATACTCTTGTAGGTGTTTGTTCCGTTGTCAAAATACGTGTTCGACAGCTTTTAGCAGCATGTTAACAACTGGTCTGACATCAAAACTATGTTTGCTCTCCTGTTGAACCTTTGTCTTGAGTCTCCACTTTTAACGAAGTGCAGGGCAATAGGATTTAAGAATGGCTGGTTGCAGAGGTCAGTAGGTGGGGGAAACAACCGAACTATAACTCACCTTCAGTCAATTTAACTGCAAGACACACTCAGGATGATGAGAACTGTGCCAACCATGTATGTGTTGTGACATGCTGCAGAGTGTGTTTCATGATTCATTAGCTGCACCATGATTGATTGGCCCAGCATCCTGGCAGGGCCCAGAAATTTTTTACTTGTCTCCAAAAATGTTCCATGATTCTTCAGGCAATCTCTGATTGATTGGCATGTGGGCTGAACCTAGATTTATTCTTTTCCCCATGCCCCGAAATATTTGTTTGGTGATTCATCGTACTTACCTATTGACTGGCACATTGGCAGAGTCTAAAGTTTCTTTACAACATAAAATATTGTTTTATGGTTTGTCAGGTAAATTGACTGTTTCCTGCTGACACTTGTAGATAAATTTTGCTAGTGCGGAGGGAAGAATACAACATTCAGCTTGCAGGTACTTAGGGCAATGATGGAGAATGAGGTCACATTTTTTTGACCAGAGAGAACAGCTTCTTTTACTTGAATGCATAGTTGGTCATTGAACTTTTTAAACAGCTGAAAAAAATCTTATCTTGAAGAAACTGTGTTACCAAATGCAAAGTGAGGGCATTACTTTTGCACATTAATTCTTGCTAATATCAGTCTGGTAACTATATTGAATAGGACATCCAAGCATGACTAAAGGAAAGAAAGGCCTTATTTAAGTAAGGAGAGTAGATTTTTAATGGCATTTTAAATTGTGCCATTTGCCTTGCATCACCAAATCACACCACTGTTCTCTAGCTGGCTTTTAACCATACACACATTACTTGAAAGTCAAAGGAGAGATTTTAAAAGCTGGCAACAACTTTTGTGCTGGCAGCCCACAATGGGAGTGATAAATCAGATTATTTTTTAAATACTTCTAGACAATTATTCTTAGGTCATCTTCTGCCCCATCCCACTGCCCCACCTCCCCTCAGTTGAACAACATTTATCCAGGGTGATGAATTCACAATTTGTAATTCAAAAAATGATTTATTTATCATTTCATGTCATTGTGTAAGAACTGACTCTGTGACAGAAGTTTCTGAGAGGCTGATCTTTTGTCTAGGCAGGTGGATGCACTTTTTAAAGTCATGTTTCCTCACACAGTTATTGAAACACAGACTGTCACCTAAAATGTATACCTTATGAAACAGGAAAACTATATCCCATATATTTCTACATGGTCTGTGCATATTTCTCCAACTCTGCCCATACTAGTGTATTTCCACATCTGCAGAAAATATTTTATAGCCTGTTTGGAGTCAGTGCATTTTTTTTTACAGGCAAAATGAAGCCTGAGTTCTAGTTGTAACTCTTGCTATTGCAAGAAAACAATATTAGATTTTTATATTTTCAACTACTCTGCCCCCTAATTAGCCCATTTTTTTATGTCTACTTTAGAAGTAAGGAAGGGCATGGATTGAGCAAGGTATCACACAGATCAGTTAACAAAATTAGTGTTCCTGGAGTAATCAAAGGAATATATGGAAAAGGAGAAGGGAAAAACATAGGGCCTTTGCAATACAGAGGAATGGAAAAAAGGAACTTAACTCCCTTTGAGTGGCCTATAAAATAAAAGTGTTAAAGCTAAAAATATGTTATGAGTTGAGAAATCATAGCACAGCAATGAAAATCATGGAAGAATTGAAAAGGATGTCTTTTGATGAAAGTCACAACCTAGGTAGTGTTAAGTGCTTTGTCAGGAAGAAGAGGCTAAGGGCATTTCCTAAGTAAGAGGTCTTCCTAGATTAATCCATTAACCTTCCTTCTTCTTTCCTCACTTCTTCCTCTTTCTGTGCAGGATTTCCTTCCCTGGGCTTGCCTCCAGGCATGTCTGTCACTCGAAAGGTCTATCTCATTCTACTGCAAAGAGATCACTCAGCAAGTGAAGGTCTGTTTCCCTCCTTCCCTTCCTCCCTCCTATCCTTCCTCCTGGCCTTCCTCCCTCCCACTGAATGTTTGCATTTGTATTCCTTGTGACTTCATGCAGCTGAGACATCATATGTGTCATGACTTCTGCAGGTCTCTGACATTCTTGTGGGGTGCTACTTTTAGTTCTTGTATAGTTCTTCAATCAAGAAAGGAGTGGTATCAATACTAAGCCAAATGCTTTTCTCCTAACCTTGCTTGCATCAAAGAAATCTACCCAGGTTTTTAAAGAAAGAGGATCAGAAAAATCAGTTTCCTCCTTAATTGATATACTTCTCTTTGGATTTTGTCTTACAATGACTAAACTTTTACTGGCTCCTCCACTCTGAGAAAGGCTCCTTAAATCTTAAATTCCATTGCACGAAAGATTTCACCAACTTATTTATAATTGATTTTAAAAGTACTAGCTAAATGGGAACTCCAACTTCTTTTAAATGCATTATTTTTTTTCTCTTGTATAGAAGATCTTGAATGGTGTAAGACTCTTTTCCCTGCTTCTTGCCTTATTTGAATGTGTAGAAATAATATGACCAGAAATAATTAATATAATCCACACATGAGGGAAGTTGATGGGAACGAAAGCAAAGAAGTCAGTTGTGCATTTTTTAAATGACTGGGTTTCAGTTTAGTCCAAGACATCAATTTTTTTTTACCACATTAGTCACTAAAGCCTCAGATGCTATTTATGAGTCTATAGAAACTGAACAGAAAACCAGCCATTGTGTCAGGGCCCCAGGACATGCTCATGTTGCCTACAGACTGGTCTAAAAAGACAATGTGTAATATGCAATGTGCACTGATTTGCATCTTGCGAAGTCACTTAAGCACTTGCCAAGAGCTAAGTACTGGTGTGTAAACACTATAATTTTACCTGGTGTGTTTTTCTGTCATCTTGCACATTTTGTGGGCATTTATGACTGTTGAAACAGTGGAAAATTGTTTTCATAAAACTAGAGAGGATTTTGAAGCAGGATTATTGCAAAATCCAAAGTCAATAAAATTGTGGTCAATTGAATCAGTTTAAAGATACTGCTTGTTAATAGAAGTCTCAGCCAAATTTTTTACTAAAGCCTTCTGTGAATCAGACTGACAGATGTCAGCACTGAAATACTGTACTGTACGTACTATTTGACTGATACAGTTCATTAAGTTTGTAGTTTAATTTTGTACTTTAGTCTCTTGCTAGATTTGGGTTAAAAAGCACAAACAATTTAGAAAGTGTGTTTATTTTCATGAAATGTACTTCATATCTTTCTAAACTTGTGCAATTTTTAAAAGTACAATACACAATGGAAACATACATACAAAAAAGATGATTGTGTTTGTACACAAAACCAAAAACCAAAAACCATGCCAACCCCCAGTTTTATGCACTACTGGTCCTGTGTACTGTCTGCCTAAAAATGGGCAAATAATATAAGAAAATGTTAAATGGAGGCAAATTAAAAGCAATTTTGGTGCTTTATTTCTGATGTTGCCATGGAAGAATGTTTCTTGGTTCTAGTGTACTTTCTCGTTCGTTGAAGAGATAGCTCTAACCCACGATTTCATGAGAAGCAGCGATGGGCCTGTCACTGTTTGAAAGTGGAGACCTCCACATTCACTTTAACATTGACAGTTGGGAAGGAGAAAGAGTGGCCACTCCTTCTCCAGGCACTTGCATTTCTCTACCTGCTTCTACACCTCCTGATCTCAAAGAACAGTAAGGTATCTGTAGTGTGATTACATGCAGATAAGGAATAACAAGTAAGACAACTGATAACCCACAGGTCAATAATTTTCTGTTCTAGTGAAATCCCGATAAAATTGCTAATTAATTTTCAGATTCTTATAGAGATGTGGCTTTATTTGCAGTTCATTTACACCTGGTCATTCTAAGAAATATTACTATATAACAAGCAAACGTGACCACTGCAATGTGAAATAAAATCAGGTTATTCTTATACAATAAAATGTCTCCTGACATTGTGACTTGACAGCTTTTGAAGAAGGGTCAGAAAAAATTATTTTTTCAGAGAGTCTCAGCTGTATAACACTTGCCATGCTTTGTGTTGTATGACTGCCCATGATTGATAGTCTCAGCAGTAGTGCTGGTACTTGTTTGTGTATTCACAGGCGTGAGGAAAGCACAGGCCTGGAGTAATCCTCCCTTCTCCTGAAACATGGATCCTGTCCAGGTGCACTTATGGCTTTGTGTGCCTGGAATCGGCCATTTGTGCCTCCCAGGCCTTCAGGCTGGAATTCCTCTATTAATAACCTTCCCAAATAATTATTACTGCTTTATCACAGGAACTCCAATTCCAGTCCCACATCACACTGAGCCTCCACTGAAGGTAGTATGTAATTTATAGGTTAGATTTTTATGAGTAAAAAACCAGCTCTATCTGTCTGCCCAGAGAGAAAACATTTCTAAAAGGCAAACAAAGTAGTATTTTCGTAGGACAGCCGGTAACACTGACGGCAACACTTAGGAGGTTGGACAGAGCAGTGCGCTTCCAGCTACATGTAATTAGTGGCAAAATCCAACAGGTGGCACAAAAGTATTTGAATTTTATATTGATTTAAATCATATGCCGCTAAATTACCAAATAAAGTAGAGTGGGTATTCTTGGTAACATAAATAAATAAAATAAAAATAACAAAGCGCCAAACAAAAAGGGAGAGTGGGTGAGAAGCGTTATCCCGGTACCGCGGACGATGCCCGCCGGTGCCGCGCAGCCGGGGCGAGAGCAGCGCTTCGCTGCCTCCCGGGCAGCCCCGGCCAGCCGCGCTCCCGGCGCCAATCCCGGGGGCTAATACGGCGCTCCCCTCGCCCCTTCTCCCCGGCGGGACGAGGCGGGGGCCGTGGCCGCGGCCGGAGGGAGGAGGGAGGAGGAAGGATGCCCCCGCATCCACTCACCCACCCACCCACCGCCCCACCGCCCGCACCGCTGCCCCCGGGAAGAGGGGCGGGCGCCCTCCGCTGGCGGCCGGGGGACCGGGAGCGGGGAAGGGAACGGGGAAGGGAGAGGGGAAGGGGAAGGGGAGCGGGGAGCGGGCAAGGGGAAGGGAACGGGGAGCGGGGAAGGGAGAGGGGAAGGGAGCGGGGAGCGGGCAAGGGAGCGGGCAAGGGGAAGGGAGCGGGCAAGGGAGCGGACAAGGGAACGGGCAAGGGAGCGGGGAAGGGAGCGGGGAAGGGAACGGAGAAGGGAACGGGTCCCGCCGGCGCCGCCTGCCCGCGGCATCACCCGGGGTAAGCGGAGAGGGGGCCGGGGGAAGTTCGCGCTGACACTGGAGCACCCCTGCCCGCCGCAAATAAATCCCCGAGTAAATATCTTGGGCTAGGCAGGGCTAATGGTGGCTTTGTAGCTCTGAGATATCTTTTTTAATGGATTTGGGCTGGAGGTTTCTGTGGGGAGAGAGGAGACATGAAAGTTCTCGGACACCTCGGACATGGAAATGAGCGTTATAAAAGCACAAGTTGCCGGGAATAGTGACACCCAGGAGTTGCAAGCACAGCTCAGTTTTTCACCTTGTAGTATACACCACTAAAGCAGCTTAAAAAGAGAGGAAAGGTGACTTATTACACAGGGAAATATTGACAGGACAAGAGGGAAGGGTTTTAAAGTAAACGAAGAGAGATTTACATTAGATATTATAAAGAAATTCTTTACTGTGAGGGTGGTGAGACACTGAAACAAGTTGCCCCAAGAAGCTGTGGATGCCCCATCCCTGGAAGTGTTCAAGGCTGAGTCAGATGAGGCTTTTGAGCAGCCTGGTCTAGTGGAAGGGGACCCTACCCACGGCAGAAGGGTTGGAACTATATGGTCTTTAATGTCGTTTCCAATGTAAGCCATTCTATGACTCTGTGTTTTCATACTATGAACTTCAGATATGGAATATCAACATGTTAGTGCAGGCCTTGTGAATAGGTTCATAACAGTGTAACAAGTTATGTGGTTGCTGTCTTTATTTCCTACTAACTTGTAGTGAGTCAGGTGGAGCTTTACTGACATTTTGGTTTCCAAACATGAATGTAGGAGACGTATCAATGGCTTAAATTCTTATGCAATATCATCTCTAGACCTGAAACTTAAGTGCAAGTCAAAGGAGTTTTCAAGAAGTTGGCCAACATACATGGCTTGCTGAATTGTCTGAGTGAAGCAAAGAAAGAGAGGTGAAAGAGAAGTTAAGCAATTGCCATAAATTGAAAATGGAGCACTAATTTTGCATAAATATTTGCAGCAAAGGTCTGTAAGATAATTGCAACTGGGATAAAATATATTAATTCATGCCATTTTACTTTACACATTTATTCCCAATTAAACAAAGAAATTGTGAGCCCATCATCTATGACTTGTAATAGAGCCAGTTTACAGATAGATAAATGTCAGACAGCTTCTTAGTGAAAAGAACCTGTGCAGGTGCTTGAAGCGGGATCCAGTTTCCAAGGAGCAATCTTATGATCTCTATTCCTGTGGGACCAAGCTAGAGCAAATTGTGGTAGCAAATGGCAAATGTACTGCCACTAAACAGAAAGGAACTTCAGTCTGAATTCAGAGAGCATTCAAATTCCACCACTAAGCAAATGAAAGAGCTACAGGCCTTAGAAGAAACTAGTTAGGATGTGGAACTGGGCAAGTGCTGTGCCCAAATTACAAAAGACACCTGTAATATCTGTGTTACTGGGTTTGCAGCCCATGAAAAGTTCAGAAGGTTAGTGTCATAAAAGATAGAGGAAAACCACTGTAAGTCATTTGTCTCAATATCCTGTTTTGAAAATTTATTGGAGGAAGTGAATGTGAAGACTGGAGCTGGAGGAATTGAGTGTTTTCCTATGAAACAGCTTGCCCAGTCAAGCTCTGCTTATATGGCGGATCACAACCTTTAAAAGATTCTGGTCTACCCAGATCTTGTAAAGGTCTGTGAGGTGCCTGTCTGAAACAGGCCCAAGAAAAACGTGTCTGAGTACTATTGCTGATACTTTTGCAGTAATGAAAAATTAAGGGGAAACCTCCAAATTCAGTTATTTGGTCTTTCTGTGGAAAAGAAAACAAGAAAGAAAACAATGATCTGGACACAAAGAACATATCTATAAATCTGGGTAGAGCTGACAGTCATGAGTTTCAGATATGAAAAGTCATTCAGTTGTCAGAGAAATGGAAGGGTATAAAATAGATGCTGCAAATAAAACTGCAAGAGTGACCTTAAAATTGTAGTTTTGGTCTAGGTAGCTGGAGAGCAATAACACAGGTTTGACTGTGAAGTGCACTGGCCTGGTGACTCTGGGCAAGGAAAACTGTTAATAGATGTCATAAAAATGAAACCCAAGGAGTAAACATGTAGGAAATAAATAGAAACTGCAAAATACCAGAACTCTGAGACCACCAATAGGTCTTATCCTCTCTAAGCAGCCTCACTTGGGGCCTCTGTCCACAACCCTGCCCACAGAAGCCTCATTTCAGTTCCAGCTTAGGACTTCTGATGTGTCCCTAACTCTCAGACAGAGCTCAGACCTGTGTTATAGGTAGTTTTAGATGTACTTTATTGCCTGTCTTCTGTCTTGTCTTTGTTTTCTGTGTTGACTTTGGACCTGTGTTATAGCCTTATTTCCTGTCCTTTCTCCTTTTGTTCCTGGCTGGAGAGCCCGTGTGGTCTCTAAACCTGGTTCATCATTTTGCCTTCTCTGGGACGACCAGGGGGTCCTGTTACCAATGAGTAGTCTGGTCTATGTACTGTATTCATGTGGGAGTGTGCCCTGGCCAGTAAGGGCACTGCCTGTGCTAGATCATCCTCAGCCTATGGCTTGCGTTTGTTGCTTCCTGACACGATGTAAATCCTTCTAACTCATTGAAATCAACTGCATTGATAGCATGCATTTATCCAAGACTGAGATGACTGGCCCTGGGTGTTTGACCTCTGTATGTGACAAAGAAAGCTGGAAAGCAAAACTATAAGGGTTGAAATAATAGTTGGTTTGGATTACTATAGGACAAATAACCTGTTAATGAGTGTCAGGGAAAACATTCTAAAATTTCATACATATAAGTTCTTCATGCAGGTGTGGGCTAGGTGACGCAAATTGCAAGAAAGCAGTAAGCTTTAATCGTTGTTTTTTTCAGTGAACTCTTTCCTGGCTTCAGGGATAGAAACCATAATGACAACTAGATAAATGAGTGGGAGCTCACTAAAGAGGAGGGATTTGTTGAGTCTTGTCTTTAAACTTTCTTAATGGGATGAAATTAGCAGAATTCCTTGAAACAGAAACAACTCACTGACAGTTTTGCCAAATAATGCTCAAACCCAGCAAATACTCAACAAAAGGGAGGATTGCTGCATAGCATGAAACAGTGGATCTGTTAGAAGTGGGACTAAGAAAAGTGCATGAAGGTGAGTGAGAAACTCTTGTTCTAGAACATTGCTAATCTTTTTTAAAGGAGCAAAAAGCCAAGATAGATCCCATGGATGGGGGTAGCATAAGCTATTTTCTGAAGATCACCAAACCACTCAGTAGCCATCTGACCCGGTAACCCCATCAGAGAAGAGAGAGTTGTTGGAGGTTATTGAAAATCTATGAAGAAGCATGGATGTTCTCTATCCCTGTCTACTCATTGTAGTTTGTTTCTTCAGCAAGAGCTGAAAGATGTAGGATAATAAAGAATATAGTGTGGCATACATGTCTCTGTACTTGTAGCATGGTACAGTAACTGTGTTGCATTGTAGAAACTTCTGGAAACAAAACATTACTAATAATCTGTGATAAGTATATGGACAAAAATCTGAAATTAAGCCCAAATAAACCAGAGCTGCTTCAAAAAGTTCTTTTGGCCTCTGGTCAAGGAAGAGGGAATTCCTGCTAGTGATGACAACATATACTATATAGAGATTACTAGTACTGTAAGCATTCCCAGATGTGTGCAGTTTTACAGTTTTTAAAAATAGCTGCTTTTGTGCATGGAGAAGGAAATCCATTTGAATGTGACTTGACAGTGACATGGTTAAAACCAGCTGTGTTGGCCTCCTTCGGTTTCAAAACGGATTCTTGCATGCATGAACTTGGATGGTCTTGAAACAAACAAAGAGGCTAACAAGATCAATGGCTTATACAGAAAATCTGAGCTTTATAAAAATAGGAGTAAAAGCGGCACTGAGTGTTGGGTAAGTCTGAGGAGTATTTTCACTTTTTAAGAGTAAAGGAATCTCTGTGACAAAGACACTGTCTGCACTTGGCTACTTGAAGTCAGCAATTCTCATATTTAGACTTTTGGCCATCTGGAAAATCTGTGGAGTGATGCTGTCTTGGTGTCTGACATGGACATCAGAGATATGGCACTGCTGAAGTCTGAACCACAACAGACAGTGGGGAAAAATTAATTGCTGATTTTTCTTGAAGTTGGATAGAAGGTGCAAAGCTTGCACACATGGGCTTTGATCACTTTAAGTAACTGCTGAGCATGGCTGTGGCAGCACAGTGCCCCACATTGAATATAAAATTCAATGGAAGGTATCAATGAACCTAAATTAAGGTGTAAGGGCCCAATTGGAGCCAAGATATGTAATGCTAAGGTACTCAAGATGGCTGTCTGAAAACTAATATAGGTTTGAAAATGAGTGGTGGTTAAATATTTATTACAATGTACATAAAGGCTAAAAGATATGAAAAGGTCTGAGACAAGTGATGCCAGAAGACACATGTTTAAAACAAAAAAGAAAGATATAACTTGCATGGTTACAGACTTCTTGATAAAATGAAAAATCTTAGATCTTATTATAGTTTGAATAATTGTTTCAGGAACTAAGAACTATTAGTGATTGATTAGTATGCTTATTGGTGCAATTGAAAAGGGGTTTCCAAGGTTATGTCATGATTCAAAATCACCTTCTATCTGCCTCCTATGTAGGGATAACAGTAGCTCATATGAATTGTGATTGATTAATGACTTTCTCTGTGCAAATGTGATCTGAAACGTGTGTTACATGCTTTTTATCAGGCTGTTTATTCCTTGAGCCTAATGTATGTGAATGTTTTCAGACATGCTGCAATTTGTTCCAAGGACCAATTATGGTCCTTAGAAAATATAGTGCATACTCCTCTCAATGTTATTTTGAGCAGACACTGTATAACCGATTGAAATTCTCATAGCCAAAGTAGTTTTTCCACAGTATCATTCATTCAAAACTAATAATTGAATGTAGAACCAGAATGTCCATTGCCCAAAATGACACACTGGGTTCTTTCATTAGTACCTTTCAAGGTCAAAACCTCCACCAGAACCATTTTCTAATTGCTGTCTGACGGTTGTCTGATTTCAGATTTTTTAGGAAGGTTTGAAAAGGTCCTCAGGCCAAAAACTAGGAGAGGGAGAAAGACAGGACAGCAAAGGAGAAAAGTCTTGGTTTAAAAAAAGAATGCCAAAAAAGTTGGTGATATTTTTGTTTCGGTCTTTTTTATGCCATGAGTGTTCATGGAGTATTTGATAAGGCTTCCTGGGTATATTCAATCTTTTTAGATGAGATGAAAGCTCCAATGCTGTTCAAAGATCTGATGATAAACAGGCTAACCAGTTATGAAGGAGATGAAGGCTGAATCCAGTTGTTTCTGCTGCAAGTCCTAGGAAGTAAGATATGACCTCATGGAAGTACTTAAAAAACAGTGGTAGAGAAAAAATGGATATTAAAGAGAGTTAGCAAATATCACATTATATGGAAAAACTTGATAAACATGTTGTATGGTGAAACAGCATTTTATTGGCTCCCAGGCCTTGATTTGTGTGTGGCAGAGGCCACAAACTCCCCTCTGTTTCTAAAGTGAATAAGAGGTAGAGATAAGTAAGGAGAAGGAAGTACTTTGGAGAAGGAGTGTCCTCAGGAAATCTTCTGGAAAACAAACAGGTGATCTGCAGGGGAAAGCGATCAGGCTGAGACGCATCAGTGATGATAAGAAAATCAGTGGTGTGCTAAATGACAAAGTTGCAATCAGAAACAAGTCTAACATTCCAGCAGCAAATGAACATCCACTACCCATGGCAGCAAAGGAAAGCTTATGAAGGCAATAGGTGGTAAGATTCACTACCATTGCTCCTAGGAGGGCGCATTGTGAGCTTAGGGGAAGGGCACCTTCAGGCATAGGCTTGCCAAGGTGGTGAAGAGGGTTTAAGCTAAAGTTGCCTCTGGAGGAGAACCTCAATCCATCTCATTCAGATCAGTTTGATACCAGAGTCAGTAATAGATGCCCAAAGCCTGGAGAGAGATCTCACGTCAGCAGGAGAGCACCTAAAGAGCAATAAAAGGAAATTCCTGCCACTCCAGTCTGTAAGTTAGATTCATAAGGGCCCCAACTTAAATGCTTCTGTGCAAACACATGCAGAATGGGGAATAAACAAGTGGAGTTAGAGTTGTTCATATACTTGGCAGGACTATGATGTCATTGAGATCGCTGAGACATGGTGGGATGGTTCCTATGACTAGGGTGTTGGAATGAACAGATACAGGCTCTTTAGGAAGGACAGGCAGGGGTGATGGGGAAGGAGTGTCACCCTCTATGTCAATGAGCAGTGGGAGTGCATGGAGCTCCATCTGGGAATGGATGAGGAGCTGAGGGCTTAAGGCTCAGCATTAAAGGGAAGACAGAGACAGGTAACACTATAGTGGGAGTCCAGTCAGTGGATGAGTGGGTGAGACCCTCCACAGACAGACAGATGGGGTTACAGCATTGGTGGGTAAAGGGAGAGCAACTGACATCTACCTGGGGTAGTGCAAAGCATTTAAAACTGTCCTTCACTGCATCCTTGTCTCTAAACTGGAGAGAAAAGGATTTGGTGAATGGACTGCTTAGTGGCTTAAAAATTGTCTACATGATTGCAGTCAAAGAGTTGTGGTCTATTGCGACAGCTGGTGGGAGACGCTCCCCCTTTCGCCCCCCCCCCCGCTCAGGGCCCCCGCGACGCCCCAGAGAGACACACACGGACACCACAGGAAGGGAAGCAGAGAGAAAGTTTATTAACATAACTGGAGTGTATATATAGGTTTTAGGGGTATCCAAATTACTACCAATAGAAATTAAGGGATAAATGACCAATGGGAAAGGGTTAACTATGGGCCAATAGAGAAACTTAAACAGACACCTTCAAGGATGAATTCCTTGGTGCTTAGCTACATAGATAAGGGGTGCTTCAAGGGGTCTTGGGAAGAAGAAGGATGACTAAGTAAAAAAGACAAGAATCCATTTTACAACACAGTAAAAGCTTCAGTTTTTAAAGCATTTTGGCTGGTTTCTTCTTTTTCTTCAGAGACCCATCTCTGACATGATTTTTCCCATTTCTGATACTGCACGTTCTCTGCCACAGTCTATGACTCAGATGTCCAAGTGGAGGGCGGTGATGAGCAGTATTCCTCAGGGTTGATAGTGAAACTGGCACTGCTCTACATATATGTCAATGATATGGACAGTGGGATTGAGTGCACCCTCAGCAAGTTTGCTGATGACACCAAGCTGTGTGATGTGGTTGACACATTGGAGGGAAGGGATGCCATCCAAAGGGACCTTGACAGGCCTGAAAGGTGGGCCTGTGCAACCCCATGAAGTTCAACAAGGTGATGTACAAGATCCTGCATGGCGGTCAGGGCAATCCCAAGCACAAATACAGGCTGGGTGGAGAATGGATTGAAAGTAACCCTGAGGAGAAGAATTTGGGACAGGTGGTGGAAAATAAGCTCAACATGACCTGTCAGTTTGCCCTTACAGCTGAGAAAGCCAACTGTGCCCTGGGCTCTGTTAAAAGAAGCCTGACCAGCAGGTTGAGGAAGGTGATGCTCCCGCTCTACTCCACTCTTATGAGACTCTGCCTGGATTTGTCCAACATAAGAAGGACATGGAGAGTGACTTTTTACAAGTGAATGTAGTCATAAGACAAGAAAGACCTGTACTTCCCTGAGTCTTTTTTTTTTTCTTCTTTTTTTTTTTCCCCCTTTTTAAAATTAGGGATTATGAAAACTGAAAGAGATTAGGGTTATATGTTAGAAAGAAATTCTTTACTGTGAGGGAGGTGAGACACTGGAGACAGGTTGGCCAGAGAAGCTGCAGATGCCCTGTCCCTGCAAGTGTTCAAGGCTAGGCTGGATGCGGCTATGAGCCACCCATGGCAGGAGAGTTGGAACTAGGGGATCTTTAAGGTCCTGTCCAACCCAAACCATTCTGTGAGATATGCTCTCTCCATCAGTCTCAAGAGACAATCTTTTCATGTGACAGTCCAGGGCATGTGTTGCCTCTTTATATCCTAAATCAGATATAATACTTAAAAATCTCTGAGATTCATTGAGGCCACACAGTGTTATCCACCTATGTGGCTATGTGTGCTAGAAATGATCCTGAGTGGATCAAAAGTGACTGCTGGCATTTAAGAGTAGAGTGAGTGGATTAAGTTTTCCAGTTAAGGTTCATGCAAGCACAGATATCCTGGGGATAAGCCTGTGGACAATTTCTTGAGCATTCCTGAGGAAAAATGGAAGAAGTGTATTGTTACCACTGTACTTACTACTGCACTAATGTATTAATAAGACAGTTTTCTATAAAAGATAAGGATGATAAAGAAAGCCCAACTTCATATATAGCATTCTTGGACTGCTTGTCTTGGACAAGAACTAGGAGGTACAGGATTTTTCAAGACTGTGTAGATGGTTGGCTCAGTCTGGTAGAACTCTTGTATGACCATGATAGAAAGGAATAAGCAAAGGGAAATGTGAAGTCTTAATGCATGTTCAAAATTATGATTTAGTTGGAATAGAATAGAGATGATGGGACATGACAGAGAAATGAATAGGGAGTTTTGTCTAGGGAAACAGGAGTACAAATATCAAAAACTTTCAGTTAAGCCCACTCAGGTTTTCTTAGTGGTGAGGCAGGAGGGAACCAAAGACCATTATAATAATAAGAGTTCATGATAAGCCACCAAAATAGGATGATCAGCTGCATGGGGATTTTTGCTAGTGAATTGTAGGATCATGCCATGTAGAATCCTCCAAAGGTGACATAGATATTCCATAAATACTTGAGTAGTAAGGATGTACATAATTTTCCATTCTGCATGAAAAATAAGAAACATAGTAAGATAACAGCTTTTTAAAATTGTTCTTCATTAACTGCAGGTGAAAAAATGACATAGAAAGGAAAAGATCAGCTTACTCTGATCTGAGTAGCACAGCAAAACTAGGAAGACAGTGACACAAAATAGAAACAAGTTGCACATGTAGTGGGAAATAATTGTCTGCATGCTCTAGCATTAAGAGGAAAGTCAAATTGTCATTCTGTGTAGGGGAAAATTTGGTTACTTTGGACAAATAACACCTAGGAGGTGGATGTCATTAATGTGTTTTTTGCTGTCAGCGTTCACTAAAATGACCATCTGCAAGAGGTAGCTAATTCAGTGCAGTCTAGTGAGAAAGAAATGGGAATCTCAGCATTGAATGAAGCACATACAGTTTAGAGACAGTTAAGATAAGGTAGATGCTGCCAAATTGGCTGAAACCGAGGTACCTGCTCCTAGGGTAACTGCAGAATTACCTGCTATAATCAACAGCCTCTGCAGCCAGACCTGGGATGGGGTGACTGCCCATGCTGTTGTAGTGTGTGAACTCTGTTGGCAACTGAAGTGAAATCTGTGTTGATATTTGAAGTCCTTTTGTCTTCTGCTGTTCTGTCACTGGGGAGTGACATAGCTTCCTGTCCTACAAAGTTATTCCAGTTTCCCACCTGTAATTAAATTCTGTGAAGCTTGCTCTCCTGCATCTAAAGATATACAGCTGTCACACCAAAGGATTTTTGACTACAGGGGGTGAGGGTGTGCATGCAGAAACGGCAAGGGTTTATGTGATCTTTTGCTGTTTCTAATTGGGGAAGCCAAATAAAATAATTCTCACAGTGGGGGCAAAAGGGCATGCAGGTATTCAAGTAAATTCTTCAGCCATTTTATGCAACCTGTTTCCACCAACATGTTATTTTTCTGAGCTAACATGTGCATTGATTTAAATAAGGTATCTCTTGAGAGGTTTTGCTTATAGTAGTTGCTAGTCTAAAGATAGTTACTGAATTATAGGCTTTACTTGGGCTGTTTGTTTAACTTGCATCCTTGAAAGCTGGACAAAGTATCAATGTCTATAAATTCACTCCTATACTGCGTTTAGGGAAAATAAGAGAATAAATCTAATTCTAGTCTGAAACTGCTGATCTGTTTAGT
Source organism: Anabacerthia variegaticeps (assembly GCA_035583185.1). Taxonomy (NCBI): domain Eukaryota; kingdom Metazoa; phylum Chordata; class Aves; order Passeriformes; family Furnariidae; genus Anabacerthia; species Anabacerthia variegaticeps. The sequence goes on from JAWWEW010000078.1 coordinate 86,225,261, forward strand.
TAAAATAATATCAAATGTACTAGTCATTAAAGTAGTAATTTTTTTCTAGGCAACTTTGCACTCTAGTGTTACAATGGGCCCCTGAAGGCAAGAGTGACTGAGGTTCTTGTTAATAGATCCCTTTGGGCAGATTAGAGGGAAACAACATAGCATGACTGGTGTTTATATATATATATATGTGGGGGGTGTGTGTGTGTGTGGTTTACTTTGGGACAATTTGGTTGTAATAGAAAGGAGGTATGTAGTTGTTTTGGTTACTATTATCTATAATAATATAACAATATAAATGTTTAGAGATATAATTTAAGGAAGTATATAAGGAAGTGAAAGAAAGAGAAATAAGAGTAGATAGCAGAAAGAAAAGGTATCACCATCTGTGGACTCAGTGATGAGACTTGGTCGTTGCTATTTTGATGACTGCTGGTCAAAGTGATGGCTGCAGTCTTCATCCATTGCTGGTGGGGAAAGCCCTTGAAACACAGAGTTCAGTGGTTAATAGATGTTCAGTTCAGGTGGGAATGCCCAGGTACCTCCCCTGCGGGAGAGTTTAACACTGTCTGTTGCAATACTGTGGAACATGCGCAGTCCCCTGGTGGAAGGCCCCAGAAACGAGTCTGAGGGCAGTTCAGGGGTTTAAGACCCCATCTAAGACATGACAGCTGCCTCTCACTTCAGCATAGCCAAGGCAGTTATGTCTCACTAGAAGGGATGAATACCTTCAGGCCTGTGTGTCAATGTCCTGGTACTTCCCTGGGAAGGAATTTTATGCCTGATCCAGTAGTGTAAGGGAAGGCATTAGCATGATGCAAAGCTTTATCCCACCTATCAGGATTTGCTTCTTATTGGCCTTCTCCCTTATGTGGCTCAAAATCCAGCTTGTTGCTAAACAAAGGTTGGCTTGTTGTGGTCATTTTCCAGTGGTGTGTGTGCACACCCTGTGTCCTATGTGTATCAGGGGTTTTGCCACCACACACTGAAAACTCTCCTCCTCCCCTTCGGTTGTGGGGTGCAAACCTGGCCCCAGCAGAGCATCCTGCTGCTTTTGCAAATGGCCAACCGTTTAAGTCATTAACCATTAACATTTCAGTCTCGCATATCTATGGAAAGTAAAATAAGTAATATTCTTATTTTTATGGTATTAAAAATCAGCACTCCAAAGCTATTTTTTAATAACAGAATCATACTTTCTTGGAGGTTTAAATACTTTAGATAAGATTTTTATTCTCTGCTAAATTATGAGATGTTTGGGTAACATTCTGGGGAAGAATATAGGGCAAATACAGCAGTAGTGTAGAAATACAGCAGTTACATACTGCTATATAACTGCTATTTTCTGATATATGTATGAGTGTGCACATAAAGACTCATGTGTGTGTCAGTCCTGATGCCAATGGACTCATCACCTGGAGCTGGATCTGTTGGTCAGCACATAAGTCAGAGGGTCTCCAAGAGATGATTTTTTACACACACAACAATGGAGAGTAGGCTACATGTGAGTCCAGCAATCCCACTGTAGTCTGCAGTTACTGAGCATCTCCTTGTGCTTTGACAGAAGTGCTGAAACTACTTTTTTGTCTTTGGCAGTACAAAATGACTTTGTGTGTGATAAGAATCTTTTTTTGATTGCATGAACTAAAGATTAAATAGCTATTAATATAGTAATTACTGAGACAGGAATCTAATGGTGTGGTTGTGAAAAGTGTCATGGAGTATCTTAAAGTGAGAAGTGTCTATAATCACTCTTAGATGACTGAAGTACATGCTGCTGATACTAGATGTGGTCTTGTCTCTTACACCCTGGCCTTCTCTTGCATACAATTCTGTCCCATCCCTTATGCTGGTAAAAGTTTTCAGGTAGCAATGCTGTGAGCTGAATCTGCATAGCCACTTGAGGGAAAAGTAAGCTGGGAGGAAAAAAGGTAAGATCAGATCCTGACCTGACTCACACTGGTGCTATGACAATACCTGGACAAGGTGAATTGTATGTAAGCATGGTTGAAAACAAGGTATGCAGGACTCCCCACTTGGCAGCAGACCACGTTTAGTTTCTTGATACAGGATTGAAGTGACTGCTCTAAGTGAGATCTGAAAATGTATTTTTTGTGTTATTGTAACTGACGACACAGATATAAAAGTCACTCTGAAAACTAACCTCAGAAATGGTCATTCTCTCTTTCAGGATATCTTATAGCTCAAGTGAGTATTTTTCACTGATTGATGTGCCTGTTTTGTCTGGTTTTCTTCTTGGAAGAATCAAGATCTAAAAATAGAAAAAATCATTCTAAATAATTCGTAACATATCCACCAGACATAAAAATGAAATATACTACTTCTAAAGAGCTGCCTGAAGATCACTGCTAAGTGATAGTGCAGACTGTAGTCAGTTAACTTCTCAGAAGCATGACTGAGGTTTGAAGCATGCATGGGTCAACTTATTAGTGAAAAGTGATTCTGAAAGCTGCTGAATTCTCAAGATCTCCAGGATTTTCACACTCCTCTTTCCATGTGGTGGTGGAAAGCCACAGCTATAATGGGCCGGCATGAGCCATTCCATTCTGAGTTTATGAAATGGCAAAAAAGCTGCCAGAACTGTCTTCACGTGAAGGCAAGCACCTGGGAAACTGTGGAGCTTAAAAGTCAAAGCTCAACGTCATGAGTTTTTTTCTATCCTTTTCTTGTGCACTGTCAACAATATCGTCCTCTGATGAGGAAATGAGGGGAGAGGTTGCAGTCTCCTTCTTAGCATATTTGTTGATATCACTGTGAAGAAGTTTTATTCTTTCCCAGTTAAGAGTACATAGTGCTTTGAATTTTTGGTACTTTTACCTCATTTGTGATAGTTTCCGTTCTGTATTCCTCTTGCTATCTGTGCCAATTTTCATACTTAGTCATCAAAGTCTCTTTGAAAACAGATGCAAAAGTACTAATTCAGCTTCTGACCCAATTTACAGTGTTGTTCTTTGTTCTAACTCACCAAATCATAATCGGCATTTATTTATTTATTTGTTTCTTTGTTTGTTTGTTTTGGCTCTGCTTTGCTGTACTGTGCCAGGAAAAAACTTCCCAAGTTCCATTCAATTTCCATGTTGCTGTTGAGGTTAAATGACCCTCTTAGTCCTTGCTGCAGTGTTTTTGCTCTTCTCCTGCAGCTAGTAGCCTTCTTTGTTTTTCAATTTAATCAGATCTGGAGTCTGCTCTAGATGTCTCGAATTCAGTTTCCTAGGTATCCTACTATTTTTGACTTAAAGACATTTTAGTCGCTGAATTTCTGAGTTCATCTGGGTTCCCTGAAGAGTGCCCTAGGTTTTCTGAAGTTTATTCTTATGAAGTTGATAATTGAGTTATGAAACTTTCAGTCCTTTGATTTAATTTATACTAACTCAACTTTCAATGTTAAACTATTTAGTTCTCCATTACATGACAGAATAAAATTTAAATAATGTAAGTTTATGTTAGGTCTACCTATTTGTTATGCAGTTTTGTTGACTGTAACATCCAATAGTGAGTTGCTTTAACCCATATCATTACCTGTTGTTGCTTACTATATATAGTCAGTTATAATCTTTGTCAGGAAGTTTGTCTTCTGTCACAATAAATACTGTCAGAATAGCCAATAGTTTCTCTTTCCAATGATGTTGCAGCTTATATCTGTCCATGAACCTCGTAAACTTTCATCTTCATTCCAGCAGAAATTCTTTATCTTTAAAACACATGATCTTGTATTTTAAAAAAAAAAATAAAAAAATATGCCTTATAGCTTGTTGCATATCCCAGTGCTGTTGTCTTTAGAACTGTCTTTCCTGTGTGGTATCTGTCCTTTTATATCTAAACACCAGTTCTGAATTTTATATTATCAAACTTCTGTTTTCTCCTTAACATTCATTTTCACATCCTATAAATGTAATTCAAGATCTTCCACTGTGTTGGGAAAGCTCTTGAGAGTTGTTTACACATCAGAGTTGTTTCCTATTCTGTTGCTTATATAGAGCAGACTCAGGCATGTCATTTTCTGTTACCTTATTGCTGTTCACAGTCTTAATTATTTTTATTTGCCATATGTTCTCCTGCTACCACAGGTTTTTTTAATACATGTCTGGATTCTCATTTAGCCTATATTTTGTCTTCCCACTAGTGTTTGGAGATCTATCATTTCTCAGTTTAAAGCTGTTCTTATCTGTTGTGTCAGCTTTGATCCCAGGTAGCTATTGCCTTGGGCATTCAAGTCAAATTTACCTCTTGAAAAATGACTTCCTTCAATAAATATACCTCACCAGTCAAACAGTACAGACCCTTTTCACACCAGTCACCATTTAGGTATTGGTTAATCTGTTCTCTTATTAGGCATTTTATTCTTTCTCTGGTGACTCAATGTCCCTGAAGTTCACACGAATATCTACTTGTTTCTGAGTATCCCATAAAACAGTTAGTCTTTGAAATTTTTTTTTTTTCCAGTGGGAATTGGGCAATGTTGGTTTTGGGTGGTTGTCATTGTTTTCCATGTTCCTTGTGATATTTCCCCATTCTGGTTCCACCTGCAGTTGCACCTAACAGACATGATGCTATTTTGGTTTTTTTTTTTTGATCCCCTTCCATGAGCAGACTGTCAGTAAGTAGCAAGGAGCCTGTGATCACATCGACCTGCCTTTATATGTGATGCTGTGATTCTCTAGCCTTTTCCTGTGAGTGCCATTTTTATTTCTATCTGGAACTCTCTCCCTTCTGTTTTCTTTAAGGGTTTCTGTGTGCTGCCTTGGTTCTCCTTCAGTCTCCAATGCCTGATATACTGTTGTCTTATTTCACAGCTAGCATCCTTTTATTTTTCCTTCTTGGTACCTTAATTTTTTTTTTATTTTTTTTTTTTTCCTCTGGGACATCAAACGTTCCTCTCCATTCTGTTTCATTTTCAAAAGTTAGTATAATTCTTCAAGTTTGCCTTCTCTTTTTCTTCTATGGGCAGATTTCCCCAGCTAGCGGTTTTTCACCTTCTCTTGTTATGGTACACAACTAAAGGTTTCATAGAGAGGCTCCTCTCTTCCCCTCTATTCCAAAAGACATCTTGGCTCTAACACCATCAATTGAATTCTGAGCCTTTATGCATTTTTCAGGTATCCACTGAAGGATAATAAAGATGCAACTATTTCATTACCTTATGTCCTTATCCTAGTGCACTTCAGGGATAACCATCATCCTTTATTGAAATCTAAATGCCTTTACCTAACCATCCCTTTTTGGAGTTGTGACCAGAAGACTTGGTCACTCATCTGGCATGCACTCTTTGAATTTTTTTTTTTTAATGCTTGTTTATTGAACTATTTAAGTAGGTTGAATTGACCCCAAATTACTTGTTGTTTTCAGAGATGGTGAAATCATTGTCCTATATGTTACTACTTGTGCCTTGAAACTTCATGTCTCTTGGTAAAGCTATTACACATTGTGTATGCTATTGTACTATTGAATGAGGCAGGGACGAGTTGTGTCTCTGTTGCTCTACAATATATTTTTTTTAATACATATGTGATTTCATGGTCATTTCTTTCAAAACTCAAAACATATTGACAGCTTGGAGCAAATGCATATTGCCTGTGTGTGTTGTGGAAGGAAGTCTTTGAATACCAAAAGAAGGATGCTACGAGTAAAGAACATGTGTTAAAAAAGAGAAAAAATGTGTTCAGGAAAGAATTGAAAGCATAGACAGGAATAAAAAAAAAAATCATTGTTCTGTGTGTGTTCAAAAAGTAGGCCTTCTGGAAACCTGTAAGTCCAAGAAGTGATTAACATATGAAAAAGGAAACAACATAGCTGAAAAATTAAACTTTTTTTTTTCTTTTCTTTTAAATGTATGTACATTTAAGAAGAACTGGGTGAGATTTTTCAGCTAGTAAGGCTTTTTGATGGGGAAAAATGTTGGATCTTTATCAAACCTATTTATTAATGGATCTTTCCCAAATCTAGTTATTGTTGGATGAGATCTCTGAGCAAACGGACAAAAAGGACAAGAATAAATCTACAGACAGAGATGACATTCACTCTAGAGCTCTAAAGAAACTTGGAGATGAATCATCTGAAACATTACTACATGTCAGTAAATCCAGTGTTAGGTAAGCTAGAGCAAACTTTTTCAAAGAATATATTAGATAGACAAGTAGAAAACATATGCCTGCAATAAGCTTTCATCTTCTGTTTTAAAAAAATAAATATCAGGTCTGTCAGTGTTTTCTGGATTTGTAAATGTATTCCTGAAAGAGCGTATCGAGATTTCGTGTGAAAATCCAAGAACTAGGCGACCATGGGGTAACAGGGAAGATTCTCATAGATTAATAGTGGATAATAAACTAGGATAAAGAAGGGCATGTGAAAAGCATAATTTGTTGCAGTGGAAGGAATTTGCCGACAAAGTCTACTATTCTGTGCTGCAATGTGCTCATTAGCATATTCACAAATGATCAGAAAAAGGAAGGCAACAACGTTTGCTGATGATACCGTCTACTGATGATAAAGAGCTGCAAAGCAATCTGAGAATGCTATGATAAAACAGCTGATTAAATTCAATATAGATTAATAGATGCCCTTGGCAGGGGGGAGCCACTAAAGAATGGTCCTAATTTTACATATTTTTAGATGGCTTTTGAGTTGACTATTACAACCCTAAATCTCATTCTGAGTGGTAATAGATGGCCTTATGGAAACAGGAGAACAGTGCTGAATGGCAGTAAAAAATCAGATGGAATATTATGAATTATTGTGAAAGGAACAGAGAACAAATCAGAACCTCATTATACCACTTTGCAAATTCATCATGTACAATCATTGTGAATATAGTATGGAATGCTCGTTTTCCAAATTAAAAAGAATATTATCAAATGAGAAAAAGCATTTGAAAGGAAAAAAAGGAGATGGGGATGATGTAAGAATGAAGTATCTGAGTTTCATTTTTGAACAGAAAATACAAGAAAATAAAAATATATGAACGTGTTTGCTCATGTGATGTGGCTGGAGAATCTTTCTTCTCTCTTTTCTTATATATATATATATATGTATGTATATATATATATATTTGAAAGATTATTTCACTATGTTGTGATTAATTTGTGGTCAATATATGAGAGTAGGGTATCAAAGAAGAGGTTCCTGTGTAGCCCAGGATTAACCTTTGATAAAAGTGACTTTTTACTATGAATGAGGCAGTTTTAGGCATATGTATGTGGAGTGTAGATGTTGTCTTCTGATCCTGCCATCATGACGGAGGATCCAAAATACTGCAAGGATGAAAGAAAACATACTTAACAATGTTGGTGTCTTCAAAAAGAACGTGGAGATGATCATTCTGTAGCACATTCTGGAAGCCAAAAAATTATGCACACAGTTTGAGAAGAGACAAAAATTGTAGTGGAATTGTATCACTTTGCAAGAGTTTACCTCAAAACATATCAAAGTATGATAACAACACTGCTAGATTAAAATAATGCCTGATAAAGAAAATTAAGAATATTATATTAATCTTAAATCAAATGGAATTTTTTTCTTTTAAGTTGAATTGAGCCCTAGCACATAAGCCACAATAAAGCCAAGGAGAATCATTGAAAGAGAAGATAAAAATAGCCAAAGGAAGATGGGTACACTTCAGGGCAAAGGCTTCTGAACATACTGTCCTAAAGGAATGAGGTAAATACAATTCTTTGTGAATAAAAGCAATGTGAAAATGTGAAAACAATGTGAAAATATGTAAAGGACTCAGCATGAAAAGATGTTTGTTAGGGAAAAATAATTGCAAACCCTTTTCAACAGGAGAGGGTAATTACTGGAAGAATAAGGGAATTGGAAGAAATATTTGAGGGCTTCATTCTGGAAAAAGAAAGGAAGTTGTAGCATGCACAAATAGCTTCATTCCATCAATTCTTTCATTATTTGTGTTCTGCAGCAGAGTATGATATGCCTCTTGCTCTACAGGGCTAGGGGAAGTAATCTATAGAGTGGGTGCAGTTGCTGTTCCCTGTAAGGGTGGAAAACTCCCTCACATAAAATGTTTTCTGAATTCATGCATCCTTAATAACTATGCAAAAAGAGGTATATTTTCAGTACTGCAGTTGGAGATATTGTGTAGGTAGTGCTTGATGCACAATGTTTTGTTTGTTATTGTTTGTTTGGTTTGGTTTTCTTTTTTTTTTCTTTTTTTCTTTTTTTTTTTTAAATTTTTCTTGATGCAGTGATAGACATCTGGCAAGTGTCCTGGGAAAAAGAGGTGTTTTACAAACATCTGTATGTTTTCAGCAATCTGCATGGAAAACATTGTTTCTTCAGACTGCTGTATTAGTTGTCATTGGCATCCAATGCATTTCACAATAAGGAGTGATAGAAAGTCACGGAGTGAGTGCTAAGGCACGTATACTGACCCTTTTGATTTAGGACATAACTCCAGAAGTGTTTTGCTACTGAAATGAGGCTTTCAAAACAGACAGAGCCCTAAACTAAAGTGAACGAAGGAAAGATACACACTGTCTTGTCTAGTATCATTCCTTGGACAAGTCAGTCATGCTTTAAAAAGATATCATATCAACAGTGTTATTGATGCTATTGGGGCTTGCACCATAAGACTGCATATATAAATAATACCCTAGAAATGTATTAAAACTACAGGCAAAAAATAAAGCAGGAAAATCTGTCTGGGGAGCACGGCGGGAAAAAATATCCCATGCAGTAAAGTGAATAGAGTTACTAGCCTTGGCTGCCCATCTGTTCTTTCACTCCTCTGAGAAAACCCTCCCTGAACATGCTGTCACTAAAAAGGTCACCATAATCAAATCCATTTGGGCTAGTCCTTGTTTAATTTAATAATAGCTCCTATTGGGAGATTAGGCTCTGTGCAGTGAAATGCGGGCACAGCTATTCCATCATAGGTTTATGAAGATAGTAAAGCTTCTCCTTGAGTAGAAGAGGAACATGGAGTCTGATGGACAGTATTTCAGCTATAGATGGACAAAGCAAAGCTTGGTTTGCTGTCTGCTACCACCTTTTTGTAGCTTGGAGAACTGAAAATATGCATGTTTGCAGAGTTAGAATGTTATATTCCAGCTCCAGGTGTACATAGGCACAACAAAATGAAAACCTCACCATTTTGGTGTTTGGGAGATTCCTGTAATTCATAACAAACAACAGTGTGCTGTGATGTTATAGACCTGAATGATTCAGCTAGTAGTGGAGAAACAGAAATAGTTTGAAATATTGTTTAGGGAAAAATAACATTTCTTATTTATCAACATGTACTGCAAAGAAATAGATGTTTTCTGCTCTGCATTCAATAGGAGATGAATTAGTGATTGTTCAACCAGCCATTCTGGTTGAAAAAAATGTTAGAATATAGCTATAGTGGGTAGGGAGTCATTGGGGTAGGAAGGGATCTGCTGGTTAGAAACAAGTCCCATAGCCTCTACAACTATTTTGGAGTGGCATTTGCTGAAAATGATATGGAGCAATGATTTACCATTGTTTGATATCACAGGAAATCTCAGACTGTTAGGTAGTGAGTTATTTAAGTTTAATCTTAATTTTTTAATTTTAATTTTTTAATTTTAATTTTTAATTTTTTTTTTAATTTGATTTTATATTTGGGAAAGGAAGATACAATACTTCAAACTGCCTTTGCAAGAGGTATTTGGAAATGGTTGTTGGGTAGCATAGAAACTCATGTAAGTTATAGCCAATCAGTTGGATCTCATACATTAAAGAAAACAGGTGTTTGCCAGACTGCTTGGCTCTCAGCATTACAAACCTGAAGATACAGAATGCTTTTCTCTCATTGTCCCGTTGAATATTTCAGATTGGAATAACTTAAAGAGGTAAAGATGTAGAGCATCTCAGCAGAATTACCAAGGGCTTTGTGTTGCAGGCGTTCTGCAAGGAGCAGTTAGTGAGTTCAGATCTCCTTGAGTGGAGAGTAGTTAAGTAGGCTCATGCATGCAATGAGTTGGCTGTTGTAAATCCAGGATTTCTGTAGAAAAAAGAGACATCCCCTTAGTTTTGTGCTTAACTCTAGCTCTTCAATACCTTGCTTTGCTGCTTTAGCAATACTTGTAGTAAAAATAAAATGTTTCTTGTCAGAGGAACTGAAATATTTTGTTTTGTCCCAAAATGAAAGTAGCTTTGCTTTTCCATATTGTTGAGGAGAAAACGAACATGTTCCTATCTGCTGCTGTCATGATGACTTTTTGATTTTGCTTGGTCAGGTTTTTATGTTCATTCTCCAGGCAGAAATCCATTGTTCTCTCAGTCTGGCTCTTTGTTGCTTTGTGATCAGCTGCTCCCCACTCATTTGCAGAATGAGGGGCTGAGCTTTAATATGTACCTTGAGCTCATACATGCCAGGGGGGAAGGGACTGTGTCCGTGTGCATGCTGCTGAACTCAGTGCAGTGTAAAACACTGTCCACCTCTGTACAGGCACATTCATATATTTGAGACAGGGTAGAGGGTAAAAGGAATTACGTGGTACTTTCACTGAAATGTAATTAGACCTGCTAAATTGGAATAAGAAACATATACATTGACATAAGTTTTTGATGAGATTTTTAGTACTGGTTAATAGCATTAATGTTAAAATTGCATAGTTTTGATTGGAATCAGTCTAGAAATGTTCTTCAGATCAGTAAAACTACAAAACAGAAACATATACTAGCAAATTCTGACTGAGCAATCAAGAAAGGTAGAATAAATACAGAAAACATTTTATACTACAATAGATGGCTGTTCAGTTTTCAGTTTATGTCAGAAGATATGTCTTAAAATGTGGCTACTGAAACATGGGGATACCCATGATCTGTTTTTTTTTTTTTCCCCCTTAGATTTAACCCTTGTCACACAGGTGACTCCAGAATGAACATAAGTTTTGACAAGGATAAATTGCACTTTAATTAAATGTGACTGTTTTGATATTTCTGCAAAGTAATTGATTTTGTGTCAGAAAGGACCATTAGATCATTTAGTTCAAGATGGCAAGGTAGCACAACCCCTACTTCATTACATATGTAGAGCTTAACAACTCATAATTTATTATACTCTTTCAGAAGTGTAGGCAACCTAAATTTCAAAACTGTAAGAGGTGATTCAATATTCTATCTCATTGTTAAAAAAATGGTGACTTAATTCTGTTTGAATTTGTTTAATGTTAGTGATCAGTTGTGGGTTCTGCTTTTACTCTTCTTCACTAAACAGCCTTTTGAGCAGGTTTTTTTTTTTTTTAAATTAATATAGTTTTTCACTCTAATGAAATCACTATTTAATCTTCTTTTGGTAAGTTAAACCAATGGAATTTCTGAATTAATGTGATGCTTTGTTCAGTCTAAATCTCTTTTGCACTTCCTACATATATATATAATAATCTATATATCATTTTGTAGACTAGAATTACAGTATTTTCATTGTATTTCTCATCAAAGACACAAAGGGGTAAAGTGTATCTTGGTATTCTTACATACTGCTATTCTGTGAACGTACATTCACATTTTTTGAGGCAGAACTGAAATGGGAGTTTGTATTCAGCTGTTTGACAGTTATTTAGGAATCAACAAGGATGAAGTCACTGTTTTTCTGAATACAGTCCTTGTGTCAAGTGATCAAGTGATCCTTGCTTCTGTATCCATGGCCATGCATTTGACTGTATTAAGGTATGTGCTATAAGAGTGAGCTTAAACTTACTAAATTCGTTTTCATATCACTCTGCACATTTGCCCTCTCTACCTTATATTCTGCAGACTTTGGTGGATTTACAAATCTGATAATGAATCAGTTTTTACTTAATTCCAGATCATTTGCAAAATATTAAAAGTCATCAAGCTGCATAATACACAAAATCATTACCACTTGATGATTGTTAGTTACTATTTAAGTCATTAAATAATTACTATTAAAATTCTATGAGTTATTCAGATCTTTAAACATTAATGTGATTTTGAGTGGCAGAACAGAGTGATAGATTCTTTTGCCCCTTTGAAAAAAATATTTTAGACACCTCCCTGGATTCCAAAGACCATTCAAAAATCGTTGAGATGACATCAGCCAGCTCTTAGATGAATCTTGTCAGGCACCATAGATTTCTAGGGATGCAGCCGAAGCAGAAGATCCTGTACAAGTTCAGGGGCGACTGGGAGTCATGGTCCTCCAGCTCAGGGCAATGAGATCCCCTTGGTCCATCATCCATGTTGAAGATGGGGGCAAAGAATGCGTTAAACACCTGTGCCTTGTCTCTGTCCCTGTTTGTGAGCTGACCATACTCATCCTGTAATGGGCTGATGTTATTTCTCTGCTGCCTTCTTCCATTAATATATTTGAAAAAAACCTATTTTTGTTGTCATTCACATTTCAGTGAAGTTCAGGGTGAGGTACCTTGGCCTTTTCCCATGGCCATTGTCACTGGGTTCCCTGCCCCATTCAGTGTCAAGCCCACTTATCCCCCCTTTTATTCCTTTGGCTGTTGGTTAGCTGTGGAAGCCCTTCTTACTGTCCTTCATGGCCCTCACTAGATTTGACTTCAGCTGGGCTTTGGCCTTCCTAGTCTCATCCTTGTGTATTCAGTACCTGTATATTTCTCCTCTATGATCCGACCCTGCATCCCTCTCTGGTACTGTTCATTTTTATGTGTAAGTTTAGTCAGAAATTCCTTGTTTATCTGCATGGGTCTCCTGCCATATTTGCCTGACTTCCTACAGGTGGAGATGGACCATTCTTGAACTTGGAGGTTATGCTGTGTTCCTTGAAGGACAACCATTCCAAAAGCATTTGTAAATTTGGTTGCAAACAGCAAAGTAGAGACTTAGAACTGCAAATAGTGGAGGATTAGAACTGTGAGGTGTTGTCAGTTTCTGGAGTAAGTGTAAATACTACAGAAGTGTTATTTCCTTTCAATTCTGTCTGCACATGGAAATATAGAGGTATGTGGAAAAACATAAACTGAAAGAATTTGGAGAAGCAAATCCAAATTTATCTGTCAAGTTTTGGTTTTGAACAAAGAGCATGAAAGTGGGGTAGCTGGAAATTTAAATGTACTGTAGAAAATAATCTTTGATCTTACTGAGTTTCTCTAGGTATGATGTAATTCCTGACAGGCCTCCAGGTCAATTAATATGCCTTCCACTCCAACAGATGCAGTTATCTAAAATACAAGATAACTTCCATGTTGTATAATAACATAGTTGATTCTTCTGATTGCCATTGTCCCCATCAAGCAACCATTTCCTGTTTTGCAGATCTATATAAGACAGCATGCAAAACTGCATTTCACTTTGCATTAATGGGAAAGATAACACATTTTACATGTTGTTGCATTTTCAGAGATAGCAAGGCAAGAATAACCTCTAACATTTTGCCTTCCTATGATGGTCCTCAGTGCTTAGCTGCTAAAGTTTGGGAAGAGAGATTTATATAATTTCTCCTTTTTAATATTTAGGCTGCACTATACTTTGACATTAGTTCCATGGAGACAGATTAGAAGTATCAAATATTCCAGCCCTGCGATATAGCAAGGGAAAAAAGAGCTCTTGTTGAAGAAGAAAAAATGTATCCTTTTTATGTTGGGATTTCATTTTCATAAATAAATTAATTCAAAAAAGAAGCTTGAAAATTGAAAACCTTCTGTAAGTGTATTTTAGGTACTGTATACAGCTGAGAAGTATGTATGCTTCAGTGAAAATGTTAGGAGTTTAGAGAAAGTTGCATGAGAAAGTTCATTTTGGATGTTCTGTTTCAGCTCATGCTCCCTCTTTGGTTGAAGGTTTATGCTTCTTCAAGATATTTCCTATTTTTGTTTTCCATTTAATTCCATTTTGTAAGTGCACTGGCTTTATAATAGTGATGGCTAGAAGACAGCCAACTCTATCATTATTCAAATATGAAAGTTCCATAAGGAGAGCAGGATATGCCAGTAAGAGGAGGTAATGGTGTGTTTTGTTTTATCTGATTGTTTTAGCACCTTGCAATTTCCTCAGCCATCAGACTAGCCAAAAAAAGTGTGAGTCTGAAAATCAAAAAGATGGGGAAGTAATTTGGTGCTGTTGGTCTTACATATTTTGGCAACAGACTGTAAAATGTGCAAGAATGTTTGCAAGTGGCTTGAATGAGTATGTGGAAAGATGTGGATCGGAGGTACGGTCTTAGAAGTAAAATAAAACACTCTTAACACAAGAGGACCTTTTTGTTTTTTCCTGGTGTTAAAATTCTTAGCAGCTACAGGCAGACCCCATCTGGGAATTTGGAGCCTACTGCCTGGTTTTTCAATCAGGTTAACTAATGATACTAGAAGGAACAAATGATACTTGGAGGAACTCTGTGTGGGTTATGACAACAAAAGGCTGAACCGGCAACATGTGGCTAACAGCTCACAGACATCTGGTATGAGCTGTTTTCCCGGGGAATTAATTTTTGTTGAATATATATTTCAAATCTTTTCTTCTCCAGTGTAGGCATTTGCTAGAAATTACATAAAGAAAAAATAAATACTGTATCAAAGTCTCAATGTTAACTTGACAGGACAGGAAAAACTCTAGGTTTGGCCTTTTTAATTTCATTTTATAATGTCTTAAGAGGGACTGATGATCTATTGGTTCTGGGCTTTTTGTGAGGGAGGCAGAGATGAGCAAGATTACATTTTTTCCTGTTCTATTTTAATCCTTAAAAGTATTTGGTATATTGTGGCATGATTAACTGATGGCTGTGATCCAGTGGCTTTGTGTTGCTCCTGGGGAATGAAACACCTGTAAATATGGCAAAAAGTAAATAAGTAAAAATCCTGGTGGACAATTTTCCATAGGTAGTGGATTTCTGCAGTGGTGCAGAGCCAACACAGTATTTCCAGTTCTGACTTCTTTCCCAGCCAGGGCTTGAAGAAGTCAATGAGAACAGACAGAACGTAGGTGCAGGCATTTGATTATTGCAATGCATGAAGAAGGCTGAAAATGATAGTGCATTGAATTTCTTTTCTCTACTTTGTTTTGTTAGTAATCCTTCTGCAAGAATATAGGGAAGTGTTATGGGAGGTTGTTTATTTTCCAATCTGTAACTGAATGTATGAGAAAGAATTTTGTTTTAGGTACCAGTAGTAAAGTTGTTCTTACAGAGCAATTGCATTCAATTTGTATGTAGCTCAAAAATTGGTGCTTCAATTTCAGCTTGTTTATTTGACAGGTTGTTTGGACTTTGAAATCATCATAAGGTATTTTAAGAAATAATACAATTTCTTACATATTTTGCCTCTAATATTGATTATTCAACAAATACACAATGAGAAATAGGTTTGAGACAGCCTGGATAATGAGTTAGGACTTATCCCCGTGTCTCTTTTTGGCTGCACTTGTGCACTGTTCTTTCAGCAAGTGACCACTCAGCAGCAAAAAGCTAGGGGATTGCATGGGCCACCTAGGAGTTACATGTGCAGCTTCCATTTGGAGTGCAGCCTGGTGTTTGTTTTGTTCATGCCATTACTGAGGTTTCTAAAGCATACTGTTCTTGCCTTCCTGATGAAAGCATTTCTCCCTTGATATATATCCAGAATTACAAAATTCCTACTCAAACATATGGTGTCACAAATCTTTTTAATCCTTCTAGTTGTTTAATACAGTATTGCTTTAGCAAATTGCATTATGCATTTGAAGGATCAGAGTGTCAGTGCTTGGCCCACTGTTCCACTGTGAGATGAGTAGGTTAGGCTCCTAACTGGTGGTGTTTCATTTGAAGAAGTATGGGGTAGGAGCCAGTTGCCCAAACGTGAGATTTCATTGTCAGTTCTGATGCCTTCACAGGTGCCTTCTTCTTGGTCTCCAGAGAGGTACAG
This sequence comes from Anabacerthia variegaticeps, assembly GCA_035583185.1. NCBI lineage: Eukaryota > Metazoa > Chordata > Aves > Passeriformes > Furnariidae > Anabacerthia > Anabacerthia variegaticeps. The sequence goes on from JAWWEW010000078.1 coordinate 86,241,073, forward strand.
ACGTCTTCCAGTTCCTATGCCATATCTGTCATGCTGATGCCTCAGGTATCTAAGGTGTTTGAAACAGAACTTTTTGCCTGTGCTTAGCAGCAGACATTCACCCCTAATGTCAATGACTTCAAATGTCGTTGGTAGGTCTCAATGTTCAATAAAGTGGATGTTCTGAACAAGGGAAAGGACTTCAGGAAGATTTTCTGAAAAGTCTGAAGTGATGTATTTATGTTTGTTTCAATGGCAATGTAGGAATGAACTAAATAATATTGTAGAAATTAAGGAATAAAATAAGTCATGAAAAGAAAAATTGAAATGGGAAAAGAATGTAAGTAAAAAATCAATGTAAATTCAAAAGATAATTCATAAGGCAAAACTCAATTCTGCAGGAGTTCTATTATCAATCAGTAAAATGAATAAATTAACGAAGACTCCTAAATTACTTTAATTTTGAATCTTTTTAAAACTCTCCCTTTAATAAGAAAAATAAAAAGAAATCCTCAGAAATTTGAGTTACTTGAGGTTTTCTTTGGAGAATAACATTAAGATTACTCAAACGTGCAGAAGATAACCTGTAGAATTTTAATTGACCTTTTCTATCTCTTAATTCTGTAGCCTTATGATCAGAAAATAATTGATAAAGGGCAAGAAAATGCCAGGAGGTTTATGCACATATAATCTTCCTCCCTAGATACTCATCTTAAGGAGTCAGAAGCTAAAACCTATCACATAAGTTTCTGACAATTGTTTGGGAAGCCCTGCAAACTGCAGATACACTGCCTCTGTTTTCATTGTAACGTTAGTCTTTAGGAGAGCGCCATCACAAGGAAGTTCATCAGTGGTGTGGAAAACGCTGAGCTTTGAGAAGCTACAGCAAGTTCTTCAGACATTTCTGTTTCCCACAGGTGGTCCATCATGGAGGATGGAGCTGCCTTGAAACCTGTGCTGGTGAAGAGAGCCATCCCTGTTCATGCCTTCCACACCCCTTGTCTTCTGCTTGGTTTAGAGAAGAACACCATTGTTTGCATGCTGATACACAAGCAGAAAACACCCACAGACATGAGGTCGATCCTCACTGGAGACAGGGACTCATCATGGCAGAAACTACCAAGAGCATGGATGTGAGGTAGTAGTAGTCTGCTGTAGGTTTAAAATTCTGCACTGGCTCTGGGGACTTGAAGGTGTTTCTGTCTTGGATTTCAGGGATTCCAAGAGAAGTGAGGTAATGTTTACAGTGGTAAATGGACTGAAAGCAATATTGAAGTAAAACCCCAGAACATGTAATTCCCAGAGTCAGGGAACACAAACCTCTGTTTTACTGCTTCTTGGCTAGTGATACGGTACAGTTGCAGATAATACAGGTACACATGTGTAGCTCCTTCAGAATGCTCTATGGCATCTTATGAACTTAAAAACTTAATGGGAAAGGTAAATACCTTTAGCAGAGGTAAATGACTTCAGCAGTGATGTGTAAATGTGCACTTTCAATTAGGCTGATCAGTGTCGGTTATTAGTGAGCATATAAGTAAGCAAACAACCTCTGTGGCTTTATTTAATGTGGTCATAGAGAACAAAAGTAACTAAAACTATTTTCCACTTTGTCTGTGTAGAAAGAAATTGGTCTGAAGTGGCAGTGCTTGTGGTAATCACACCCTTCCCCATAAATATTTGTGTTTTCATCTTCTTGAATATTGGTTTTGAATAAAGAAAGTAAAAAAGATGAAAAATGTCGCTACCTAACCCATTCAGTTTGTCTACTAACAAGTGTCTTCCACCTTTTTAGAAGACCTTTGTATGAAGGGACAACATGAATCAGTTACTCCTATCATAATCTTTCCAATGTTTCTTTTCCTGCCTTTGGAATTCTTTTTGTTTGTTTTCTTTAATGGCCTACTGTACTTATTCAAAGTCTCTGGGCTTTTATATGCCAAGAATATATTTGTATATGTGTGTGTGAACAGTGCCTGACAGTGTGAGTTAAGAGTTTATGGCTAGAGAAGTGGACAGTATCAGCAAAAAAACATACATTTTTTGTCACAAAGGAAAAAAAAAATATCATTCTCCTATACTCAGCTTTGGTGAGTACTGCATTCAGTTTTGAGCCCCTCACTTGAAAATGGACATTGAGGTGCTGGAGCAGGTCCAGAGAATGGCAGCAAGCCTTGTGAAGGGTCTAGAAAACCAATCTAATGCGGAGTGGTTAAGGGAGCTGGGGTTGTGTAGTCTCAAGAAGAGGAAGCTCAGGAGAGACCTGATTGCTCTCTACCACTACCTGAAAGGAGTTTGTGGTGAGGTGAGGGTTGGTGTCTTCTGCCATGTCTACAATGAGAGGACAAGAGGAAATAGCCTGAAGCTGAGACAGGAGAGATTCAGATTAGATACTAGAAAAATATTTTCACTGTTAGCATGGTCAGACTTTGGAATAGGTTGCCCAGGGAGGTCATGGAAGCACCATCCCTAGAGGTGTTTAAGAGTTGTCTAGATCTGGCACTAGTTGATATAGTTTAGTGGTTTAAGAGTTACAATGATAGTGCTGCGTGGACAGTTGGCCTGGATGATCTTGAAGGTCTTTTCCAAATTTGACGATTCTGTGATTCTCTGTTATGAAGCTTGAAATACTTTTTATTGTATGTTGTGTCTGCATTTACTGATTTCCCAAGATATCCTAAAAATATCTTCCATTCCCACCAACTAAGACTAATAGGCCATCATCATCATCATCTTGGCTGGGCTTCATGAGCGAAGATTTGGGAAGGGCTCTACCCATGCTTGCTACAAGCACGCTGGTGACTAAAAAGGCCAATGTGAGATAGGCAAGTCTACTTGCAAAAGGGACAGTGGAAAGTCTCCATCTGCACTACTGGAGAGGCACAGTTCTGCCTGTGTTGCCTTTTTTCCTCCAGACTGATTCTGCGTGAGTTCTCAAAGGAAGCAGCAGCATTATGGATGGTGTGTCTCCATTTCTCCCAACTGGAGGCCAGAGTGGACCATTGATGGTGGTCAATATGG
>JAWWEW010000078.1:86244443-86321549 GCA_035583185.1 Anabacerthia variegaticeps
GGTTTGGAGTTAGAGTTGTCCTTCTCCTAGGATGGTTGCTGGGAAGCTGGCGAGCCCATCCTTCCCGTGGACACACTGTCTGACCCTTCAGTTGAGACCTGACTAGCATGGGAGACCCTACTGGAGGCATATACCACCGCCAGCACAGCTCGCAACCTCATAAGGGCACACAAGCTTCTCCCCCACGACAAGGGGATGTCCCCGGAGAAGTAATAGGCCATCACACTCTTTGCAAAAGCTGCTGTCATTAGAGGTGTAACTGCAAAGGCGTACACTGTCCAGTGTAATGATAAGCATATCATCACTTATCTCATGCTTTTCAATGTTGTGCCAATGTGTACCTGTCTCACCAATTCTCATACATTTTTTTGTGTGTGTGTGTGTGTGTGTGTGTGGTGTGTTATGTGCATGGGTGAGCCAGCTATTCCTCTTTCACTGTCCGTTTATCTCAGCAAGATAGTAGAGGCCCCAAGAGTCACTTGCCTTTCCTACACAATACACTAAAAGTGATGCAAGCAATTGCTACATTATTAACTGTCAGCCTAAAGTTATTTAGAATAAGCCTTAGGATGAGAAAAGAACATATAAACTATAATGTACTTTACATGAGATAAACCTGCAACTACAACTTAATAAAATTCTCATGTTTTGAATAGTTCCTGACCTGAGAGCATAAGACAGCAATTAACTGCTGGAGTCATGTTGGCTGAAGCATATGCAGCCAACTAGACACAAGGCATTTCAACAGAACACTAACACAACCTCAGTAATAACAAGTGTAGAATGGAAGGAACTCATGGCGATATAAATACAGGTATGAATAGGTGACAGATGATGTATTAAAAAAAAAAGGCAAAAAAATCCCACAAAAAAATGCTAATTCAGCAATACAAATGCTTTGCACACTCACCAAAAACCTGTGGAAAACCTGGTTACAATAACTCTAACTAGAACAGGAAAAGAGTTTTCAACAGTTGGAGGGAAATAAAAATCTGATAATTGAATTTATTTGTTTATTTGCATATAATTTGGAAAAAAAAATTAAGAAACAGTTGAATGAATGATTGACTTCCTGCCTTTCATTTAAATCAATAGGTAAAATGACTGTTCATTCCTGGGTTTCTGAGCATTTTTGCACTTGAAGTTTTACACCCCTATGGAAAAAAAAGTATCCTACTTGAAAAATAGAAGAGAATGTCATTCAATTCTACTCTAAATTTCCAATAAATAATTAAAACCTAAAATGTTTGGAATCTATCAAGTACTCAGAATTTGATTTTGACTGTGATTCCGTCTTGCACAGTTCATAAAAATACAGAATCCCATAACCTTTTTTCCAAAATTTAAATCGTTCATAGAAAAAAAAAAATTAGTATTGTTATTTAAAAATTCAGTGATAAGAAGAAATACTACTGAAGAAAAATGTCACTATTTAATAATATGTCACATTTGGACTTTAATGAAATATTAATGCTAAGTTATGATAAGAAGAGTACCTCTTTTCCATCTTTCTTTTATCTAAATTGTTTAATATTTAATACTTTATAATAGAGAGATAGAGTAGTCCAAAGTAGAGTTTGATACTGTTTTATTATGTATGATTTTATTACCATATAAGAGTATTTAAAAATGTTTAGAATATTATAGGATGAGATGCAGAATATTTAAAGCTATGTAATGCATTCTGTTACAGATGCAGAAATCCATGATGTTCCTTGCCAAAGGAGACTGTAGATGTAGACTCAAAATGCGTGGAAATATCTATATTAATAGTCCTTAAGGGTCTCTTCCAATTAGAAATATTCTTTGATTCTATTTAATTGTTGCCATAAATATAGTAAGATTGTTTATTTCCTTTTCCTATTTCTTAGAAAAAGTGGTGCATTGAACAACATGTCAGATACAGAGTCTAGCATAAAGAAGGCTAAGTTAAGCCTTATCAAAATGTTGAAAGAGGACAGGATCTAAAACCTGGTGAGTGTCTCACTGACAGTTGCAGAGAGACAGCCTTACATATGGAGTGATCTTACTAACTATATTGTCAACTGAAAAGGGTAATCAAATACTGAGACAAAAATGTTTATTTAGTTGGTGCTGTATAATTTCATTTAATGTTTTATCCTGTTGGACTTTGCTGATGTTATTCTTGATTGCAAAACAAAACCAGGTAACTGCTAAACAAGGGCAGTACAAACATGTCACAGAATGCACAGAGGGGTTAAGTAGATGTTATTTTCCACAACAAATGGATATCTAAAGATTTCAAAAAATATTGAGAGAGAACACAACAGGGAAAAGAGCTTGGAAAGATTTTGGGTGGCCACAGGCACACATCAAGGAAACAGAAAGGTTCTTCTGAATTAGATCACTAAATGGAATTTAGCCATTTAATGCTTGGCAGTTGATCTTTCAACATATTTTAAGTACTCTGACATAGTATCATATAGTAGTAGTTTGACAGAGGATCTTTGCCCCTGTAAATCTACGAACTTTTAAGTTCTTGGAATAGGAATTGGAAGTAACCATGCAAAGCCAAATTTTAGTAATGCAAAAGCAAATTTATGACAAACCAGTCATCTCATTGTCTCCTTTGAATTAATGGAGGGTACATAACTTGCATACAGTTTGGACACTGCAGATCCTTGAAAAAGCAAGTATTTCTTTTTGTTGGTTCACACCTACCTTTCCACAATGTTTGGTGGTTTAGTTCTGATATATCACACAGACCAGTGTATCATTGTCTTCCTGTATTTCTTTGTATATCTAATCCCTCTGTTTTCTGCTTCTGAGTCTTAGATTGTATCCTTTTGGGAACAAGGACCAACTTCTTGTTCTGGCGTTAATCCCTGTTTGAAGCACATCAGCAATACCTGACATAAGAGTTGACAGTGATTTGGGCTCAAAAACCTAGCAATTCCCACTTTAAGTGAATCTTTGGAGTTGAGATATGTGTTCTATGCCTGCAGTGAAGTCATCTCTCTAAACAGAGAATCACTGTTAAAGCCAGAAAGAGACAAAGTACAATTCAGTTAACACCTTGAAAGAATGATTTTTCTTTTACAAAACCCAAATGTTGCAAAGTTAAAACTAAATTCAGGAAAGCATTGTGCTTTATATTACTTACATCAATAAAATTATGTGATAAAACCACTTTTATACATGGGTTCTAATATCTCTACTGACGGATTATTTCAAGTTACTGTTTTCTGAGAGGTATCTATTCATTAACCACATAGTGATGCCCAGTCACCCCGATGCTTCATTAAAGGACAGATTTAAAACACCAAAAAATAAAAATTGGGTAGATAGATAAATGCCTAGTGAGATTTTTTTTGAAATGCTGAAGCAGTGTGCTTGAAACATCTAGAGTCATCTGGATAACCTTACCGTACAACCAGAGGTGAATAGGTAATTGAGAGCAGAGTTAGAGAAACTCAAGACTCTAAGCTTAATAGTATTTTAACAGAAATAGTCAGAAGAACAGCTAAGAAATCCACCGTCTTGGAAGGATTAGCATTAAATGGTGCGAATGAGCCTAGAATTTCTGTTGTGATCAAAAGAAAATGACAACTTTTTTGATAAAAGGAGGAAGAAGCTTTATTTCCTAAGTTAATATTTCTGCCCTTATTTTAAACATTTGGTCTCAGCAGTCTAAGATCTTACTCTCTGCGCTGCTTTAATCTCCCTGAGGAGTCAAAAATGGCTAAGTGTGCTCTAAGCATGCCTCATCCACTCCCATAACTACCTCGAGTTTAGCAACAAGGCAAAGAAAAACACCCACCCTTATGCTGACATTAACTTTTGCTATGTCTGATGAATAATAAAGGGCTTTTCTCAGAAAAAAAGGGTTCTCTTATTCTTAGCCTGGGGAGTTTGAATTCAGATGTAAGACTGGTACTGATTTTGATAGTCAAAAGTACTCACCTAAAATGTATTACACAATTGCCAATAAAAATATGTCTAAATGGGTGGTAGGTTTGATTTGATGCAGGTTTTTTGTGTTTTGTTTTGTTTTTCTTTTTCTCTCTCTAGTGTTTCATAGTCAAGAGTTGCCATTTAAGTAGTCTTGACTTAACGTGCCTACCAAAACAGGAACCAGAAATCCATAAGAAAAAGCAGCCTGACTATGCTGCTAAAATCTGAGACCTCAGAACTTCAGTGTTAAGGATACAGGCAATGGAGGAAAGGAGAATCATTGCTTCCTTGCAGCAGGTTGCAGTGTTGGGTCATTCAATAATCAATAATGAAATGGGTAGCACCCTCAATTGCACATATTTCACTCTTAGTGTAAGCTCTTTTGTCCTCTTGGGGATTAATGGTTGTACTGAGTGGCTCCTTCAGCAGTCAAGTGCTTTTTCTCATGAACCTTTCCTCTGCTACCTTCTGTGAGTTTAATGTGCTTGCTGATGCAAGTTTTTGGGAGCTGGTCACAGAAAAAGAATGTTCCACTAAAGACTAAAATCCTTAAGTTATTCTATATCTTTTATACAGAGTTTTTCTGGAATATATATCCAAGATATATATAATTCTGGTGATTTGACTATTTCCAAGTCTGTATGGTAGTCCTACTGAATAATTAGTACTTGAAACAATACTGGAATAAAACAGGATGTAACATTCTGAAAGATTAAATATTTATCTTCTCATGGAAATAAGGACTTGTATGTAAAACATTGAAAGGCTGTAACTGAAAGAAAGACTAACACTCTTTACTGTGTACACTTTCACCACCTTGGTTCTGTATTTCCAGTTAATTCTGGGCTGGGATAGTGAAAAAGGAATGTGATATTTTTGACATTCATATTATAGGTGACATAATTTTTAGCTATAAATTATGTCATAGTGAAACACTAACAGTGTTTTTGCAGCATTTTTTTCACCTACTGAATTTGGTGCTTTGCTGACAAAATGGCTAATGTGATCCTTAGGTATGAGCACAGAGGATCAATAAGTAGGTGATTTTTACCTCTTTAAACCAAGTCAGTGAGACAGATATTGAGAAGCTAAATATAGTTTTGTTCCCCACAGTCTGACTGTGGTCATATTTTAAAAGTGGGGCCAGGGCGTAAATGAGCTGTGAAAATGATGTAAAGGCTTTTGGAGGGCAGACTTAGAAACCTCCAGCTGTTCAGCTGAGAGAAGGGAAAACAAAACGTTGCAGTAACTTGATTACTGCATGTAAGTATTTCTGAGGTGAAAAAAGTGCGGGCTGTTGAAGTGATCTTCATTCTGTCTGGAAAGGCACAATGAGAGTGACTCCCTGGGAGCTGCTGCGATGCAAAAACGGGGCAAGCACTGAAATGTACTACAGGTTGGACAGGGGATTCTTCACCTCATGCATCTTGGCCAGTCCTAGGGCAAATACTTCTGCAATTTTTGGGCAAATGTTACTTTAGCCAAGATCAAGTTTTTCAGTTCAGCATAAGATAGCTGGAAGATACATAATGCATGTTAAAATAAGTCAGGCTGAGTGGTTAAGAGATCCCTTCAGGATTTAAACTCTCTGATTATTTCTTTGAGGACATTTTAAATTTAAGATTCACCCTTGGCTCCTCAAAAAATAGTAACAGATCCTGATTCTATTTCTGTCTTTACCTTTTATCAGTAGTTTAAGAAGTGGAGATGATTGCCTTTAGATCCAGCATACTCTATTTCTGTATATTTTTTGAAAATATATTTTCCTAAAATACCCCTCTGAGATCAATCTTCCTATCATTTGCTTGTTGGACTGTGAAAGGAAGGTCATGTAATTTAGAACATTTTCTTTCTATTACTGTTTACTGCTTTTATGATATAGGCTCTTTCAGAGAGAAGGACACACTTTTGTTTAAGAGACTCTGCTGAGACATGTTTCTCTTCTTAAAATAATCCCATAATATACTGCTGTTCTTTTGTTCCTTAATTTTATGAAGAAATGAAATGACAAAACTTGGAATATGTTTTTTATTGGTTAGGCTGTCATATCTTATGATTAAGAGATTTAGAATAATGGAAAGCAATTGTCCTAGAAATTGGAAAATTTTTGCTAAGATTCTAGAATGGATAGTTGGGACTGAAAGAGAAGCCCTGCGTAGAGATAGAAACTTGTTTTATAAAGCTTGTGGAATTTAAGGAAGTCTAACATGATGATGAGGCTTTTTAAAAGAACATTTCTGCAGAGAAAAGTGTCCAGAACAGTCCTATCTGGAACATCTGACAATGGTAATATCATGGTTTTCTTCCAACCAATTCTTGAACCCTCAGGAGGAATAAGAACTCTCATCTCTGTAGGGTAGAATGACTGAACCTAGAACCTAAAATTGTGAGCCTCTCACTAAGGGATCACCTCTAAAGGCTGAACAGATGCTGTGCACTACATACATGGCAGAAGTAATAAAAGTCTCTCATAGATTTTTAGCAGCAGCTATTGCACCTTATAACTGGGGAAAGAAAAATAAAATTGTGAAAAAAATGGATAATTGTCATGTATTACCAAACAATATTGTCTTTGTCAATCACTGCTGCCAGTAGATGACAGTGATACAGTCTTTTACCTACCAGCATGCTTTCTGTCCCCTTACAGTTGACTTTATCCAGTCCCTGAGTCCTGACCTTTCACTTTAGTTCATGGTTAGTACAGATGATGGATGAACCTTGTTAGGTGCATAAGATGTACTGGTGCAAAGGAAAAATGCCAGCAGGCATGTTGTGTTCTTCTTAGATTTTCATAAGAATAACTTGTATTTAAAACAAACAGCTGCGCAGGCTGAGCAAAATTTTGTCATTAATGTTTTGGTCCTTGCCATTCAATACTGCTTGCATATTAGCAGATAGGGAAAAGTGAGCAAGGCAGGAGACTCTGAAGGAGAGAAGTGCTGGATGAGTTGGAACAATTTTACTGCCTGAATCTGAGCTCACGGAATACAGAGCAGCCTGATTTAAACCCAGCTGGCAACTAAGCCCCACATAGCTGCTTGCTTACTTTCCCCTTATGAGAAGGAGGAGAGAATTAAAAGAGTAAAGGTGAGAAAACTCGTGAGTTGAGATAAGGACAATTTAAAAGGAAAAGCAAAATGAGTGGATGCAAGCCAACCAAAACAAGGAATTAATTCTTTGCTTTCCGTGGGCAGGCAGGAATTCAGCCATCTCCAGAAAAGCCAGGCTCCATTATATGTAACAGTAACTTGGGAAGACAAATGCCATGCCTCCAAACATGTCCCCCTGCTTCCTTCTTGTCCCCAGCTCTATATACTGAGCATGACATCTTATGGTATGGAATATCCTTTTGCACAGCTGGGTTCAGCTGCCTCAGCTGTGTCTCCCCTAAACTTCCTGTGATCCCTCCCCCCTCCCCCCACTGCAGCCTTCTCACTGGTGGAGTGGAGTGAGAAGCAGAAAAGGTCTTGAACTAGTATACGCGCTGCTTAGCAAAGCTAAAATATCTTTGTGTTGTCAACATTATTTTCATCCTAAATCCAAAACACAGCACTGTACCAGCTATTGGGAAGAAAATTACCACTATCCCAGATAAAACCATTCAGGAAGAGAAAAAAGATTTAGCAGTGAAATATTCTGTGTAGCTGCCCACGTTGTGAATCACACACCTGAAATGGAAAAATAAAGCATTAAAATGATGAAGCCACTGTAGTGTGATTTTTTTTCAAGGAGCTTGAAGATATATTTTATTTTGTTTCCAGTAAGACAAGTAATATGAAGCTTTCATATAAAAAACCCTTGCATTATACCTACATGGTTGAGGCTTTTCTACCTCTTTAGGAATGATTAGGGATTTTTTGTTTGTTTGGGTTTTGTTCAAAAAGAATTCTTCTAATTTTTGCTGGAAAGTAGAAGAAAGGAAAGTAATCACTTTAATCATTAAATAGCAGAATGGGAAAAAGATTTCTAAGGAAAGAGTAATAGGAAAGACAATTTCTTGCTAAAATAGTATATAGGACTTTCATTTATGTCTAAGAAGTATGATTCAATGAGAAGATTTTTTAAGTCTAGATGTTCTCATAAAAATACATAGAAAAGTACAACAAATCCTGTGTTAGATCTCTTGGTGGAATTTTTCCAAGACTCCATAGGCTTAAACTGTGGGCTAGAATTCAGAAGTTCAGGTAGTGAATAGTTCATAGAACATTCAAATAAACAACCTTTTTTTTTTTTTTTAATATTTGACAGGCCTGATGAAGAACAAACCAGTGTATTTTGTAAAAGTGTATTTTTTTGGCAATACTTATTATTTCCTGCTTGTGATCATTTATCACATGTGTTTATTCAAAAGTCTTTCCCTGTTAATCCAGTGGCTTCTATTTTCCTTACCATGGTGCATTTAGCACTATCACCCCTTTTTCCTAAAGGTTCTAGTGAGTTTCAGAGTGTTTGTGTTGCTTAGGGATGGCTACCTTACTAGCCCTCATTTCAACCTGATTTTACTTGGCTCAGAAAGTAAAACAAACGAGAAAGACACAGATTCTGCTTCTGAAATTTTGTTTACCACTGAACTGCTGTTTCATGAAGAGATCATGGAAAGGCAGTTGTTTTCATTCTGTGATTCTGTGCCAAGCAAACAAAATTAGCTGTAAGCCTTCTCAAATACTGGCATTTTAAACAGCCTGTGTTTCAAATTGTGTGCTGTGTCCCCATCATGAAAAAGTTCTAATTCAATGGTGGGAGCAATGACTGCCCACACTATGTGAAGAATTCACAGCACAGGGAGCTGCTTTGCTGTGCTGAAAGCTACAAAAACTTTGGCTATGATGCACTTCACTTTCCTTTAGTGTTTGGAAAAGTCCCTATGAGAAGGGAACCTCAGGCATGAGTGCTTTGCTGTGTGGTTCATGGCATGGGTGTGTTTTAAATTTGGGAAGCTTTCAAAGAGGGAGACTGCTGTCACAAAAAGTTTCATTACAGCCACTATTTGCAAAGATTTGCTGACTGTTCAGAGATATAGTATCTATCACCTGGGGATAAATTAAACTTTAAATATTTCTGTGCATTACATTTCTGCATTTGGAATAACTATTTCAGATACTGAAAAGATGAGAAAAGAAAACAAAAATCCCATCACAGAAAAGAATGTACATGTAAAATAAAAGAATATTTGAAAGATCATAATTCTTCTAGCACATTGGCAACTGGTGAAGGGTAGGTGTTGAAAATCAAGACTGCTGCTTACCTTTTTAATGAGTCCTAGAACTGGTCTTCTACGATACTTTCTTCTCTAAAAAATATTGTTGTGACCATCCTGCAAAGATGAAACACAAAGTTTATTTTCTCTATTTTTAACATTGCTTCTCATTTAATGGAATTAAAAGCATGATAATAAAAACAAGGCCAACCAAACAAAAACAGCATGTCCAATTTAAAGAATACCAATTGCTAAAACATAGTGATTTTAGAGTGCCTTGATTTGTGGTTCAGTATTTGTTTGTACCTTGCACACGTTCAATGGCACGTAGCCATCAGTGTGCCTGGTACTCTACTGGCAGTGGCATGAGCTGAAGTCCTGTGAATTGGGGAAGCAACATTAGTGTATCTCCCGATGGTCACAGGTGCAGCTACAACGTGAGTAACAACCCCTTGCAACTCCAGAATTGCAAAGGGTTTAGAAGGGTTTAGTAGAGGAACCAAAAAAATAACTTTTGTGCTGAGAAATATGAGTTATAATGAGAGTTTTAAAGAGTCCAATCTATAAATTTTTCTAAAAAGAATATTTGCAAGTGCTGTGATTATAATGCCTAAATACCTTCATGTTGAGAAAATCTTGCCTCAGTAATTTAAGAGAGAAAAGACTAATGACAAGAAGTTTAAGGGATACAAATTTGAATAAGAAATGAGTAATAATTTGTAACAGTGAGGGCACTGAAATATTAGTACAGATTACCAGTGGAACTGATGATTTCTACACCTTATAAAGTCTTCAAATCACTGTTGAATGTATTTCTAAAATAATCAATTTAGCCAAACAGGTTTTGCGAATACAAAGAAGAGGAACTGCATGAAATTTAAGGACTTCTGTTCCACAGGACACAGTCACTGAAATAATTGTCCTTCTGACCTTATTTTCTCTGAGTTTATTAAAGGTGTTACAAAGTCGATGAATCACTGTTCTGAACTGCTAGTTATTTCTATTCTTGCACTTGGCATTTCATACAACTACTATTTTCTTATGATTCTTAGTGAAAGAATCAAAGTTTATGATGTTATCTAGTATATTTAGCTTAATAGGCTATATAATTTTGATACTTCATTTCTTTAGTAGATTAGAATTTAAATGTCTTCTCTCTCCAATATGGTCTTGTCTGCTTGACCTCCCCTGACCAATCCCCTATTATCCAGGAGTGTAACATGGACATTTCAGAAAGAAAGCTCCTCTAAGAGAAGCAAGATGATTTGCTATCGCCTGGGGAGGTGGTGACCAGTGAGTCACCTCCCTCAGGTGAGGAGTGAAGCATTGGTTGTTCACTGGGCCAGAGGCACTTTGCTTTTGCAGTGGACTCCCCTTCTGCCTGACTCTACTTAGATGTCTTATTGTAAAATCAGCATGGGGCAAACAGTAGCTGCTAAATACAGATCATATAAATATTTCCTTTAAATTTTCTGAGTATGATAAAATACATTAATCTTCTTGATAAACATCGCTATGCATACATTCTAGCATTTTGTGTGTAGTGGAGTTGTTTTTCTCTTAATATTAGTGTGGCTGATTCTGTGGGTTTTGACATCTCTATTCTTTTGTCTGACAAATCTGTGCGCTGACTTGTAAAAAAAAATCAATATTGTTTTCCCTGGCACTTTCTCTGCAGTTGAGTTGATTTATTATCACAGTTCCTTTTCCCCTCTTTTATCAGTGTGTTTCTATTGCTTTAGGGTTGAGTACCTGATAACATCACAGGGTAGAAGACACACAGAGAATTTCTTGACCTTATCCCCTGTGTGATCTTGTCCAGTGTGACGGTGAGCCATGGCTATAAAATGAACAATGATATTATCCAAGCTGTATGATCAGATTTATGCTCTATTATATTGGAAATAGAGATGAACTAGAACCAATGAACAAAATTTAGATTTATGTTTCAACTGTACTTGTCCAGGATCTCAGTGGCTGAAGGGAGAGTAGAGGTCCACTGAGCAAAACTTAATTTGCCTGCAAAGTAGTATGTGCTGGAAGAGTCATACAGCCCATAGTCCTTGATGGATTTAAACCAATCATAATGGTGAGCTAGTTGTTGCTCCCTAAAAACATAGTCTGTATCTGTTAGTCACTTATATCAAGGGAGTGTTTAAGAACCTCTTTAAGAGATCAGATCTACCTTGCTCTAGACAATGTATGGACACATAAGACCAGACAAAATTCACAGGGAGTAGTTCAGAATAGATTTAACTAAAGGCTGTGTGGAGGTTTGGCTTGGCTCCTTGCCAAACCCAGCTGTTGGCCACACAGATCCCCCCTCCTGAGAAAGAGAGAAAAAAAGTACCAAAAGAAAATTGTAGTAAAAATATGTATATATTTACATATATTACAGTTATATACAACTGAACACCACGAATATGCAGAACAAGAATCTCAAACAACCCCAAAAGGGAAAAGGGGAAAAGGGAAAGGAAAGAGGGACACAAATGGGTAAAAATAAACCAAAACAGATATGCACACTTGAAAACTCAGGGAATAGCTCAATAAAGTAACTAACGAAATAAATTCTCACCAAACTTCCCTCAAGAGAAGCAGTTCCTCCACCTCCATGCAGCTGGGACAACAGTTTCTCAGATAGTCCTCAGCTCACATAGATAAGAGCTAAGCCGACACACTGGGACCTGCTGTCCTCCAAGCACCCAAAAGCAAGAGAGAGAGAAACTCCCTCCTTCGTCTTTATATACACCTGATTACATAAAGGAATGGTGTAGAATACTTCCTAAGTTATAACCCTGTTACCAGGGAAGGCCTAAACCAAAACCAACAAAACTAAACCATCACAGGCTGCAACAGGTGCTGTGAGCACACTGACAAGCATGAGTGCAGTAATGCAAGCAGGGCCATGTTCACCCTGGGCACTCAGGCAATATGAGTTAACCAAGTTTGTTAAACACATGCCTAATGTGGCTACAGTGTATTAAAGCCACTTTATTCTTAGAAGAGAATATTCCTATGCAATGACTTCTGCCTGTTAGCTTTCTTTCTCTGCTAACCTCCTCAGTAATCTCAGCCCACTGTTTGCCGTGCTGCTGAGGACTGACAGTATCTGTGGGCATTGTGAGATAAATGTGCTTGAAGGTAGGCTGCAAAGCAGGATTTTGCGAAGGGGTTTTTCTTATTGGCAGGGAGCAGCAATGATGCTTGAAAGAGAGGGGTGTGTGGGTGTGGGTGTGTGTGGGTGTGGGTGTGTGTGTCTATCCCTGCTTGGAGCTGAAGAGATTGGGAGACAGAGGGGGAAACTTCACAGAAAACTCCTATATCTAATAGCTAGTGCAGGGCAATGAAGTGAAAGGCAAAGTAATGTGCTAACTCAGTTACTGGAAGATGCAAAAATCTGATACAGGTGAAGAAATGAGGAAGGAGGGAAGTTCCAGCAGTTAGTAGACAATATGAATTGGAGATCAGTCTTCCATCAGAGGAAATAATGCCTGCAAAAAGTCTGAGAAAAGTTGTTTTAGAAATCATGCCCCTGCGTTATTGCCCCTTCTTTTCCCTTTCCTTATTTCCTGCAGGAACTCAGGAAGATTTAGCATCAGGACAATGTAGCTGGCTGTAGACAAAGCAAAAGTACATGGGAGAGTGGAATTACCAGCATGACCAGTGCTGCTGTTCTAATGCAGGATGTTTCTTAGTGATGTCAGAAGCCTCAGGTACCATCAGCTCTGGCTGAAAAATAAGTCCTGTCCCTCCCTCCCTCCCTTCGTGAGGAGGAGAAAAGGAGGAAGAAGACAGAACTTAGTAAGTTAGATCTTTCTTCCTGTTCTTGAGAGAGAAAAAAATCTGCTCCCCAACTTCTCCTCTCCTGATCAGCTCTAAGTCTGCAGGGACTGCAATTTGTTCTAAGCTGGAACAGGAGATCTAGATGTGAGAGCACAAGCACCCCTAAAGCTTCATATTTAGTTTCAAGGCAAAGCAGAACGGTGCTGTGAAGCTACAATGGGTCTGGATTAATTTACTTACAAGATATGTCTACTAAGCCTTCGTATACTTTGGTCAGAAGAAGCAGCTTATCCATTTGGACATGCAACCAGATCCCAGTTACCTAGAAACAATCATACTAGTGTCGTAGTGGCAACATATTTCATGAAGCTAATTATCTGTATCAATCAGTGTATTTTTAAAAAGACACATGAAGTTATTAACATGTTTAAATTTTCATAGACCCCTACTCACTAACAAGAATTTTATTACTCCACTTAAATTCTTCATTAAAAGTCCAACCACTGACAGTTGCATTTTTTTACTTTCTATTGAGTCTTTTAAGATATCAGAACTTAGTTCTTTGGTTTTGTTTTGTTGTTTGTTGTCGTTGGTGTTGTTGTTGGGATGGACGATAAAAAGCAGGTGAAGATCCCGAATAGATGAAAGTGAAAACTTTATTGCATAATGATAATAATAATTAATTAACTTTTTCACACAGCTACTTTTCTATATTTTCTAAGTGTACGTGCACTAACATTATTGGTGTTCATTATACAAACAATCATCTATTGGCCACAGTTACAAACTACTGTCTTTGTACAAATTATTGCCTCTGAGGTTTCTTATCTTCTGCTTCTCATGGATTCTCTCAGACTCTGAAAGTTGTTTATCTTCACGGGTGTACAACAATCTGGCCAAGGCCAAACTCCTCTCACTCTGCCAAGGAACCTGCAGGCCTGCTGCAGTTTCCCACAGTTTGTTTTTTGGTGTTGGTTTTTTTTTTTTTTCTGTTTTTTGGAACTTCCCCAGCAAGTCAATACACATAGCATATGGTCTTCGCAGTTGTTTTTTTCAGCATCTGGTTTAAGTATACTTTTATGGAGACCATTTATTGACCATCATAAAGTAATATTATCTGTCCTTTGTCCAGATATGGAGCTATAGTTTTCTGGAAGCATCATTGTACGACTCTTTTCTGTCTTAAATATGGAAATAAATGCCTTTAAATTGTCGTTAGGTCTGGCATGATGATAGATCAAGTTATTTTGCTTCTCTTCCCTTATCAATTTTCTACAATTCCTACACTCTGATTTATATTTATCATCAGCTTCTTGTTTCTTTAATCTGCAAGCAATGCTTTCATAGTTGCTGTCATACCGGTTAGGGTAATTTTAATTGGTAAAGGCATCTTTCTTAATTGTTTCAGGCTAAAAGCTTTTCAGACTTGTACTGAAGTGCTTCCCAGGTATCATTCAATTTTTCTGCTCAAATTATTTTCCCAGTGGATTTGGTCCTGTGTTAATACAACTGTTGAGCTGTTTTGGTCCTACGAGATTTTGTGATATTAGAAGGTAGGCAATGGTGGAGCTACTTGTCTTAAGAATTTTTATTCTCCAGCTTCATTGATAATTCCCTGTCTACCCATATACATCATAGCATCAAAATTCTTAATTTCTAAAGTGAATAATATTTACATCTGATATAGTGGTATGAAGTAAAATTTTCCAATGAAAATGAACAAAAAAGTCTCTCTGCTATCTTTGCATCTCAGAACTTTCAAAGCAGTTATGTTGTGGAAAAAAATATTACATGGTTGTGTATCAAGAGGAATATTCTTCCTGTCTTCCACTAGAAGATGGCATTTTCCACTTCCTACCTCAATGAGAATGGGGACAACTGGAGGCCATATGCCACAGAGAAACACAGAATTTGCTGAGTTGGAAGGGACCCACAAGGATCATCAAGTCCAACCCGCACAGGACCATCCCCAAGAGTCACACCATGTGCCCAAGAGTGTTGTCCAAACCCTTCTTGAACTCTGTCAGGCTTGGTGCTGTGACCACTTCCCTGAGAGCCTGTGCAGGTGCTCAGCTCCCCCTCTGGGTGAAGAACCTTTTCCTAATATCCAACCTAAACCTCCCCTGACTGATCTTCAGTCCATTCCCGCAGGTCCTGTCCCTGGTCACTGCAGAGATCAGTGCCTGCCCCTCCTCTTCCCCTCAAGAGGAAGTTGTAACTACAATGAGGTCTCCCCTCAGTCTCCTCTTCTCCAGGCTGAACAGATCAAGTGCCCTCAGCTCCTGCTCACACGACTTCTGCTCAAGGCCCTTCACTGCCTTCATTGTCTTCCTTAAGACACTCTCTAAGGACTTAATATCTTTCTCATATTACAGTGCCAAAAATTGTACACAATATTCAAGTTGAGGCTACCCCAGTGCAGAGCAGAGTGGGACAAACCCCTCCCTCAACCAGCTAGCGATGCTTTGCCTGATGCCCCCCAGGACATGGTTGGCCCTCCTGGCTGCCAGGGCACTGCTGACTCATATTCAGCTTGCTGTCTATCAGGACCCCCAGTCTGTACAAACATCCATGGTTGCCCCACTCAGGTGCATAATCCGGCACTTCCCCTTATTGAACTTGGTTGGGGATATCCCAGTCCCCTAATTTGTCAAGGTCTCTCTGCAGGACATCCCTGCCTTTGAGGGAGTCAACAGCTCCTCCCAGTTTTGTGTCATCTGCAAACTTGCATGGTATCCCTTTCAGTCCTGCATCCAAGTAATTTATGAAGATGTTGAAGAGCACAGGGCCGAAGAACTCCACTAGTGATGGGTCACCAATCTGATGGCACCCCATTCACTACTACCATCTCTGCCAGACCCATGAGCCAATTTCTCACTCATCACATGATGTGTTTATCCAGCTGTGTGCTGGACATTTTGTCCAGAAGGATCCTGTGAGAGACAGTATCGAAAGCCATACTGAAATGTGCTACATTTGAAATCTGGGCTGGGAGGGTGGCAAGGATGACAACCCATTTGAGTTTTGTTACACGCCTTTGTTAGCCTGTCTGCCCCATCTGATGTCTGCAGCTGTGACTGAGATAGATAGTGGAGACAACATCAGAAGTGGCTGTGAAGATTCACATCATTGCTTGGCAGACTGTCAGCTTTTTCCTCAAGGGTGGAAGCAGAAGATAGTGTTTTTTAGGTGTGTCTCATTCTTTGGGAGGCAGCATGAGTTGCACAAAACAAGAAGATGGTAAGCCTATAATCATAGGGCTGCTGGGTATAAAAGCCTGCTGCAAATGATGGAAGTGAGACATCACGCAAAACCAAAGGTCACAACTGCATTTTCTAGGAGATGATTGTAGAGAAGATTCCCATAGGTTTTACTTAATACATAGTTGTGTCCCTGTGTAAGCTGTGCAGCAATAGTGCTTGTCTGTATTTATCTATCCAAACAGAAAGAGCTATGGATCACATTCTGAAGTCTTGTCTAATACTAGGAGCTACAATTTCCCATAGTTTAGATCACTGATATTGGTTGAATTGTTTGGAAAGATGCTACCCATGCTGATTCTGCATGTCCATATGTATGACAACATTATTAAGATCATGTGAACACAATGTCTTTGCAGTTTTAAATGCCCATATTTTAGTTTGTTCACAAGTAGATGTAATACTTTTGTTTGATTTGATATCAAACAAAATACATATAAACTTATGGCTGAATTGGAGAATATAAGTGACAGCTGCAAAACCATAAGAATATATGACAATTTTCATGTTTTTCTGAAAACAAATGGAGCTTTTGACTGTGCAATTGGAATCTGTGGGTGTCATTTACCTTTTATTGGCACAACCTCTCTCTCCTGCAAGAATGTTAATAAATATCTTCGTCTTTTCTGCCTTACAAGAGATGAATTCTTGTCTGCTCTTGCTGGTGCTATAATTTTCCAAATAGCCCTAGTGATTGAAGTCTTGAGTGTATGAATAGAAAATTTGCATTGTTTGGTTGAAAGAGAGTCTTATGAAATTTGCAAGCATGCAGCAAAAGCAGACTGTGGAGATAAAAATAAGATCAATTTTGGTTATAATGAATGCTAAAGCTATTAATGAAAGAACCCAAATCAAACTATCCCAAACCTGCAAGGCTTTCAAAAGCAGACAGTTCTGAATTTTGAGAACATCACAAAAAAATAGAATAGTTTTATAACACTTGCCATGCTTTTCAAAAGATCTGCTCTGACTGCTGACCTATAATAAATCTACCAGATTGCTTCTGTCACGTTTGAAACTTATACTACAAGATCTTTTACAAGATGTCTCTGTTCTTGCTGATTTTTTCCCATGCATACAAATACAATAATATTTTCAAATAGAAAGACAAAGATTTTAATTATTGCTGTCAGCCTGACAGTGAAGAACTCTATTTTTCTTTTAAAATTAGACTTGATCCTAAAGGTTTATTCTAACCTGTGAAAGACTCCCGGTGCCTTCTAGGCAGTGATTTTCTGTCCCATTTGTGAAGATAAGGTCATCATTATGGTTTTTTAGTTTGGCTTTGTATGCATTTTGTGGGAATGGATTCTCAATTTTCTAAGTGTATCTGGAAGTTGAGACAATTTACCATATTATGAACGAGTGATGGGAGGTAAAAAGTTCATTCTTTAGAAGAGTTTTCTCTGATTTCAGTTTATCAATTTTAAAAGAGCAGTATATTTGTTACATAAGCGATTTTAAGTTTAAGTAAATACTGATGTTATGGACTGCTCCCCAGAACCATCCTTTTAAGAACTTTGTTAGAGAAGCTGTAAAATGAGTAGTACTGTTACATCAGGATCTATGGGTACTTGTTCGTGGTGTGTCCCTTTCTCCTGAAATAGGGTTTCTCTCTGCACTGAGTGTGCCTGAGGTCAAAAAGGACACACAGAATAAAGTGGGGCCCAGCAGCTGCTGGTGTTTGAGAATGGAGCTTTCAGTATTTGCCTGATCTGAATTTGTATCTTGTACTGAGACATGATTGTTCATTAGTTGATAATGCCACAAGAAAATTATTTAGTACCAGTTTAACAATGAATTTATTTAAAGCCTTAATTTCCAGACATGAGTGATTATGTTATCATCTTAGTTTTCATTCAGAAATGTGAGAATCTTTTCAGTCTTCCTATTGCTGGGAAGAAGTTTAAAACAGCCTGAGCGCACCAAAACAAAAAGTCAAGTTAAAGGACCTTAGTATTTCCTTATTTTTTGTATCCTTAGAAGTTTGTTTTGGTTGGTTGGGTTTTTAGTTTTGTTTTTAGCAGCTTCATGGTGCTTTGGGGCCACAGAAATGATTTCTTGTTCAGTGTTAGATGTTAGCCCCACTGCACAGACACTCAGCAAATATGAAACTGCTATGAGTACCAAGCACAACTCCTATATATAACTCCAACCTCCCCACTCTATTGAAATGTAATATCTAACGGCTTTCTGCTAGTTACTCACCTGTGTTCTTAAAATAAAATTCCAAATTAGATGCTTATGTTTTAGCAAAACTGTTGATAAGCTATGAATGAGCTATAAGCCACATAGCTCCTCTATACATGATAATTGTATTGCTGCCTTTATTGCTATTTCTTGGGTAGCCTCAGTGACATGGAGAGATGCAATGGAAAAAGAATTTGTTAGAGCTGTATCAAAAAGCAAAGACAAGTCAGAACATATTTTCCTAGTTTGATTTTTTTTTTAAATGTTTGATTTTTGTGCTAAACATTGAGACCCAAGGTTAAAGGTACAAAGTCAAGTATTAATGTGAATTGTTACTTGGAATAAACCTTTGAAATATGACTCTTTGGAAGATAACTATTTGGAATAACTAGCTGTATTGCTTCTTGGTCTTTAATTACAAGATCAGTTGCCTAAGTTTCTCTATGTTCAATTGATAGTCCTGTTTTTTAGAGGTAGTTCTTGCAATAGGGCTTTTCTCTAGCATCTCATCCTAAAGGTTTCCACATGCAGTGGCAGAAGCAAAAGGGAGGATGAACTAGACATGGGTAATGGGTTAGATATTTGAATGTCCCTGAAGTGTAAATGCAAGCTTATGCGTGATTACAGGTCTCTTGTGGTGTCAGTGTGTTTATTTGCTATTGGTGTCATGAGCTTCCTTGCAAGAGTGATCCACATAGTAACAGATATGATAGCTGAAGTCGAAGACAGTGGTGATGTAGGAGAAATTGATTTTAAACCTTCTGAGACATGCTAAAAGGCCAAAGGATAAAGCTTGACTTAATAAAAATTATCCTAAGTGCTCTGTACTGAAATATTGTGAAGTTTGAATGTTGTGCCTGTGTGAGTGGTACTTTGGTCAGTGGGAGATAGCCCTTTAAAACTTAGTGTGGCCAAGAGAGGGGCTGACCTGGGGAAGAGGGATGTTTTACCTGTAAATCAAACAAAGAGAAAAGTCTATTTTAGAAATTTCTGAAGACTGAAAAAATTGCATTGCCAGGAAACAAAACTGATTTTTCATTTTGCAAGCAGAAGGCCTAAACCTCTCAAGTCATTGTTAACTAACATCTTACATATGAGCAGTCTACATCCTGTTTAGGTCAGGATTGAAAGTGGACCCATCTAATGAAGACTTAGTACCGTACCATGAAATGAGTTTGATGAGTCTCTGTTCTTTCCCCCGTGACATTGATTATGATGCATCTCTCCTTAGGGCTGTTCACAATGCCCAACACACAGGACCATGACTTTTCTGGGTCCTTCATCAGGGACTCTTGTGTTGATTGTGGTCTGCAATCAACAGTCCTAGCAACAGGTTTTTAAAAGTTTTCAAAGCTTACTATCATAGGAATGTTGAGGCAAAGGAATTCTTAGAAAGTCTGATGATAGTGAACAATTGAGACTTAACTTTTACATAAAAAAAATACCTTTCTCATAATCTAATGACTATTGACTTCTGAACTTTTTCTTCTGGAAGTACCATGAAGTTACTTAATTTTTGATAGTTAAGCATATGCTTTATATTCCATAGTTTTCCATATCTTTCTTTTTTTTTTTTTTTTCAAAAGTGGTGGTGAGGGAAATGAACAATGTTACTTGTTTATTTATGACATTTATTGGACAATGATGGTTTGTGTCATTCTTGAAATTTCCTGATGAAACTATGGTACAAGTGAAACATGAGATGGCTGTTACATAAAATAGGACCTCCATTCTGTTAATTAAACTTGTATTAGTAAATATGCTAGTACACATTTAAATACTTTTTGATAAAAGATCACAAATACTATGTGATTCATTTTCATTTCATTTTCATTTCCTTTGTGATTCAGAGATGCAATCTTAAAGTAAGCTATTGAGACTATCCACGCTATCCTCTGGAATAAAGCATTTATAGCCAGAGTGTGATATTCTACACTTAAATGGACTTAGAAACAATAATATGTTTTATATTCAACAGAAATAATGGTTCTTGAGTGAGTGGAGTAGGTACAAGAAACCAGAGATATAATCAGCTGTACTCTGTG
Source organism: Anabacerthia variegaticeps (assembly GCA_035583185.1). Taxonomy (NCBI): domain Eukaryota; kingdom Metazoa; phylum Chordata; class Aves; order Passeriformes; family Furnariidae; genus Anabacerthia; species Anabacerthia variegaticeps. The sequence goes on from JAWWEW010000078.1 coordinate 86,264,837, forward strand.
GACTCATAAGAAAATGAAGAAGAAGAGGCCCATATTCATTAAAAAAAAAGATATAAAGGTTCGATGATTTAAGGCCAAATTAACAAATCACTACAATGCAATTTATGGCTTTAGATAATAGGAGGTCAAACGTGTATTAGCAGCTGACTTAAATTTGATTTGACTGAAAGATAAAACTCAGCTACATGAACCATAATAACTGAAAGCCTCTGCTTTACATTTCTCACTGATGGCACCCTGGGGAGGCAACTTTCTTGGCATTTCACATCCAATTTAAGCACATCGTTGATGAAAAGATGGCTAAATTGGTGCGTCATTTTGTAATAAAATACCTCACAAATTGTTTATCTGATCAATGGAGAATGCAGTCTCAAGCTGTTCAGGGCTATTGTGCTCATTGCACTAAAATAGTAAGGTATTGACTGTCAGAGGGACCTGGGAATTTCTAAACTCAGTTCAGATTTCCTGAATGAGAGCAACATATTGCATCAGAATAGTAGGTTGTAAGAGATTAACTCTGCTAACTGAACTCTCACTGAAACCAAATAGATGTAAGCAGAGGGCACTAAGCACTTAGTGGGAAATGTTCAACCTCTCATATGATCCTGCCGTAGAGGGCAGAAAGGGGTCTTATTCTTACCTTAATTATGCAGACTTTACATCACTGTAATTCCACTGATTTATTTGACAGTCCTGCAGCATAAAAGTTATGCCATATGTGTGCTTTATATGAAATGTTATTTTCAGAGCTGTAGTGAGATATTTTGGTACCTGGGGTAGGACGGGACCACTTCTTCCAGACAGGAAGCATCTGGGGCCTCCTCAGGATTGGCCACATGGAGAGTCCCTAGGGAGATGCCTTCTCTTCAGACATGGGCTGAGCTAGCCCTGAGAGGAGTTGGGTGGATGTGGTGTAGAAGGAACAGGGAGCCTTCCTGTGAAGGAACAAGGTAGGGAGATAGGACAGATATTCCTTTACCCCTTCATAGGCTGGCAGCTATTTTTACTGGAGCTGATATCCACTTTGCATTCTAAGGATAGGGAAACAGCATCCTGACAGTCCTGATGTTCAGATGGACTCATAGGAATGCAGAGTTATATTACTTACACACCCTTCTTCCTAGCCTTCCATTTGTCAAACTTTGTTATTTCTTTTTTCTCTATCATTTTCACACAAAATGAAAGGGATAGAATGATTAAGAGTGGTTTTCACAAGAAGCAGACCCCCAGGAGTTCTGTGTTCAGCAATAAGGATCCTGTCTCCGCAAGATTGGCCTCATTCACTGTAGATATGAGAGAGAATGAATGATGTGATGTAAGTTCATTATTTATTTATTTATTTATTTTTCTAGAAATGTTCAGTCCATCCATAGAAATGACACAATGACAGAAAGAAACACAAAATCAAAGTGATTGGTGGATATTTTTAGCAGAAGGAAAGTGCACTTTTCCCAAGGAGAAAAAAGCTTCTTTCTTTGCAGCCTGTGGACTTAGGACTGTGCAAAGCTGGGCTTATATATTCCTTCTGCATAGGAATTGGTAAAAGAGTGGAAAAGAGGTGTAAAGTGCATGTAACAGGAAATCACCTTCAATGGTGGGATGTAGGATATTTCAAGGTGAGTGCTCCCTGGTCCCTTGTTGAAGCTACTCTGCTGTGCACAATAGATTTCAACATTGTTATGCCTACAGGGGAGTGCAGCATTGAAGGCTGCTGACTTATGTGTTTATCTGAGAGCAAGAAACAATAGGTTCCCATTCCCTTCCCCCAATAACTACTATAACTAAGTAATAAAAAATTACTGTGATTATTCAACAAAAAATACTGGATTCTGTTCTATATTGTAATTTCATTTTGTTTGACTGAAACTGGTAATTTTGTTAATGGAATACAAATCATGCCTTCATGAGGAGATAGGATGCTCTTATGCTCTTATGTTCAATGACATAGAAAACTCAATTTGGTCCCCACCAGTGATCTGTAGTACTACAGAAGCCAGATGGCCAAACTGCAGTCCTTTTTTCTTGTTTGACTTTTGGAAGTTAAGAAGTCTTAGGCCTGCTTAGTCCTTGAATAAGAACCCGACGAAATCACAGAAAGCAGAGGAACAAACTGCAGAGTATTCCTTCATTGCTTAGACCAAAGACAGCGAACAAGTGAACAAGTAGATAGACTTAATTTTGACACCCTACTACAGCTTGTGGAAAGCTGGTGAGCAGAGAGATGTTACCTATGTATTGACTGCAATTCTGTCTTCCAAATAATTTTTGGGGGGAGAATTTGTCACTAATTTTATGCTCCTCTGCACCTCCTCTGTTCCCATCATGAGACTATTTCTCTTCAGGAAAACATGGGGTTTCAGAAGTCCTAAAGGGTTCTGATTGTGCCAAAACACTGATGATTTCTTTGAGATAACAGTTGTCAAAGCTAGTGTGCTAACAGGAAATGTTAGAAAATGTCTTGCTCTCTAGAAACATCCGACTTAAAAAATGTGTGTTAAAGGAATGCCTTTTTCTCAAAATATGACAAAATAGTAGTTTGGATTTATCTCTTTCTTAATCTCAAAGACTGTTAGCTTGATGAGTCTTATTGGCATTTACTGTCAGCAGAGAAATGACATTGATGAAAAATTTCAATGGGCAAAACAGAACAAGGACAATGAAGTAAAATACTCCTGATGAGAAAGCCCTCTGTTAGTTCTGTGGTGTTTTCATAATCCTTGAATGAACAATCCCTTATTATTGAAAAAAAAAAAAAAGATTTGTAGATAATGGCAAAATCAGCAGAAACCTACATTTAATAGTTTTTAGTTGAAAATATTTCCCTTGTGTCCAGGTACGTTCCTGACATTTGCTCATTTTGGTTTTGTGCAAATGAGGGTAGAGCTCTTTATATGTTACACAAAATTATTCTAGTCTCATATTAATCTTGTGAGTTGAGTTGTTCATGTGAAGTCACTCCTAAGAACTCTTAAGCATTCATTACCAGTATTACAGGCTTTATTTAAAATACTATTTTTACATGCACAACCAAGAACACCAATTTTTTACCTAAGTGATACCAAATGATTAATTAATATTACTGCTACATTACAATCAGTGTGTTAATCATGTCCTCATAATCAGGTGAAGGAATGTGTCCTTCAGAAATAAAAGTCTCCTTATGTTTTACTAGATTATAGGAAAAAAACCCCCACATTCTAAAAAATACCTAGGATTCAGAGCAGCATTTTCTCATTCCACAACCAGGAAGTTTTGCCGGTCTGACAGATGATGTCTTCAGTCTTTTCCTTGCCCTAAAGCACACACATGGGTAGATCAGGGGACTGACAATTGTGTTGCTGTCATTATTACAAGACACAGTACTGCCCAAGTGCTCAACCAGTTCTTTTGGTGCAAATGTATTTGGGATCATGACTCTCTTGACTGTCAGGGCAAATCCAACTCTTACCTGATTCTTTTCATGTTCTAGTTAGGATGCTTTTGCTGTCCATTAGCAAAGTCATTCCCAGGCAGGCATGGAGTTGCCAGATGGGACAACATTGACTCTTGAACTACCATTCTGTCCTTCACAAATATTATATTTAACTGGTTTTTTCAGTTATGAGGTGTAGTAAGTGATAACAAAAATATTCAATCTCATCACCAAGAGAAAGCCATGAGGATGATCGAAGGGCTGGAAAACATGCTCTAGGAGAAAAAACTTAAGTCTTTTCACCCTGGAGAAGAAAAGACTCACAAGGGACCTCATCACCATCTTCCAGCACTTAAAGGGCAGCTACAAAGGATGGAGGCTTTCTCTTCACAAAGAACCACATGGAGATGACAAAAGGCAACAGGTACAAATTGTACCAGAATAGGTTTTATCTTAATATGAGAAAGAAAATTTTCAGAGTGAGATCAATTACTGAAACAATTGATGTGATAAGAGTCCCCATCACTGAAGGATTTCAAGACACAACTGGGCAGGGTCCTAGCAAATCTCACCTAGGTTCTCTTTTCCACAAAAGGTTGAACTAGGTAATATTTTAAAGATCTTGCAGCCTGGGCTGTCATATGATTTTATTTCACATAGTCATAATTTTTTCCTGTTTTCTGCTTTTATAGAGTTGTTGAGAGGCAATCTGGTACTCCACATGCCTTCACAGTTTGATGTCTTCCTAAACCTATTCAATAAACATGCCTTTTCACAAAGTTTCCTCAGAGCTATCCCAATCAGTGCACATCCCCATCTGATGGTCTCTTTGGCCCAGCTCTAGCTATTCTATGTTTTGCTTTAAAGAACCCTTTGACCCACATTTACTAGAAAGAAAACTGATTTTGGATAGAGTTTTTCTTCAGAATTTATTTCTAATATGAGAGAATGTGTGTATGGTAGATAGCAATTTTGTGATCAGCTTTTGGATCTGATATTTAATCACAGGTTACCATGGCTACATTGTTTGAGTCCTTTTTTTCCCTGGCAAATGTATTTTCTGAGTTATGGACGTATTCAATTCATGAAATGCTTCATATCTTAATTCAGATTATAAGTTCATAAAAGAGGAAAAACAGCTCTTTCAAAAAGATCTTGGCATATATACTATTGTCATGGAAGTTACTGGAAATGTTGGTACTTGTAGTGAAATAACACCACCCAACTAATTGGCACTGAACATCTATTTGTTCAGTTTGTACAATTGAGTCATAGTGAAAATTTGTAAATAACGCCCCCCTCCCTCCCCCCACCCCAAATTCGTCAATAAGACTTGACTGAACAGACTTCATAATGAGATAACTGTGGACCTTCAGGATATGGTAAACTACTAGAGGTGCAGTATTATCTCATTACAACACACATTTACTAAAAAATAGTGTGCTCCAAGGCACGTATTTATACTGCAGTACATTCTTGCCTCAGGCCTCTTTTCAGGTATAAAGTGGAAGGACAAGTAGCTTTAAAACTTGAAAAGTAGATGCCTTTTACTGTACCTGCATATGTAACACGCAGCTATATTCAGTGGCTTACTGAGTGTGTTAATTGTAGCAATAAAGCTAAAAAATGTGTGTTCTAATTAATAGCTTCCCCTGCTGTTTAAAATATTTTCAGAAAGCAGGCAGAAACTCCAAAGAAAGAAGTTCCAATTGCATTGGAGGACTCAAAAGTATTTTATTCTAAAGTTGCTGCTATAGTAGTATTACAGGATACTCAGCTAGTCAGAGCAGCAGCTTAAATCTTGCTACCTTTCTCCTAGTGACAAGAGAGCTTAGAGTGCCCAATCTATTTCATCTCCACTAAGGATAAACCTATGGCAAAAAAAGAGTCTCTTCTATGAATAAACAGTTTACCATAGTGGTCTGATTGTTCTTTGCTTCTCATGTAGTGTAAATCTGGGGAGAACCAGTGAAATTATTGGCTGACATCAGTAAAATCAAGTGCTGTATCAGATCTGCATCATGGAACTCTCTTTCTATTGAAATCAAGGAGAATTAGAGACTGGTCTTGGTGGTGAAGGGATTTCAGCCACAGATATGTCACTAGAAATCATAATGGACTTCAATAGTATATAGAAGTAACTTTCAAAGTCAGGGATTCATGGCAAAAGAGATCTGCTCTATCAAACAGAAAATAGAACAGAGTAATTTCCAAACTTTAAATGGTGTAAAGAAGGATAATAGTAATAATAAAAAAAGAGCAACTAATAGTGGTTCAGAGAAATGAAATCTGACAGAACGAGGATGGAAACTAAAGATAATTTGTTATTATTTCCATGTTTGTATTACCTTGACATGGAGTGTCCCAAAAGATGTTGGAAGAAGACATTTCGTGTCCTAAGGAACTTCAGGCCAACACTAAGAAAGTCTGGCTGAGGGCCTGACAAATTAATTAATGAGGACATATGCATGGGAGAAATCATAATACTAATTTTGCAATTGCTGTGCTGGGCTTCCCGTATGTTAGCTCTGTGTAGTGTGTGGCCTGTAACCTACAGCACTATGCTGAAAAACGAATGGTCTACCAAATATATACCTATTGAAAAGAAATAATTTGCTAGGGGAATTTCTGCTTGGAATTCCAGTAGCTGTCTTGCCTTTACTTCTAAGTATTTTATCTTCATTTTCAGTAAGGATGGCAATAATTTAATTTTGGAGCCCGGTCTATGTTGCCCTTAGTTGCTGTGTCAATCTCATTGTGATCAGACTTTACTTTTTCTTTATGTGGCTAAAAAGCTTTTTTCTATTTTTTCTCATTATTGTTGCAGGATCTTGCTCATTTTGCAAGTTCTGTGGAAACTCCTTTTGACCTCTGAGACACATTGACCAATTAGCTTTTCCCCTTTCCTTAGAGGCTTTCCATACTGGACAAATGGTGAGCACCAAAACCCAATGAAATCATCAAGACTGAGGCTCATCCCTCAGAAGGATCCTGGGAGGAACGGGAATGTCAGAGCAGCAGGACAAACCATAAAAACTACAGATAAGTTTCTGTTGACATTCTTCCACTATTAAAAATAAGCTGTCATGAAGAAAAGAGAAAACCAACAACTGGAAAAGTTATTTATTTGAACTGGGCATAAAAGACAGATTATGTCACACTTCCCCTTTCAGGTCTTTTTCAAAGCAAAATTCCAGTCAAGGTATATTCCATTCAAATTCTAAAATTTAAGCTTGTTATCACAGAAACACAGAATGGGTCAGGTTGGAAGGGACTGCAGTGGTGTGGTCCAACCTCCCTTCTCAAACAGGGTCATCCCAGAGCACATGGCACAGGATTGTGTCCAGACAGTTCTTGAATATCTCCAGTGAGGGAGACTCCACAACCTCACCAGGCAATCTGTTCCAGGGCACAGTCGCCCACACAGTAAATAAATTCTTCCTCAAGTTGAGGTGGAACTTCCTGTGCCCTTTGCCTCTTGTCATATTGCTTGGCACCAACGAGAAAAGCCTGGATCCATTCCCCTGGCATGCTCCTTTCGGGTACTTATAGACATTGATGAGGTCCCCTATCAGTCATCTCTTCCAAAGGGTGAACAGGCCCAGCTCCCTCAGTTTGTCCTCATAAGAGAAAAACTCCAGTCCATCAATCATCTTTCTTGCCCACCAGAACTGGACACAGCAGTCCAGATGTGGCCTCTCTTAAGGCTGAGTAGAGGGGCAGGATCACATCCCTCAAACTGCTGGTAATGCTCTTCCTAATTCACCCCTGGACACCATTGGTCTTCTTGGACACAAGGACACACTGCTGGCTCATGCACAGCGTTTTGTCCACCAGGACCCTCAGGTTTTTCTCTGCAGATCTGTTTTCCAGTATGTTGGCTCCCAGCCTGTGCTGGTGCCTGGGGTCTCCATTAGAAGAAAAGAAATTAATTGTCAAATTCAAAATTTTCTAAGTTGCACAAAATTATTCTCCCTGAGGTTTTTGACTTCCTACATTGCCTGTATTTTGACCTTTTTCCTCTTTTTCAATGTCTCCTGTCACTGGTTCCAGATACTATGCCTCTACTTTCTTCCATCTGGAAGGAGAGAGCAGAATTAAAAATGGATGGAAAAAATGATGGCAAGGTTTCTTTAATGCACAGTTTTTCTCTCGCAGAATATTTTCTATTACTGCACCAAATAGCAGGAATCTAAGTTTTAAGACAGTTGCCTGGAGGGAAAAAAAAAAAAAAGAAAAAGAAAAAAAAAAAGACATGAGAAAATTAGAAATGATTGCTTTTTGTCAATCTTTGAGAAAAATGTGGTAGTTGAGAAAAAAAGAAAAAACAACAAACTGAACAGTCCTCATACCTGATGGTCTTATTTTTGTGGAAGAGTCTCTTATATTGACTTAATGATATCTGCTGGAATTGAAACAACAGTGTCTACACAAGGGATTTACCCTGTTTAATTGCATCAATTGAAAGTGATTCAATTTTTTTGGCAGAGACAAGCATAGGGAGATGGAAAAAATAAATGGGTATTTTTTTATAGTGAAATAAAGGGGAGGAAGCAAAGCAAACAACTTATGGCCCTGAAATGCCATTATGATATCTAGGAAACCATGACCAAAAGATGCTAATTTGTTTCAACTCACTCACTGTGAGGGCTTCCTTTGATCCTCCTGCCTTTCTTAGAGTGTGATATTCTCACATTTTAATGCAGTATCATTTGACATTGAGATGCAGGGAAAATTGTCCAGTAAACAGCTTTCTCGGACTGATTTGGAGCTTGTGGGAAAGATTATAGCATGAGCTGGAGCCTGCCACAAGAGAAACGGATTATTACTCTGGGAACACTTATATCAAGGAGGGCCCTGTTACAGCTGAAAGAGGCAACCTTTTACGAAGAGCTGTGTTCTCCTTGTCAGCTTGCTGAAAGTGCTAACTCACAGCATACAGGTCATTCCTTCCCAGAAACATGGGAGTAAAGCTTTAGCATGCTATTTGTGACTTCTTCTCCTTGAATGTAAGGATGTTTTCTACAAAATGACACCCCATCAAAGAAAAAAAGTAAAAATCAGGTTTAATGAGACAGATGGTTTAGGGAGGAAGGAGAAAAGGGGTGCCTTAAAAGACATCAATGCTAAGTTCACAGCAGTGTAAGCATTCAACAAACCAGCCTGCGTGGTTTTGATAAAAAGGGAGCAGTGGCATTTTCCAAACAAAATCTAGTTGTAATAAAAGTTAGAGCTGGGTAACAAGGTCTTCCTGAATTTCCCCATCCCCGAAATAATGAGCTTTTTCATATCAGTTTCAGTGTTACAATAAAATTAGAAGCCTCACAAGAGAACATTTTTAATTTTGTTTTTGAAAGCCTTTTTTTTTTTAAGTCAAAGAGAACTATAGGATAAATTATTACAAGGACATTAAAAGGATTTAATTTCCTTGAGCATACATATGCATTCTGCTGCACCATGTCCTCTCCCTCCCAGTGTAGCCATTGATCCACAGCTTTTATAATGAACTCTAATAACAACTCTATTACTGCAAGGCTTCTGATTGGCTCAGGCACCCACAAAATTAGCTACAAAGAAGCCAGCTTGTCAATATTAATTCCGCCACAGAGATTACTTGTTATGGTAGAACAAAGGTGTTTTGGCTCGAGCTGAACAACTTAACTCCTTGTCTCATAAAATTTAAGCTGCTATTGATCTCCTTCTTCTATTGTGCTGAAGGATAAAAAACAACACCCAGGGGTGTGCGCGCGCAGACACACAGACTGACACCGGCGTGCTGAATCACTCCGATGCATTCTCCTAAACCACCAGCCACCCCTTCCTTCCTTCCCTTCTTCCCTTCCCCTTCCATCCTCTCCCTGTCTGCTAAGAATCATTCAGTAACATGAAGCAAATTAAATCAATGAATTCATCCTAGCAGATGGGTGCTTTAACAGTCAGTTAGCCTTTAGATAATTGAGGCGTTGACTCCGGAATCATAAAATGGATGGCTCGTTTGTACATTTTACTGAAATAGATCACTGAGGTTAAATAAATGAAATCCCATTTGTCAGGCAGTAATAAATGGCCTCCCCTTCTGCAAACAGCTCTGTTTGGCCTAATAAATACAGGGATGTTACAGTGCTCCTCCCTTGATAGGGTTATGGCTTAATGAAATGGTCTTTCCTCTGCTTGTTTTTGCCTCCTCCTGCACCGTGTGATAAGTAGCGAACCAACGAAGCTTGTAATTACAATCTTACAGAGAACCCAGCCAATCTGTATATAAATCTCACCATCCAATTACAAGATGTAATAATTTTGCAGTCAAGCTGGTAATGAGGTCTAATACTCATGCATGTGATAATCCCCCCTGGATGCTGACTCTATCAGATGTTAGCTTTGTAATTATACTGGCAGAAAATCATTATTTCATGTTCAGCAGAAAAATGAGGTTGGTGGGAAGTTAATTTTCTCTATGCTCTGTGAAGCATAGACAAAATTTTAATGATTTAATCATTATGGTTATCCCTTTTGCAATTGACCCGCGTTACTTCTGTAGAAACATTGGCACATTTAAAAGTCCCTGTTACCCGATAAAGCTTGCCAGGTATGCAGCTTTTAATGTAAGAATAACCGTATACAATTAAACTATTAACCTCCTTGATAGGGGAAAAATCCATAGTTTTTATGTTTTCATTATTTACACACAGGATCCAAAGGAATGTTTATGTCCAGTCTGCACTGTGATAAAAAGACTTTTAAATAAAGAAAAAAAAATGCTATAATTAGGATGTAAGCTCTCAGAACAAAACAACAGATACACAATGGTATTTTAGCAGCTCGGTAGCCTTTTGTTCCTTTCCAGTGCAGGAGACATTCATGAGATGTTATACCTCTACACAAAGAGCTTATTATGCATAATCAGCATTATCACAAGAACTAGTTTAAAGGAATTGCTTGTGATACATATTTTTAATTGTTCTGTTCAGCTCTCAAATTTTTTTTGTTATTTCTGTTTGTCCAGCCTGCCAGAAGGACAGAGAATAAGAGAAAAGTCACAACATTGAGATGGGAGAATGAGGAAAAAAACAACAATGCAAAATCAAAACTACAGGGAAGTAGGTAGGCAGGGCAAAATGACAAAGTGTATTGCAAATTGCAACTAGGATATTTAAAGATAAATTACTTAAAAAAAATCAAGATAATGGAAATGTAATGAAATTCTTTTGTGTTCGGATTTCAGCAAAGGACTGGAACACATGTATCTAAATAGTACTTGAACACTCCCAACATCACTTAGATTTGTAAGCTTAATTCTGCTATTTCTGATTTCTGTGCCCATAATGTTCCTGTATTGGCTTGCTTCACATTTTATATATATGTATCTATATATGTATATATATATGTGTGTGTGTGTGTGTGTATGTATGCATGTATGTCTATATAAATAATTATGTGTATACGTGCTCTCTTTCTCTAAGACAGACATTATAAAAAGGCTGAGTTTTATCTTCTGGAAGTATTTTTATATTTTCTTTAGGATGAGTAGCGGGATTAGGAGCTGTTGAGTACTTCAGCTGATGGTTTTCATGTAGGCTTGATCAAGCCTTGTCCAAAGGCAACCGAACCAGAACCCAATTAGCATGGGAAGTATGTTGAAGAACCCCATATTTGACTCCTGTTAGGCTTTGACAGTAGACACAGCTGTTGTCTCAAGACGAAAGCAGTTATGGATAATGTCCAGGAATGACCAGCAGGTAGGCACTTCTTCAGAGCCCCTGGGGTGTGGCTGATTCTACCTCACTTCAGATTTTGTCCTTCCAGACCTAGGGGAGTAATCTAGAGCCCCTTTACAGCAAGTGAGCACATCAGTGCTGCCCTTCTCTTACCACGCTGAGACATCTACCTTTTGAAAGGTGTTTTGTATCCCAGAAGTGCCTTTTCATACATTGGCTATAAAAAAATAACAAATCTATAATTCAGATGTTGACAACTACTCTGTAGGCCTCAACGATTAGTTGACATAAATTCTACCCTTACCTTCTTTGTGGATATGAAAAAGACAACTTGACAGACATGAATCCTGATCTATTATGGTTCTTAGCCTTAAAAAAGGATTATTTTTTAATGAGTCCCGCAACTCAAAGCACATATATATTTAGACAATTTATCAAATCTCTTAAGAAGAAAATCCTGACATTAGTTATGGTGGTTCTACTGGTACTCCATATGTCTTATTCCTGCTAGAGAAGCAGGATGGTGATGAGGAATGCAGGTGACCTAAAATTAATTATGTTGTTAAGAAACAGTGAAGACTAAGGGACTAGAAGACGGACATGACATACTAGCCAAATGGACAGTTCTTTGCAGACAAACCTATTGTGTCTAACATGTTGAATAGAGTAATTTGAAATACTTAATGACTTACTGGATGCAAAATAAATTTTTCTGAGCTGGTATAAAGATGCAAGTATAACTATAGACAGTTAGGTGCAAAGTAATAAAAAATGCAAAGAAACTCAGAATAACATGGAAAATAAAATATGAAATGTCATTTAAGTCAAAGGCTCTTCTTTCTCTGGAAATGGTGCATTCCTTTCAAGCCATGTCAGTCAGGGTTGCCATCTTTTACAAATTTTATCATTAGTTTGCCATGTTTGTGGGGGAAGGTTTGGTTTAGATATATTCTTGAAGTCACAGTTTTGGGTAACATTTCAGCGTTTCCTTTTTTTTTTTTTTTTTTAAAAAAAAAGAGAGGTATAATTCTATAAATTTGTTTCATGAACTTTAGCTTTAGGTGTCCCTGGAAAAGGGCATTAAGCAGAAAACGGAGTGTGCAAAATTGATAAAATTGGCTGTTCTGTCTGAAATGTATTTTTACTTTTGCAAAACACTGGGAGATTTGGAGCTAAACCTGTTGTTCTGAACTCATGTAATGAAAAGATCTTAATTCTTTATTTAGCACACTAGACATTTTTCTCACTGAGGCAGAACTAGGGTTAAAATCCAAGTGAGTTTAACTGCTGGCTAGAGCATAGCTGGACAAAATTCTATTTTTTTACCATAAATTAGGGTACAGACCGCAGGTAGAGTGAGTCTGGGAACTGTTGGTTAAAGACATGGGATTTAAATCCAATAGAATACTTCAGGTGTTATGTAAGTATGGCCATCTTCTAGATGGGTGGATATTAATTATACTTTCCTCGTTTTTCACATTAACTATTGAAAACATGAACTTGTTTAACAAGACTAAATAAATCTTTTCTATGCAGCAAGTGGTGAGAAGCAAAAAAGGTAACAGCTTCTCACCCACCTTCAGCAAAGTGTTTCTGTCTCAATACAGAGGTGTGCAGGTAGTGGCTATGTCTAAAAAGATGCACAGTTGTTGTTTTTGACAGAGCCTGTAGTAATGGTTGTTTTGTGGTTCAGCCATTGGATCTCTTGGAGCTTTCTGGTGCTTCTTCTCCTATGCAGGGAATAGAGGGATGCGTCTGCGTATGGCAGTAGGTAGGTGAGCTGCATATGAAATGGGGTGCTCGTTTGTTAACACAGAGGTACTTCATTGAGAGAGGGCACACCTAGGCCATGAATGAATCCTAGGATGTGGGAGAATAATCATGTAGAGAGGTTGTCCCCTTCATAGTTGCTCTTTGCACAGTCTCTGCCTGCATTCCCTAACAGTGACTCATGTTTCCCCTACTTGACAGCTCTGGCATTTGTCTTGAGTGCCATAATCCCCACATCAGCTATTTGGGATCCTTGAGCCAAAGAGCTTCTCTTGGCTAAATCCAGTCATGTTCCTATTTCAATATGGAATTTACATTCAAAGCAGTGGAGAACAAGTCAGTAAGGCTGCACATCCACCTTGCAATGGGAGCCGTGTCTGTAGCTTCTCTGTGGACTTTGCCTTGAACATCCACCTTGGCTGCATTTTTCCTGTTCTGAGACCTAACTGCAGCCAAACCACGGAGGTGGAAACTTGGCATACAAAATTCTGGAAACATTCTGTGAAGCAGCCTTTGATTTTTGTAAGAGTTTACAAGAGATCAGCATAATTCTGTTTGAGCATTGTTAGGATTATATATTCCACCGTACAAATCCAATCCTTAAAAGAATTTTTGGGTTCAGCCATGGTTTCATCAGGCAAATTTCAACAGCTGAACTCATTGAAAATGAAAATAAAATGTCTAGTGTGTTTTGTGCAGAAAATAGGAAGTCCTTTTGTGATGTGAGATGTTACCAAAGCTCATGTGAAGGGGTTAATTTATTAAAAGGCACTGGCTGTTAGTAGTTGCTAGGTAACACTGACCTTTTCCCAAAGGCTGTACTCCTCCAAAAAGGATGTTTCGGCAAAGGTAATGATTCTGTGTGGGGTTTACTCAATGAGTTGGTGGTAACCTATCCTGCAGGGAAGTTGAGAGGATATAGCGTTGGGAAAAACTGTCATTTTCCACCGGTCCTCTTCCATTCTCTCTCTTTAAAAGCCAAAATTAATAAAACAAACAAACTCCCCCCCCCAAAAAAAAAAAAAAAAATAACACCCAAACCCCAAACTAACAAAGGACAGAGGGAAAACAAAGTTTCTCTAATTTGCCTGTGAAAGTGCTTCACTACAGTTGAAAGACCTCTCTGTTCTCCCTTACAGACTGGGCACTACAAACGTGAATGACTGTTTGTGCCTGCAACTAGAAGAAGTTCCACATTAAGACTTGTGAAGCCTTCTTTTCAGAGTAGTTAAAAAAAGAAAAGGAAATTCTCCCATTTTCAAGGTGTTTATTGAAACATCTTTTCTTTAGAATAAGAATTTAATAAATTAATATTTAAGTAAGGTTTATTTTTGTCTCAGATTATATTGCTAGCATTTTATCTTCTGTGTTAGGATCACTGCTCAGACTTATATCTTTACTACTTCTGTGTCTTGTTGTAATTTTTAAGAGAAAAGGAGAAAAAATGCTTGAAAATCCACATGCACACCCAAATGATTTGTAAGTTGATGAGACTAACCTAATGACAAACAGTGTAGTTAGCCGTGACTAAAAAAATTGCAATTAGTGTGTTTTTAAAAATAAACATTTTTATATAGAAAAAGGTGCATAGACTTCATCCTTGTGGGCCAGGGTAACTTACACGACAACTTGTTAAATCGATTTTATGCTTCTTTTAGATCTACTATTCAATTTTTTAAAGTGCAGATACCATAGCAACCCCCTCTCTCATATGGAATGTATGCTGCTTTAGAGATAAAGAGCAAGTACATGCAAAGATGGAACAGGATGACATATAAACTTTTTTTTTAATATTCACACTTTGCAAGAAAATATATGCTACACAGACATGTTTTCTCCCAACTGCAATATATTTTATGAAAGAGTCACATTTTATACAATGCAATTAATCAGTCTTTAGATCATTTCATAAATAATATAGAAGGAAATTACACCGTATGTTTTCTGATGTGTATGTGCATGTATGTGTATATATGCATATATGTAGCCAAATAATTATTCATGTCTTTGCATTTGTTTTAGTATGTAATGACTCCTTAAAGACTGACACTACCTTCTATATTTTTACTGAATTTCTTATAATTCCTTAATGGTAAAAATGTAACACAGTTTTTTGGTTTTGTTTTGATTTTATGAAGGAGCTGCATAGCTGCTACAACTAATTGTTTTTAAAAAGAGAAAACAAAACACAGCTGAAGTATCAGTTCTGAGAAAAAGCAGGAGGATCTATTTGTGCTTGGTAATCTTGGGAGTTATTTATATTGTCTGGATCAGAATTTTCAAAAGCATGGTAGTATATTGGATTCCTCATTTAGTGTTCTAAGTAATTGATTTTGGAGGAGTCTGCTGGGGTACAGCATTTTTGAAAATCTGGTCTCTTACTCGAGTTGCTTTGTAAAGAGTTGGGTTTAGGTGGTGAGATACTGTTTATATCCAGAAAAAGACGATCAAGCAAACTGCCATTTCTTATCATCAAACCGCTGTTTCTTCCTGTATTTCATACCTTGGTTGGAGACAGAACATATGTGGAATTTCAGCATCTTGCTGCTTTTTTTATTTTCATGTTCAAGACTGGTTCTTTGATTAAAGGCAAACCTGAAATATTAGTATTCGGTAGTTTCTACCAATACAAGCTGAGCAGTCATTTCAGGTTCCTGAATGAGTTAAGGAAGGAAAAAAAAATAGTTTTTTTCAGGATTTAAAAGCATACTATTTAATGTGAAACCCTTGTTGTTCTGAACTTCAGTTTTGTCATTCCCACCCATAAACTCCAACAAATGACTTTCTTCTGTGATCTTGTTTTTCATTATACAGATGACTTTCACATGCTTGGAGCACCGGAAGAAGGCAGGGTGTAGCGTCCATCATGCCTTTTCCAGCTTAAACATCATTAGTGCTGGGATTTGAGTGTCTTTTAATATGTTATTATTTAAATCAAGCAAACAGCTGTGCATTATTTTTCCCATGTCACATGCATTTTTGTCACATGTACTAGTGTTTGGCTGTTTGGTTCCTGGTCACTCTTTTAACTTGTTGGCATTAAGACTGGCCTGCTTACATTTCTTTTTGCAAGCTTTAGTCAGTTTGAAAGTTTAGTTTGATTTTGATAAGCTTGTACATGTCCCAAACAGATATATCAAATATGCTTGTTGAAGTCTCATAGGGAAAGACTCTCATAAGAGACTGACTACAAATAATAAAAGGAAATTACTACTAACAATAAATGGAAATATAGACTTTTTCTTCACACCTTTCTGCTGGCAGTGTCTGAACCAACTCCCGTTAAAACAGGAAGTCCCAGTGATGGTATTAGAATGTTTGCCAGCCATCCAAACATCAGAAGCATTTGCAGTGGAAACTCCAAAAATAAGGAAAATTGCTATTGAAAAATTAATTCTGCATCTTTGAATTATAAATAAATCTCTGTTCCCGTTTAGGGGGATTGGATGCTGGAGTTCATGTTCGCAATGGTTTTCCTTTGTTGAAATCAATTTGCCTGTACCAACCATTTATGCTTTAACAAGAAAGTAATGTGATGGTGAGAAAAAGCATGGCATATTGGGATGTTCCTCTGAGTGCTATTCCCTGAGGCAGCTGCTGGAGAGTATTGAAGGGAGGTTAAATCAACATTGCCTACTATTTTTTTTTTTTCCCAGAGACCAAATGTGTAGCCTCTGTGATGCAAATTATATCTAACCAGCTCTGGGGACTGAATATGGATTGATGATTTGCAGAGTCTGGGTCTCTCTATGTGGTCACAGAACAGTTTTTCTTTATGTTACAAGGCCAACTGTGATACACATTATTTGTATATAAATAAAGCTATGAGTTTGCTTTATAATTATTAATCCCACAGATCTGAATTAATTTGGTCTTTATTTCAATTTAGTTTTTATGAAATGAGTACTTTCAAAGTGAGTAGCAGTGTTGAAAACCAAGATAAGAGCATTGCCCAACTCAATCTAGTAAATGCAAATGTAAGGGTTAACTTTGGTCAAAATGCATTCATTACAACACATTCCAAACAAACACATTTATTAATGTAGATAGTGCATCTTGTACCTTCCCAGCTCCGAGTTCATAGCTGACTAGAAATCTTAATAAGTATATTTTACAAGTGCCTTAAGATAATGATACCTTCAGGACAATAAATGACTTACAAAAAAAATGGAAGTCTCTAAGGTCTACTAGTTAGGTATCAGCAATTATTATGAAATGAATTTTGTAATTCTTGTAGTAGTACATTATATTTTGTAATTCAGGTATTAGTGAGTGCTAAATAGACTGTAAATGGTATGGGAAATGTATTTTTATTTATATGGTGCAGCATATAAATAGGAAATATGGTGTAGCATATAATAGGAAATAACAGTAAAATTAAGGTATATATAGAGATTGGTAGATGCATTTTTATTCTACTTTACAAACTTTTTTGCTAGTTTAAATTTTCACTTGTGGAAAATAATTGTGCTACAGTTATTGCCTATACTAAAAAAAAAAAAAAAAGACATTAGAAAAGTTCCCCAAATTAAATTTTTCACTACTATCTTTAGTAGCCATTTCCATGACAATATTGTATTAATTGCAGTTGTTAGTAAATTATTCTTGTGCTAAAAAAAATTATTTAGATACTTTCTCAAAATTCATCTTTGTTTCCTCCTCATACATAAATCCCAGATAACAAGCTAAATAAGCTCCCAGCTTCAGATTTGAGGTAAACAATTTAAAACATAGGTTTAAAGTGAAAAACAGTTCAGGAAATTGCCTTTTGGGCTTGGCTTATTTTAATCTTGGCACTACTACTAAACCTCATGTGATTATACTTTATGTTGAGGGGAGATCCAGAGGTAAAAACCCAAAACCAAACCACAAACAGAAAACCCACCACCAAAACCAAACCACAAACAGAAAAGCCACCACCGTCACCCAAAATACTGTTGAAGAAGTTTTATGTTAAGGTGCAAACATCACATACATAAAATAGTGCAATTTTTTTCCTTTATTTGACGGAGGCTTTGAGGCAAGGGGCAAGAAGGTGTGGGGGAGTCAACTACAAAAAATAAAGAAACAGTACTTAGCATAAAAGACAGACTTTATCTTAAAATAATTATCAAAGAAGACAAATTTTGTCACAACTTGCCAAATGAAAGGTTGTTGTAACTCTTTTTTAAATGTAAAATATTTTAACTGAAAATAGAATGTCTTAATAACAATAATTTAGTTATCCAATATATTGCATTTTTATAGCAGTAATCCCCCAGCAATTTAAAGCATTTCTCCTTCCAAGATAAGCATTATTTTTAAACAAAAATTTGAATTAGTGTCTGATTTAGGACCTAAGCATGAAAAACCATCCAAAAATTGTAGACATTCCCATTAACTGTTATTTAAATGTTGTCAATCAAATCTGTTTGCATCTGGTACTGATGCCATGTGAAATTTATTTATTTAAACTTTCAGTCACACATGGAAAGTTTTGCAGATGGTGTCTCTTCTCATCTGTTTTTTTTCCAATTTCCCCCCCAAACTCCAGCTCTTACTCTCTCGACCCCCCAATTTGATTCCTCCTTCTTCGGAAAAAATAGATCTAATCAGTAGCATGTTAAACAAGAGGGGATCTTTTATGTATTCTGTGTTAGGACAAGGAAAGCATCGCTGTAGATCACTAGAATAAACAACTCAGGCTGATTCAATTACAATGCCTGGGCCAGGCTTTTATCTGCTGGTGACATCATTTCAATCAAAATGTAAAATAATACAATCCAATAGATGCAAGAGGGAGAGATAGGACACAGACTGCTGCACTTAGTCATTTAATAAAAAAAAAAGTGGAAGAAAGCTCTTTCTGACAGGCTGCTAGGACTTCCATTTCCAAAACTCTATTACCTTGTATAATAGTATTCAAAAGAATTGAATGCAGGAAATTGTCTATTACTTTTTATTAGTAGAAGCTGTTATGTAGGATACAGCCTACTGCACTGTTTTTTCTTTGTTCCTTTAATTAACAAGAGCATGAAATCCTTCTATTGGCAAGCACTTTTCCCAAAGCTTCTGTTGCCTTCTGTTTTTACTGAAAAGGTAGGCTTTTGTTATTTTCTTTTCTCTGTCTTCTTCTTTTTTTTTTTTCTTATACTAAAAAAGTAATTTTTTTTCAAGTCACTGTAATCTAAAGTCTATCAGTCACCTTAATGGGCTAGGAGAGGGTAGAATACAGATACATTTCCATAGTCTCAGAACAATTTTATAAGAAAGTTTCAGATTTGAGGGAATTCAGACTGTAACAATGTATTGCCTTGTGCCAGTCTTCTGACCATTTCACTTGCCAGCTGAAATTTGGTTTTGTTGCTTAATTTATTATGATAGAATAAAGAAAAAAAATTACATATTGATTCGATAAATGTATGATGTAAAGAAACATGTTCTGTCTTCAGACTGTATTTCTGATCCCGTAAGATTGTCTGTGACAGCATAGGACAAGGCTTTATAAGTGTCATCAATCTGGCCATCCTACACAATTCCCTCAAATTTTACTGGCCAAAAAACTAGCCATCCTGATTCCAGTAAAGTGTAGTTTCACTGACTTCTACATTCATATCTCTGATATACCAGAAATCAGATACTAGAGGAAGAACTCTGGCTCTTTGTAGAGAACATATGTAATTGATTTTAATGAAAAATTACATTTGAATTCACTGTTATTAGGTTCATAAAGTTCTTGTAACTTTATTTAATAGTAACATCTATAGCTAAATTGTGGCATAATGAGCAGGACCTTGCCAAGGGCAAACAATGACTGCTTCAGCTGTCACTGAAACACTCTTTCTAGCATGCTTACCATTTTAGGGTGCAGTATGAGGAAGTAGATTGAGCCAAAGGGCTAACTGAAGATGATGTCAAAGGAGATGTAACTCCTCAAATGAATTTTATCAACGTTTTCTTTACTACTATTGATTTTTTCTTCCTTTGAATTTACCAGTAACAAATAGTCCTCAGAAGAGCCAAGGTCTATGGTAATCTTGCAAGATGTTGACTCCATGTCTTCTCTTACTAAGAAAGAAATTTTTACTGTTCTGGATAACATTATTATTCCAAGCATATGGTAGGCTTTTCCTGATAATTTATGAAAAGGATACATGGAGGATGAAGTAATAAACTATGGTGGGAATGAACTAGCAACAACTGTAATCACCAAACAATGTTAATCCTCCCTTTTGCAATCATCAGGTGTGTTTTCTAATTTTTCAAATTCAGATTTGATATACTATATTTTTTTGCAGTGTCTGTGGTGTTTGCCAGTGTTCTACTGTTGTAGTGCACTTAGACTATAGCAGGCTGCAGTTGTGGTCAGGATCAGACAACCCATGTTAGACACACAGCACCTGAATTAATACAGGTCCTAACAAGGATAGTTTAAAACATATAAAATAGTTATCTAAACTCTCTATCTGTCTAGGCAATGAAGAGATAAGAACTCAAAGGGTGAAGAATACTTAAAGCATAATGTTGGGCTACATGGGAAAATGGCACATGGAGTATTACTGTCCCTATAATTTGGGTGCCTGAGCTGAAGCTGCATAAGTTATTCAGCCCATCTTTTACTTCCTGACAGTGCTCTCACATCCTCAGGGAAGATGAAAGGTGGACCAGTCCTAAGCCTTATCAATACTCCGAAGGCAAAGGCTCTTTTCTGGGAAAGTGAGAACTGTGGATTCCAACTCCTGCAGGCTGCAAGTTGAGTGACTTGTCTGGTAGGCTGTTATTGGAAAGGAAAAGTATTTTACCATGTCTGTGACTGAGCACTGGGATAGGCAGAATTCATTAATGTCTTGAGGAAAAGTCTATATGTGCATGGTGGAACAGAGTGAGTTACATGTATCTTCAGCTATCTCCTCGTCCTGTCACAGATTAAGATGTGTGTTATCTTAGAGAAGGATAATGCGTTTGCATGATTAGCTCAGTGCTTAGGAAACACTATCATCCGAAATAGAGATATGAGTTGATTGTAGGCAACCCTGGACATAGTGCTGAAGAGCAGACACTTGCCAGATACTCACTGAGCCTTCATCTCAGTTCAGGCAGAACTCATATGATCTGCATCTTATAGCAAAATTTTAACCTAAAAAATGTGTGTATGTCAAATTCCATGAATTGGAACTGGACCTTTTCCCGCAATATATCTGCCATATTCAACCACAAATTGCTTTTCTGACCTTACGTCAGGATGAAAACTCTCTATTCTGACGAAAGTCTACACTTAAACCTATGTAGTTGAGACCCTTTAATGTCATCTTTCTTCATAGGAAAATAAGCCAGGAAGGAGAGCAAATGGCAGAATGTAACAACTTAAATCCAGACCTGGCTTACTGTAAAACGTTTTTGTGAATGCTGGGGATACAGTCCCCTCTGGATGAAAGTAGAATGTCTCATGTGCCTTTATTGCTGAGCCATGTAGGCTTTTTGGAAACATATCTTTAGTGGGCATCCATGAATGATCAGTTTATAACAGAAAAAAATTGGTTTTGTAAAATTTCCAGAAACTATAACACATTAGGTACATGAATTAAAAAAAAAAAAAAGAAATAATGCAGTACTTGCTGCTGATTCTTCAGACAGTCTAGTAGAACCAAGGAATTCAAAGGTTACCTTTTCTGCTGGATGCTTCTCTCAGTTCTCCTGCTGTGCTACTGTGCTTTCCACTTTGCACATCTCTGCCTAACTTTTATGAATTTTAGTCCCATTTTCTAGCCCCACATGATCTACTCCTTCCTCCCTGGAGCCAACTCTCGATTCACTGCTTTTAGCCTGATGTTTTTCTTCTGCAATTTCTTGACTCCCCAAGCTCTCTTCCATTTTAATTACAGGGGTATTCTCTCCTGATATCTGAAGGTTATGGAGTCCTGTCCTAGCTGGTGATTGTTTCAAGGTCTACCCAGAAATTACAGTGTTGTTTTTTTTTTGGTTGGTTGGTTGGTTGGTTGGTTTTTTTTAAGTCGGCATTACCTTTCCATACTAATTGTCAGTATGTTTTGAATATACTTGAAATAATTAATATAAATTAAAAATCTAAATATGCTGTAAGAAACGATATTTTTATCTAAGAAAACTTTATTTTGTATTCTATCTCTTAGTAGGTCTGAGTAGTTCTGTGGTTCTTACAAAATGCATCTGATAAAATATATAGAAATTTGCATAATGAACTGTTATCTTTGAATCATCGTATCCTGTTTTTTCTTTTTCCATTATAACAAAATAATAAATAATAAACAAAATCACAATGTTTTTAAAATAATAAATAATAATTTTTTGCAAAAAATAACCCCTGACTGTTACTAAAGCAAGCTAAGTATCAAATCTACTCACATTGTAGCTTGTTTAGAAGTCTTGATATTCCTGTATCTTTCATTACAGAATGATACACAGGATGAGTTTTTTAGGTGTAATAGGGTACAAAATGCATCAGCCTTTTCTTAAAATTTGATTTTTGGAAATAGTTTTGCAAAGTGCTATGTAAGCAGGGAGCAGGTGAGAACATGATTTGAGCATTTTTTTTACAGCTTTCACACAGTGCATTTAATCTGCATGTTAATTAGGATATTTTATATTATGCTTTGTTTTTGGAGGTTATGTGGCTCTAGTTGTTGGCCTCCATTTCACCATTATGTTAACCTAAGTCATGCTTTGTTGCACATCCATGTTTGGTGAGCAGGCTGTATGGTCAAACAGATTTAGCTGAGAAAGCTTATACGGGAATGTACTTTATTTTCTGAACATCTTGTGACATGCTGTTAGTGCCATATAAAGTGCACATATTAGACCTGTACCTGAAAGTACAGCTCTGCTATTTAATGTGAATACCGCAATTGATGAGTTTTACATAAGACTTTGTGCTGTCCATACATGAATGGACTTACACAGAAAGGAAACACAGAATGAATTTAAGCCTGTGGATCTAAATCTGAGACTGTAAACTCTGGCTCATCTGCTGAATGTTGGCTCCTAGGCATCTTGGCTTCTTTTAGTCAACCAGAATTGTCTCAGGCTTGATCAATCAGAGCAGTTTAGATTATATCAATGCAAGAATGTATATTTTCTATCCAAGTCTTAATCCTTTAAAAATCTGACTCTAGGAAATGTTTGGAGATGGTACTGGATAGTGACTGCTGGGATGGGACTCTTCTGAAAACACAGGGGCAGCTAATAACTTTATTGGCAATTTGGCTGGAGAAGTTCAGAGTTAACAAAGCAGTTTCTGGACGTGCTCATGTCATCAGAAGGTCAGATTGAAAGCCCTCACTGCTGACAGGGCTATCTCCAGAAACTGGCAAAGCAAGGAGCTGTCTCGAGCGGCAGCATGACTGTAACTGGGTTGGCTGCTGTTGCTGCTGCTACAGAAAGGTTAAGTGTGTATGGGGAAGCCTCTGCTTCTGGATGGGATCCATATCCAGTCAGTGCTGCAATGCGTGACATCACTGCAGACAGGAGAGGATCTGTGAGCTCCCCATTTCTCTATTCAGTCAGGGTGCCACTCCTCCTCCCTGCACTTTCCTTACCCGTGGCAAGAGTGTCTCACTCCCACGGCAGTGTTCAGAAGGCAAAATTTGATTTTGCTGGCATTACTGAGAAGTCTGAGCCAGTTCTGACTGCCTGAAAGACTTCAAATCAGTACCTCCTACAATGCTGCCTGCTGAGGGGCTGAGCTGAAATCACTTTTCTCCCTTCCTATTAAAACTGCACTGCTGTGCATAGAGTTGTTTGAGAGAGAGAAATTTTACAGCCTAGTGGTTACAGTATTCACCTGGGAGGGGGAGATGGGGAATCCATTTGTTGTGTAAAGGTCTGTTTATTAAGTGGCCAAAAGAAACGAAAAAACAAAGAAGGAAAGGAGATAAAATGAAAGAGATAATAACAAACAGCAAAAGAGCTCATGGTGAAAAGAGAATTCGATTCAGCAAGTTGTGTTGAAATGGCCGGTTTTTGATAATTCGCTATGAAAAGTCAGCTTTAAAGAGATTTTGACAGTTAATGCAGTCTCTTTTCCACCATCATCACAAATTTCTTATAAAGACAACTGGTATTAAATATACATTTTTTCTTCTCTAAGCTGCTCCAGATGGGAAATGACATAGTTTAGAGACGATCAATAATCTTCCTAAATAGAAGAATATCTAGGAAGAGAGCCACATTTTGTAAGGTTTTCTCTGGGTCGTTGAAGCTCCCCAGTATTAAAATATGGTCTTGGGTTCAGGGCTGTAGTGGGAAGCTCAGCTGAAACACCACTGTGCCTGAGCTATTTCTAACATGGGATAAAAGCATTGTGGCAGCAATGGAAGTATCTGGTATTACTGTCTTTGTGTTTGAAATGCACTTATCCATATTTAACAAATATCTTGATTATGACATATTAATTTCCAATATGCTGAGCTTATTTAAATTATTTTAAGCAGCATTCAAGTAAATACTTGAAAAATTTAAATCAATTGCGACATGTATAACATATATATTAAAATGACTTTGACTTGGTAAGACTGATGCCAGAATGATCAATAATGGCAAGACTAAAGGACATTTATCCTACCATTCCACATATGGAGAGATCTGCGAACACCACAAAATAAACTGCTTGCCACTTTATCTGCTGGTGCTGTTAAGGGGGACTGAAATCCTGCATGAAACTGGATCTGTCCTTTGGCAGTGATCCCAGTTAAAAAGACATGTAATTTATCAATGTGCCAATAACAAAATTTCTGTGATATTTTTTGCTCTGTGAATTTTGCATTGATAAAAGACTTCTTCAGCCAATAATCTTCCTTATTATATCATACAATGAAACTGCCTCTGCTTCACTGTCTTCTTCTTTCTTTGTACAGCTGGAAATACTAGAACTGATCAGTGAAGAGTCAACCATTTTCTTGACTGAGTTTATTAAAGGATAAACTGCTAAGTATATATTATCTATGCTGCAAGCAAAATCTAATTTCTGTTTTACATAGACTATTTTTTGATGTCTTAGGAGAAGAAAGTCCTCAACTCTAACTTCTGGTGAACAGCCGGACTCAAACTTCCTTAAAAGTGAATGTGAGATCTTTGTTTCAGCTTGACTAGCAGATGGGCCTGGGTTTACAAAGTTAGTTTAAGTCAGTTTAGATTCCATATTCTTATTTGGCTTCAGCACTCTATTGCTAATTATAATCAAATATGAATAGGTGCTTTCTAGGACTTGGTTTAGATCTACAGTTTTGGTGTTTTTTTTCCCCCATCGTTTTTCTTAGTGAAGATGGTAAAAACATGCTGCTTTTTCTCATTCCACTTCTTCACCGAAGCTTCTTAAGAAAATGAGATACAACAAATCCATTTAGGATTATGTTGAAAAAGCATTTCTGCTTTTAATATTAACCAGATTTTTACTGCTAAGTTTTGCTGGCAAATCTCTGAAAGTTTCATCTTGCAACTTATCCGGATCACTTAAATCTACAACACTGGCTTTTCAGCCTTGCAAGAACATCTGTTTTGATTTCCACTGCTATCTTTTTTAGTCCTAGAACACTCTTCTTTAGTGTGAGTGAGATTTTTTCAGAATCTCAGAGGGCCTTAGTTTTAACTCCAAAACATAATGAAAATCAGGAGGAAGTACCTCAGTGTAATGTTTCTTGTCCTGGTACTTTCTCTGAATATATTCAGTGTAAATGGACAAAGAAACAGCTGGATGTCCATGTCACACTTTTCTATGACTTTAGTGAAACATGGCAATAAAGTAGTGTTATGCTGTACATTTCCTATTATGCTTCTATTGAGGCATATTGTGTTTTTATATATCTTTATATGCATACATATTTTTATATCCTGTAAAGAGTTACTTAAATTATTAATTAATGACTATTAATGTGTCTAATAGCATGCTGTTGCTTTTCTTTGATGGTAAATGGAAGTATTTGGCAAGGGAAGTATTGGTCTGAATCTAAATTTGTAAAAACTATTTTATCATTTTCAAAATTAAGTGCCTGAAAAATGCTGATGTATTGCAACCAGACAGTGACTAGCATGTAGAGAAAGGACTAGTTAGACATCTGTTCCTTAAACTGATTCTGCTTTCTAAATGCAAGATTTAATAATGGTGTTGTGTGCACCTCCAAATGGAAACCAGAACAGCTTATGATTTTGATAACTGGTTATCACAAAAACTTGGAACAAGTGCTCCAAATGGAAAAATAGCTCACTACATGCTAACTTGTGTTACCACAAGCTTCATAGCTTAGGGTAAAAAAAAAAAGGATTGCTTGGCATTTAATAGTAGTTTCAAATAATCATTCCTTAAAAATTCTATTTTACACTTCAAATAATTTATATACATTCATTTCTTAGTCCATGAGTGAATAGATGACGTCACTTCACTTGCCAAAGTCTTTATCTTGTGATACAGATCTCTTGTATGTTAACAAAAATACCATACTATTGTTAATATGATTGTATCCCAATGCTCTATCAAATTGTTTATTAAAATAAATGTCACTTTTTCTACAGACATTCCAATGTAAAAAAATGGTGTTTTTATTCCATAGTTGATACCACCTTGATGTGTAGTGCCCTAAATCTCAAAGGTATTTATAGGTAAAAAGCAAGTTAGCATTCACATTGTTTCTGCTGTACATCTAATAACAAATCTTCTAATTAAATTCTAATTGAATTTATCTTGTCATACTTGCACTGTTAGATGCTAAGGACATATTATGATTTTTTTTTTTTTAGTGCAACCCCTGAAAAATAAGTGCTTTATTTAATTTCTTCTATTTTTTTTCTGTGTAGAATAATTTTTAAACAAAAATGTTATTTTTAAAGCAAAAAGTTGAATCAATTTTCCCTCCTTGAAATATAGGAAGAAACATTTTTTGTCACAGAAATAAATACATTAAAAATGTTGGCATGAAATAAAATTACATTTAAAAAGTATCTCTTTTCTCTCTCTTTTAACATTATTTACCAAATTTTTCTAGAGCTTTTTTCCTGAGAACTCTTTGCTTTGGAAAAATATATGTATATATGTTTTAATATTTTCCCATTTCTAATTCTAAGAGTCCACAGGGAATACAAATTGTTTTTAGTTAGTATCAGACTCTACAAACGGTATTGGGAGTTGACGATTATGTAAATTATTATAATAAACTTTAGCCCTTCTTTAATATAAAACATTAATGTAGCAATCTGATAGTTTTCAAATAAATTCATAAGCTGTAATTATCTACTGACATACTTGAAAGGGTAGTCATTATTCGTGACATCCTGTGTTTGCTATTTTCTACTCATAGTGCACATAGGTTTGTTCATTTAAGTCACAAGAAATCATTGTCTGCTTTCCCCCTTCTATTCAAGGAAAAAAACCTGAACATGTTAATGACATGCAAATAAGGGAGACTATTTTTTTTAAGTTGAATACACAAAATTTTCAAAATGTGGAAGAAAACTTGTTGAACTCATGAATGATTACAAAAAAACCCCAACTTCTAACCTTCTGTGAATTGCATGGATTTTGCATTTTAATTATTCTACTATTTCCTAAACACTTCTTATGCTGGTTTACCAGCTTATGATAGTAGTGTAGATTTGATAATGCACTTTATGAATCTTTGCTAATACGAGGTGGAAAAAAATGCGTTAAGAAATTCTTTATGTAGATCACTGACCACTCCATAATTCAATCCACTTCCATGAGCTTATAATTGTGCTCTTCTTATGTATTTAAATCTTTCACACTATGTCTCTTTTATTTAGGTTAGCGTTTATTTATATGACCAACTGCAAGGATGAATGGTTAAAATGAAAAAAGAAAGGTGGGATTGTGTTTTCCTCTTCTGTCTTTCTTTCTCTTTCTCTCTCTCACTCTCCCCCTCTTTTCTAAACAAGCTAAGAGTTTTTATAATTCATCACCTGGCTGACAGATGAGTTCTGCTGGAGAATATTAGAAAATGTCTCAAATCTCATATATATGCTAATGGTATGCTGAGACTGGTTGGTGGTATGCTGGAGTTTTTAATCTGTCTCGACCAGTGTGGAAAGTGGAGGAGACAAGTCATTGCACTTGACAATTTATGATCAAACAACTGAATTGTAAAGGAAGAAGGACATGCAGAAAAGGAGAGTAATTTTCTGATTTAACAGCGTTGTTACTACAAATAAAGAAATCTTGATTTTGACTGCACTCGACATTAAATGAGTTTCCTCTGCCCTGCTCTGAATTTTTCATTTTCAGATTTGTATAAAGCACCCTGCTTAGATACAAGTGACAGATAAGGAGACGATTGCATATGGAAATCAAATGTGTATAATAAAGCCATCTTCTGTTTATTAAATAAACACATGTAGATGACTTCCGTGGAGAATGCACTGATAATTCTTCATTGTGTTGTAGTTTTTTTGCAAGTCACAAAGAATCTTATTTAACAACCACGAATGACTAGATGTAAGCTTTTCTGTTTATTACCTTATAACAAACCAGGCAGTCTAATATATGGCATTTATAAACATTTTATTTTGATTCTTTAGTCCATGTTTTAGCTGTAACAGTACAATATATTAGTGTTCATGCTATTAGACTTCTGAAAGCTGCACTGATGCATTAGTATTTTCTGAATATTATGTTTTCATGATAGAAAATGTAAAGATTAGCAAGAAAATATGTACATTATCATTAACTGAAATTCTGGGAGAAATGAAATATAGCATACGGTACTTCCATCTCCAGATAAAAAAAAAATAAGTTATATAACCAAAACTAAGAGAACCCTATGGACTTTGCAGTCAGCTTGACAAATATTTCTGATTCAATGCTTTAAAAGTCTAAGTTTCAGGTGTAAAAAACACTTGAAGTTCATCAAGGGATGTATATCCAGTTCTATTTCTCACTCTTGTTTTTTGTTGTTGTTTTGTTTTGTTTGTTTTTTCTTGTTTTTGGTTTATGTTTTTGTTTGGTTGGTTTTGTTTTTTGTTTGTTTTTTTGTTTGTTTGTTTGTTTTTGTTTTTTTTTTTTTAGATGTGGCCTTCCTATAAATTATTATAATTTATAGGATGGCGGGTAACATCATGAATACTGGCGTGGTTTTTTTTTTTTTTTTTTTTTTTTTTTTTTTTTTTTTCTTTTCAGAAGGGGTTTTTATATTGCAACCAAAATGCTTGCAGCATTTTAAAGAAAGCAAAATACACTTTTTTCACCTTTTGTGTCTGGAAAGTTAAGTTCAAATTTAGATTTTGGCTCATGCTTTTATTTTGAGAAGGAAAAGAGGTGTAGGGCAAACCATTAATGGCTGGATGCAAAAATTACTGGCCATGTCAGAGGAGATCTACAGTTGGTAGCCTACCCTGCCTGGACTGAGAGGGCCAGTATATTGTTTTCAGTCATCCCCTGTGTTTATCAATATCAGCTGCTGCATTAAGAAGGCTTTGGACTCTCAGCGTTTTTTTCTCAAATTATCAGCAGAGTCACCTTCTTCTTTTAGTCATGCTTGAACTCTGTTTTGATGTTTTAATTTTGAAACAGGAGAAAACTCCACCAAACTAACACCCCAAAAGCAAAACATGTCCACCTTCTCACAGGTATTTAGTGCTGGATGAGGGGGGACTTGTGAAATTGTGCTTCAGACTTCCAAAGCACCAGGCAGCTTCTCTGCCTGGGGTAACTGTAATGTGAACTTTGGCATAAGTGCATCAGAAAATCCACATGGATTTCTTACTATGATTGGAAGTGATTGCTGTGCATAGAAGTGCACAACCAGTTCAAACAAGACTAGATAAGCTGTGTTGCAAAGCCATATGGCTTAGTTTAAACAGCACAAAGAGGAAGTCTTTGATCATGGCCTTTGATCATAGTTAACCCTAAATGAAATGGTGGGCTAATGTAGGTAAGAAGGTGTCAGAATCAAAGCAACTGGAGGCTGGTATGAGTCTAGTAAAAGAAGAATTTTGGAGAGGACCCTGGTATGCAGATGGTTTGTTTCATTTTAAAGGTAGGGTAAGGGAGAAAAAAATGTAGCAACTTAGGCACCAGTGGAGAAGACCAAAATATGGCAGAAACTGAGAAGATGACTGGATGCAGAAGCTGTAAGGTGTATGTTATCCTTCAGTGAGTTTCTGACAGAATTTACATATGCATGAAGGGTCATCTCATAATGTTCAGGGAAAAAAAAAGGTGTGAGAGACATGAATGCAGCTCAAAATGTGGGTAGAATACAGAAATGCATTTGAGTATGACAGATAAGATGAAAGGAAAGAGCATGAACATAACTGTAGTTGCAGATGGGTTGATTGGCAGATCCCCAGATGAAAAGGAGACCTCTAGAAATATATTAAAATGATGACAGGACAGAGGAAAATGCCAGAATGTGAAGGAAATCTGTGAAGAAGTTTGGTCTGTGGAAAGAGTTTGTTCTGTGGAAGGACTGATGAAGTGCAACCTCTAGAGACAGAGTATTGAGCGGCAGGAAAGAAGAGATTGAACAAATAGTAACAGCAGGGGCTAGTGGCTGAAGAAGAAGAGAAGACAGATGAGTGGAAAGCAAAAAAGGAAGTGAGAAGGCCAAAGTTTCATAGCAATCTAAGGCTGCTTGGAAAGATGACTTTTTTTTTTTTTTTGTAAGAAATATTAACAGACTGGCCATCAAAGTGGATGGAAATGGAAAACAGTCTTGTGTGAAGTCTGTCCAAGCATAATGCTGTGAGGGGCTGGCAGAGTGTGAAAGTCATTCTAAATAGGCTAGGGAAGAATCCTTTTGCTGTCATTCCTCCATTTGACTGTAAGAATAAGAAACTTGCTTGATCAGCTCAGAGAGAGTTGTGCTAGATGGGGGGAGATGTTCAAAGACCTTTGCTGGAATTCTCCTATTTCCTAGACCTAGAGAGCAAATATTTGGGAAGATAATGAATATCATCAGGACCAGTGAAAGCACTGATCTGGAGTTTGAGATATTTGTCTAGTTAAGTACCTGGTGAAGTAGCTTTCTTGGATTTTTGCTAACCTGACTGATAAGAAAATGGACAGCAGAGAGGAAGTAAATGCTATGAGGATAATAGCAAAGTGGGTAGTTAAAAATAGGAGTGCTTAATTTGGATAGTGAGATTTAACTGGAAACTGCCTCAATAATTCATAGGAACTGCACAACAAAGTGGAGGAAGTCAAAGAGTCAGATGTGAAACAACATTATAAGGAAAGCAAAATGAAATAGCTCTTATCAGTAGAAAAGAGATTTGGAAGGAGCTTAACTATTCAGAAACGGGTCTGGTACACTTTGTCACATAATGACCTCAAAAAAAATAAGAGGAAGGAGTGTGAGCGAATCACAATTTGAATGGTAATTTTTTAGGGAAAACAATAAAGTAGCTTTTGCTGTGGTCATGCTAGAAATCGGAAATTAAGCTCCAGTGGCTCAGGACAATAAGAATCTCTATTACCCCTTCAGTCAATGTGATCTTTCCAAGGTTTAGGTGCTTTTTTTTAACTTCACCAATACAACATGCAGTGCAAATGTTGCTATTAATGGTAACACTCAAACGCGAAGTAGACTTCTACAGTAAGCAGTCATTGAGCTAGCAAAGGGCAGTGTTACTTTAACTTTGGTCTTAGACAAAAGAGTGTTTTCCAAGATAGTACACTGTCTCCCTCTTTCCTCCATCCTCATCCCTTCTCCTTATTTTCATGTTTCAGCTCATTGTTGGCACAAGCCAGGACCTAGGACACCAGCAACACCTCACTGCCAACTGCAGACAACATTCTTTTTATCCCGATTATGGAGGAGACAGTACTTTTGAAGGGTATTTAAGCAACATTTTATGAGTCAAGAAGGCTTGATCCACACACTTTTTTAGAAAATTCATATGACCAAGCAGATATACAGCAGTATTTTGTCAATAATTTGCTTCTAAATCTGAGACCTGCAAGTTGGATATTTGAAACTGTTTGACAATTATACAAACACATTTGACAGAAGGCAAATTAGGTGTTTTTAGAAGTCTCATCTACAGTATTTTAGAAAATCTCTTATATTTTTGATTTTCAGGTTCTCCAAAGTGGGTGTTCCAAAAATCTTTTAATAATGAAAAAAGCAAAAGAGACAAAGAAAACCCAAAACAAGAAAGAAACCCTTTGAATATAAAAATGTGAATTAATAGATGATGCTTTTCCCCTCCATGTTCACACAACAAGAGCTGTCTACACCACTGTGCCTGACTGCCCTTTTATTCTGTAAAAGGCAATACCATGAATAAATAAAACGGAAAGTGTGAAAAAGCTTAGAGTTGAAACGTGCCCTTAACAAGGCCTAGTAAAACTTTATTGAACCTTGATGCCTATGAACAATGCCTCACTTCAATCATGCCAGCAGATGGCACTCTTTATATTAAGTAGCTTTTATGGGAAAATTTAATTTGTTTCTTTTTTTTTCTTAGTTTATTAAGTATTGGGAGGTCACCATCCCATGTAATGCTTCTTTCTGAAATGATAAATTGATTTACACAAAACTTCAAATAACTGAATTTCTGATGGTGTGTATGAACTGAAATATTCTAGTACATACCTTTCCCAATGCCTGGGGAAAATTAGGAGAAGAAATTCACTGTGACTGAAGAGTTATCACTCTTGAGTGTTGAAAAACCAAGGTGTAGGAACAGGTTTCTGGGAATGTTTTGCAACTGTTCTGTGTTTCTAGTGGTTAGGCATTTCCAGGATGAATATTGGATGCTTATCAATGCCTAGGCGGTTAATTCTGGATGTTTGTAGTCTGTCACTACATGCCTTTTCCACTTTCAACACAGAGGATACCAGAGGAGATATATGCACAGGTATCAAAACAGAGAAGACTGGAAGGAGAGGGACTTCAAATTATGCTTGTCTGGTCCTGCAGGAGAAATTCAGGACTAAGGAAAGAAGACCCTTTGTGAAGCCAGTGTGTGGTGGTGGCAAGGAGGTGCTTCACCCCTGTCTGAGCTGAGAAAACATTACCTGGGCATGGAAAACACCAGAAGCAGAGGACCACTCCACCAGAAAAGAGCTGCTTTTCCTCAGGTGCCTCCTAACTCCTTGCAGGGCTGCCAGCCACCTCCATTGCTGGTAGCTGCACCCACAGCCCCTTGACAGTGGTGTATATTTACAAAAGGATTTTATCAGTGAACGTAGTGTATATTCAATCTGTGAACAGTAATATAAAATCCTGTGTTTTGCAAGTGGAAGGAAAGAAGTAAAGCAGGTTTGCATAACTGGTAAATATTTCTGTAGCTAATAATGTGCTAGGTTACTGATGGACACAAGCCACATAGGCCCTTGGGGAAAACAGAAAGCCTTCATTTTTTCCAGCTACAGAAAATAGTTCAGTTGAAGTGAAGTCTCTTTTTTTTCACAGAAAGCCAGTGGAAATAGCTTCTGCTGAGCTGGAAAGATACTCTTGATTACTTGCTGTGCTCTTAGATAATCAAGGACGCAGTGGAAATACCACATAGCATGTGACTAGCTTTGATTTATCCCAGGAAACCTCTCTCAACCTCAATGCACTGTAAACAGCTGTTTCACAAACTTCAGACAGAAAAACCTCTTCATTTTTTATCTCTTATTTAATATATAGAAAAAATGTTTATTTGACATTGCACAACTGCATAATTTCCGGTCCTTGCATAAAATTAGAAGATGAAACAAGGATGACTTCAAATAAAATTGTTTCTTGGGTACATTCTTTTGCAAGGTTTCAATTACTAACTCAAACCTCTTAAAAGTATTTTTCTCATTAATCACATTATTTAGTACGCTGGCTATTTCTGTCCTCTAGCATGGAATTATTTATCCCTCTGCCCTCTAGAAACTCCCGATAGTGTTTAATTATTATGCCATTTTACCTCACCATAAAGATGTTTACAGCTGCTATCCCAACTTTCATACCCTTAACTTTCCTCAGCTTCCTAGTTCTTGTAACTTTTAGTAACAACATCAAGCCTTGGTAAAACTAATTTCTGGCTACCTGAGTAACATTTTGTTTTCTGAATAGAAATACCTAAATCTTCAAAATAAAAAAAACAAAAAACAAACCCAAACCAACCATATCTAATCCCTCTTTTCTTCTAAATCTACTCACTCTTTTTTTCCCCTTTGCCATAATTTTTGAATTACTCTATTCTGCTCTGGTCTGCATTCACTGCTATGGGTCACAAAAGGTGTAGCCTAGAGAACGAAAAGCTAAAACTGCTGTGTTCAAACACTCCCTCTACTTCTCCATTCTCATTACTTCTTCCTATATATAGAGTGTTTATTTTCCTTCCTGTTTAACATCTTTGAATCCCCTTGATGCCCTTCATTACACAGCTTTTGTTCAGGCACTTGGGATTTCCTAAATTGCTTATTAGAAACCTCCTAGCCACACTTACCTTATTCTTAAATCTACCAAAAATGCTGTCACATCAAAATAAGCTATTTCACTTACACTTCTGCTTCTGCACAGTCACCTCCAAGCACTTGTATTGACACATTTCCTCTTTACCAAATACGAACCTCCTCTGGCTTGCTGCTTGTTTCTTTTCTTTCATTTCTCTTGGCTGACCTCCCAGCAACTTTATCAAGAAACAAAGCCTTGCAAGTAAGCATTTAGCTTTTCTTTTTCATCTGTTACTCATTCCAGTACTTCTTTCTGTGTCTCCATCCTGCATGGATGCTTTCACAGCCTGGCAGCCCAGGTGAGGTACTGCAAACCCGTCCATTTGAGTAGTGCTAATATAAGGGACTATGATCCCTTAACTCACCGCAAATCTACACTGCTTTCCTTGTTTGCTTTTGTTTAACCATGTTTGCAACTTTTTTTTTTTAGTATTTCAAAGTATTTCTGCAGTATTCAGATGAAAATCAAAACAATTAGGTCTTTTATTTTTCTAAGATGTAATAATATGTGCAAAACGATTTGTGGGAAGAAAAAGGTATAATAAAAATTGCTATGAGTCCCTACTTCCTATAAATAGGTAAAGGCATAAATATTCATCCTTGAAACATTTTTTCTGTCATCTTGGAACCTCTATGGATGTAGCAGTCACCCAGATGCATGGCAAAAAGGAGACAAATGATATCAATTTTTGTGAAAACTTTAGCAATTATTCATACTGCTGAAGAAAATTTCATCAGTAATTAAACAACTGGATTAATAATTGCCAATATATATATGAAAAACACTTGATAAACTCCATCCTTAACATCATGTAGATATAAATATCATTTGGTCTTTTCAGCTTCTTGGGGAAAGAAGGGGAAACGGTCACTTTTTTTCTGGTGCATGTAATTTGCTGCTGTTTTAATACAATAAGAGTTGAACTATTTTCTTAAAAATATGTTCACATTTGCCACAATTGTTGATTTTGGTGTGTTTTTCATAGCCTCTTCCCTCTCCTGAGTGCTACACATCACCCCCATCATCCCCTATTGGTATTTTGTTTCATTAAATCTTTGGTATACTTTATGTTTATGTAAGAAAGCACTTCTCTCTTTAGTAGCTCTTTCCTGTTAGAAGGTGCTAGCTTGGGTGAATGGCACATGGGAAAGGGACAAGAAGGTTCATAGTATTCTGCAAATTAGTTGAAATCCCATAACCCATGCCCACTTTTTGCCCATAACAGTTCTATATTGTAATCAAAGGCATAGCAGCAATCCCTTTATGATATACTTCGACAAGCTCCAAGCTAGCTTTTGTGGATAACAGCAGCATTGGGAGCAGTTCAGCATGAAGTTCAGCACCAAGTTCAAGGCAAGAGCAATAGGGTGGTTTGGTTCCCACTATAAGGTGTTAGTCATTTTTGGTGATTCTAAAATGTCTGGGTTAAATCAAAGATCTGTCTAACCTCTCTTGGGCAGTGGAAAAGAATTGAGCTTGTATTATGGAGAAGAAAAACATACAGTGATAATCCCTTTGACTTAACCTGTAATCTTCTACCATTTACTGATGCAACTTATTTGTGAGCCAGGTATCACATCCAGAGAATCATGTGTTATTGCTCTTGGGTTTGATAAATTCATCTTCCACTAACTTCCAGGATTTAGTTGTGCATTGTATTAAAATAAATAAAAATGTCCTGTTTGTTTCAGACTTTCAAAGTGATTGTTTTTTGGATTCCTAGTTCTTTTGACAGGAGTAAAAATGAAATATGCTTCCCTACTTACTTTGTCAACAACATTTATTATTTTACAGATCTTTATTGTATCCTTCTTGAGCAGCTTATTTTGCAAGCTAAAAATCCTGGTCTTATTTTCCTTTCCTTGCAGTATTCCATACCCTTTATAACTCTACCTCTTTCTACATGTGTTTTTTTCGCTTTACTATTTGGAGTGTTTTGGGGTAAGGTCAGTTAATGAAATAAGACAACTGGAAACATATAAGCATACAGGGTATGAACTAATAAAAGAATAATGGTAGTATAATGAGTTTACTTTGTTTTACTGCTTTCCCTTCTTGATAGTGTTTTTTCTTTGTTTGCCTCCTACAGAACAGTGAACTATGAACTACTCTGTTTGTGAGGGTTTGTAGAGAGTGCAAAAGTGTGCAATTAGGAATATTTTTTGTGTATGCCTTCCTTTTTCTTGTGTTAGCATTGCATCTCTACTGGCATTCTGTCATGTGATCAGTCACTAAGTTGCATATTTCTCTGCAATGCTTTTTATACAGTGTTAGTTTTGACTATTGTAAATAACTTTTTAACTCAGCAAACTTTGTTGTCTTAGTATTTTCCTTCTTTTCAACATTTTTTTGGCATATGCTGAAGGGCATAGATGCCAATATAGAGTCTCATGGCACATCCTGGTAACCTTACTTTCACACTCCTTTTTTTCTGTCTTTGTATATTACTCCAAAAAGGCTTGCTTTCTTTAGAAGGAAATTGTAGTGAACTCTAGGTGAGACCCTTAAAAATTCAAGTACATACATTTACTTCAAGCTTACTCGATACTTGCTCATACCTTCAAAAGCTTCAAGCAGATATTTAAGGTATGGCTTTCTTACAAAAGCTGCATCAAACCCTCCTCTAGTTTTATCATTAAGTTTCACTGGAGGTTTGAACAATTTGCCAATGAACTCTGATTGCAGTTCTCTACCACATCCATAAAAGCAAGGATGTTTTGTATCTTTCATTCTCCCAAATTTATTTAAATTACAGTCTATGTGTCACCCCTAATAGTTCACCTGAGTTCCTTTTACTATCATGTGGTCCTGGTGCCTTTGACTGCTTTTTCTGTCCTCTGTAAGGGTCCTTGCTATAGATTTTTATTAAAAAAAGTCTTACCTTTAGTTATCTTCTTCAAGGAAGTTTCTTCTCAATGGAAACCTTATTATCTAGCTGACAGAAAATTAGATCGTCTGTGTTCCCAAGACTCATAACTGAAATCTTAAACACATTGTATTCTTTCAAAAAGCTTGTATTTCATTAGCTAAAGTACTCACACTGAATATGTAACTGCAAAATATTAATACAAATTCCAAATTCACTTCCTGGTGTAAAACTTCTCACTAGAAAATCCTTCAGTTATTTTAGAATTCTAATTTCAGGAAAAAAAAAAAGTGAACTTCATCATATACCTCAACTTTCCTACTCTCAGAACAGATCTCATCTTTTTCAGGTCTAGGAAAGAGTTGTGAACGGGAAATATCATTTTTGTATAGCTGATATATGAAAGGTGAGTTGATTCCTTGGTATTGATGTAAAAGCAGCAAGATGCTAGCTGCCAAAATTCTTGGTTTCAGCCTTGAAGCTCTTTACCATTTTTGATTAGCAAAGAAAATTTAAATTAGGATCTCAGGATGAGAAAACATGAACTTCTCAATTGTTGCAAAAGCAAAAGATTCTTTAGAACAAGCTGCTGATGACAAGCATGGTCTGGTTGTGTTTTGGGTCAAGGTTTCATAACCATTTTTAATGCAACATCTCAATTTGTTGGATTTGGAAAAAGAAACAACCATCTTGTACCATGTTGCTTCTGATTTTCACTTAAAATCAAATGTGTGTGAATCTAGGAACTGTTATTTATCTTCTTGACAATTGTTTCATGTATTGTTTTCATTTAAACTAGTGGCAGTTCATAGACCAATGGATGAGAAACAAGTTAAGTTTATGAAAAGTGACACCAAGGTGCAGCATAATTTTTTGCAATTGTCACACTCCTTGTGTTTCTTTTTAAAGATGGGCAAAGTGAACATGTTACTGCATCCAAGGTTCTTTTTCCAGATTTGCCTGAATGAATATCATACAACTTCATAGTTACAGGAAGAAATGATAGATTATGTTGTCATCTGTGCTCTATCGTCTCATTTGTATAATGACTCCCCCTATCAGTGCTGGATTAGATGAGTAGAGTGAGGCACCACATAAACAAAGGGGAACATGGATAGCTGGGAGAATTACTAGGGGGGATGCAGCTGTTGCCAGCAGTTCAAATCCTAGGTGGGAGCGGATTAATGATCAAGACTGTCTCCCACATGTTGGGAGATCTCTATCTTCCACCTCAGTGTTAATTCCTCACTAGTGTAATGTTGCCACTCCAGCCAAAAGATCAAAGTAAGTTACCAGTGCATGGTCAAGGATTACATAGTCTGTACTTTAAGTCTGTTCTCTTGCCTTGTGCCTTTGCATGTGTCAGATGATGCTAAAGGAGCAAAACAGCACCTAGCCCCTGTCTTTGGGGGACCCTCTGTCAGAGGTGGAGCTGTGATGGCTCCCCTCCTCACCTAAGGCAGGGTACAGGGGACAGTGACATTAGTTGTTAGTCACTGGGAGGGGTGGGATGGTCGTTGTTGAGTTTACAGGCTTTTCTGGATGGTTCCTATGCTGGCATACATACAGCTGAGCTTTTATTGTGGTACTGCTTGCTCTTCTCTTCCTCACCCCACAGCATAATAACAGGTAATTTCAGAGATAGAGGAAATCAGGGAAGGGAGAACTTTGGGGTCAAACTGTCAGTTTGGATTGGGCTGTTGCTGTCCCCTCACAGCTGCACTCCAGGGTCACTGTGCAGAGACTGTTGCCCATCCATATATTACACACTACTAATTTAAAGGACTCTTGTATGCTGGGCAGTTAATGCTCCTTTATGCAGAGAGAAATCCAAAGTAAGCAGTACATTATTACTTACTCATTGATCTGTATAGGAAAAATTCAGAGAGCTATGTAAATCTTTATTTATATGAGGTAATGTATATAATTCACTCTCACAAATATGCAAATTGCAGCTTTATATAAGTAATTCACAAGAAAGCCTCAGGCTGATGTTAATTCCATCATTTAAATAAAGAATTTCCCATTGTTACAGAGGCCTTGGAGTGCTTCTGTGCTCTTTCTATTTACCTAGTGATTTGTCAGATGACTCAAATGTATAGGGATACAGCTAGTGATACTCTTACCAGTTATATATTGAATTATTCATCATTACGTGTGATTTCAACCAATCTGATTAATCATTTCTCTTCTAAATACCATTTTTGTTATAAAGCTTCCACTAATTCTGTTCTCTTGCCATTATATACGATTTCTATCTGTTATCTGACTTGGCTTTCAATCTGGCATTTAAAAAGTACCAGAACTGTCTAAAGACTATTCAGCGAAACAGACTTTGGAAAGATATACTGTCAAGGGCAGAGTATTGAACAAGGCAGTAAGAGAAAGAAGAAAAATCCAGACAACACAATGATTCAGTTACAGTGATTACACTTGTAGCAAGCATTACTTTCCTGGAGAAATGGATGGATGGCCCACTTCCAGAATAAAAATAGACAATCCTTCTTCTACATTCCCCACAACCTTCTTCCAGTGTCTCTCATGTTAAGGCATGTGATTTTTTTCATGTCCTCTTAAAGAATGGCCAGTGAAGGTGGTACTGAGTTTCTTTCATTTGTGCTTGGGGCTATCAATCCAAAATTAAGACAAAGATATATCTATACAATCGTGTGGCCCATGTAGGGGGTAAGTTCTGACTTTTAGGCCAACTGTATTTGGATGCTGTTCATATTGTTGTGTTCAAGGCAGACACTAGATAAAGGTGGACTGGTTATGTCCTTAGGGTGTATTAGTTGTCCTAATGGCTTGGCTCAGTATCTATCCCCTATGCTCTTGCAACTACTGACTTGCAAATCTGCCTAGTGTGCCTTGCTTCATACATAGCATATGACCACATGGAGAGGCTTCGTATTAGGAAACCATGGTGAAACCATGATGGCAGCCTTCTTTGAGACAATGTGCTGTCTTCTGAGTTACCAACTGCTTGCCATTTCTGCCATCCCTGCCTCTACTGCATAGGCTTGGGAAGGCCATAACAGCAGAGTTATGGGAGTCTGCATAGATGTCACCATCCTAGGAGACATGGTCCTTCAGAATGTAAGGATACAGTACTTTATTATTCTGTGTGCATGAGTCCTTAACTTTTCACTAATTGATACCAGTTTGTGTTGATTCAATAGGTCTCACGGCCAACAAAGTGTGCCCTAAGATTGTCTGTAAGGCAGCATACCCCATTGCAAATTGCTCTCTTAACTCAACTGAGTTTCCTGTTGGCAGGTTGTCTTGTGCTCAGCTTGAATCTGGGCACAGATTAAGAGTTATGGAGGATGACTGCGTTCCTCTGGCTGAACATGGACTAAGCCACACTGGCTCCCAAGGTTTGGAAAAGCACCAGACTAAACTGTTTAGCCATGCCTCTAATTGTCACTGGTATCCACTTTTATAAAGGTGTAGATCCACATGGTTCTATCTGTGATTCTAATTTCAGTCTCTAGGCCCATTCTTCAGGAGACTTTATCACCATGGAAGTTGAGAAGATTAAATCTTAGTTAAAATCTAGGGCAGCATTTCACTGGGGTTCTGAGATACTTTGTTTTTCTGTTATAGGTCTAATTTCTGATGTGCATGTTAAAACACATTTCTTCCACTTCTGTTACAAACACTCCTCTCCTGCCATACCTCCTATCTCTTTATTTAGATCTATATATATGTAAAATACTGTTAAGTGCAAGTAGTAGTTTACGGATATAAATGAAAACTGTCTGCAATATGCAGCTATCAAACCTGTTATTTTTCACCTAATTTCTCTCTTCATTCCCCCTTTAACTTGGAAATTCTCTTAGTGCAACAATATCCAAACAGAATCAGAAAAGAAGTATTAGTAGTACTTCATGGAACACTTTTTCTTCTAAAATTACAGAAAAGTAATCAGTGGCATTAAAATTATTACTGATTAAAATTGTAAGGAATAATAATATAATGGTAGAAGCTTGGTTCTTTTTTTTGGTAAATGTTTTCTGAGTTTTGGAAACTTCATTGAAGAGCACTCAGTTTGAAGACTGAGTCAGACATGCATTCTGAAAAGGTGAGTACTGAAAGACACAAGAATATACAAAAGTGAATTTAAATATGAATTTATGCAGGGACATGCTGTTTGAATGTGATCCTCAGTACTGAATTTGAATTACTGTACTACTTTATTATCTAGATTTCATTCAATGCTGACAAGGAAAACATTTGGATTAAAGTGTGTGCTCCCATTTTATGCTTTTAGAGCATGATGCTAGTGTTTTTGACAAAGATTCTATAGATGGTTTATATAAGTGCTATTATTTTGTTTCAAAATAGACATTCTCTTTTTTCAGATGATTCATTTTAAAGAGAAGATTTAGAACACCTCACACATTCCTTTCTGATTTTGGTCAATAAAGTTATCATGTAATTATAATCAGCCAGTATTTAATAATTAATTCCTACCTCTAGGGCTGTCTGTAGACAAAGTATGATATCTCATCTGAAAGCATTGGCTGAATTTGTCAGTGAGGCATGGGGGCAGATAATCAGTGTCATCATGAATAATAGACCTTTCATAATTTTAACTGCATTTAGAAACCATTTCTATACTTGTAACCTGGCCAAAGTGCCTGAAGCTCAGGACTTCATTGTACTTTTTGCACAGTGTCTGAAATTCTGAGTACAAATCTAGTTTTATACAGATTCTTTGAGACAGAAGCAATGCAGCTGTGGACAGCTTAAACAGAACTGACCTTGTACACTATGAAATGAGTTTCTGAGCAGTTTCTGAATTTGCAGTCATCTGAGGGGTGAAATTGGGTGCAGGTAATTGCACCTTAGACACACTGCAATGGTCAGAGCAGTCTCACTACCACACCATGTTGGCACTCAGCTAGAAAATCCTGGCTAACCTCACAGTGTGCAGCAACTGCACAACAGAGGAGTCTAAAACCACTTTCAAATGTCTCTTTCAGCAGTGAGCCTAACCTACTGTTTTGCCCATAGCTGCATACTTTGCTGTTGGTGTAGAGTTCCTTCAGGAAGATGGGCAAGGTGCAGGGAGTACTGTGTGAAGCTAAATGCTGTTAAGGTCTCACTGTCACACTCCGTAATGTCACAGGCACATCTAGGGAGCAGAGCTTGATTCTAGCTCTACTGGTTTCCCACAGGTTACTGCAAGGGGATTTTTAGTTAAAGTATACTGAAGGGAAACATACTGCACGTAGAAACACAGCCTCCACTAGACCAATATGGCCAAAATTGTCTGCATTTTATTTTATGACATTTGGCTCTTGTATAACTGGAGATTTATCTAGATTACCAGGCTGCTCAAAGGCACGGAAAAAGAATGTGGGCCTCCCCAGAGAAGTTTTTGAGCCTTTGTCTTTGAAAATATTGAAAATTTGCCTGGGCATGATCCTGTGCAACCTGCTCTAGATGAACGTCCTTTAGCAGAGGACTGAGATGAGATGATCTCCAGAGGTCCCTTCCAACCCTGGCTATTCTGTGATTCTGTGATATGGGTAGTCATCTCCCCTATGGAGAATGGTTATGGCTCAATAGATGTCACTAACCTTCCTATCCAAGGTCAAGTGTATCTATCTCAGAGATCTGTCATGTGTGAGTCATTCAGGCACTTGAATTAACCTTTCACCTTGACCATGCAGGAGTTTTGGACCTTGTTATAGAGCAGCTGTATTGTTTGAAACAGTTATGTTTTTCAGTGTATAGAGAGCATTTGGTGTTCCCTATGGCATGAGCAGGAATCCTGACTTTTTGGAGACCAGTATATTCTAAAGAAAGAAGACAATTCCGATCATCAAACTCTGAGATGTAAACAAGATCGTTGCCACAAAATCAGTAGGGGAGCTAGTTGTGGTGTCTACAATTTCAACAGTTCTAAGATCAATGAGAGGGTCATATGAATCCTGTCAATTGTGTTTCCACAGCCAGAAAATTCAAGATGAGTAAAGGTCCACAAGACATAGAGAAATACAGTATTGAGGACTGTACAGGAGCAAAATATCTTCAGAGAGGCACAGCAGACCTCAGCCACTCCATATTTCTGGCAGACTTACCTACCCCAGACTGTTTGTCCAAGCTGAGGTGCATCAAACAGAAATGGCAATGTTCACTGCAACTATAGAAGACATTGTACTGGTGCTGGAGGGGACGTATAAACCCTTAAAGCAGAGGCTGTGGAGTTCTGAAGCTGCAGCTCCACTGCTGGTCACTCCATGTCTGGGGGACAAGGCAGCTGTTCAGTGGGTTTAACCTTCCTCACTCAAAACCTCTTTCTGGTGAGACAGACCCTTTCTTGGAACATGGTCATTCCTCAAACAACCAAAAGGGGGTGAAAGTGTCTGTAACAGTCCTGACAAGCATCTGCTCAGTTTCCTGTCAGTCCAGGGCAATTCACAGACCAGTGCACACCATGTGTCCTAGCTCACTCCATAACAAAGGCAAGGATCAGCATATCTGTCAAGACTGCACACTCCTTATTTCCATGTGTGGCAGAAATGATCTTTATGGGAAAGAAAGATTTGTAAGCCTAGTCTGTGTTTGATCTCTCTTTTGCAAACAGTGATTACTTCCACCACTTTTAAGTGAAAACATTTTAAAGTTTCATTGTTTAGATATTCTTAAAAATGAAACAAATATGAAACAGAATATCATTAATATGCACTTTCAAACACCTACCTTTCTATCTGAAGAGTGCCTGTCCCATGGAAAATTCTAATTATAGTAACAAATTTAATGAGAAACACAGCGATAACAATAGCAATATTCAAAGGAGGAAAATTGAGGAATGACAGAAAACACTCACAAACTTGTTAGTTTCTCCATATATCTGTGATTTGGTTTTCTGTTTTGATTTCTTTATATTATTTAAATTGAAACAATGATTTTTATGGACCACATTTATACTTATTTTTCCTTAAAGAATATTTAATAATGTATGTTATTGACCTAATTGGCAATGATGACCACTTTGGAGACATGGAGGTGCAGTTTTCCAAATGTTTTAATTCATGATTACATATTACAGCAGTGGAAACTTCAGACATTTAAATATTGATTTGTTTATCTCCATATTGATTAAAGGGAGATTCATTGATACCTCTTTGTAAAAGAAAAAGTCCCTTGAATAATATTTTTCACCAAGTTCTGTGTGAAGATCAGGACTTATCAATAATGTTTGGTGATTTCATGCCCTTATTTGATATAAATTCTATTAACTGTGGAAGAACATAAACTTCAAAACACATATCACTTCTTCAAACCCTTTCTTTGTGCAGCTTAGGGAGATACCCTAATAGGAAACATGTACTTTTTTGCTAGACTGCTCCTCAGTCCAGTGTGAGCATATTGTGAGTATTATGGCTTTAGCTGTCTTTAAAATTATTTTTTACAATAAAGAGAAATCTTTCTGAATTGACCCCAGCCTCTTAGGGAAAACAGAGACAGGCCATGATGCCCACTGTTTTTAA
This sequence comes from Anabacerthia variegaticeps, assembly GCA_035583185.1. Classification (NCBI taxonomy): domain Eukaryota; kingdom Metazoa; phylum Chordata; class Aves; order Passeriformes; family Furnariidae; genus Anabacerthia; species Anabacerthia variegaticeps. The sequence goes on from JAWWEW010000078.1 coordinate 86,309,500, forward strand.
AAACAGACAATAATTTAACAGAAACCAAAGAAAGTATCAAAGCTATTAGTTAAATTTTAATCTATACCATATTTTATAAATACATGGGATCTAAGGGCTAGAAAGAGCCATTAGATTGTATAGATTTATTTCCTGAGCTTAGTGATTTATATTTTACGAAAGCATATCTTCCAGGCAGACTTCCAGACTATTCTTTAGACATATTAAGTAGTGGAGAATCCACCACTTACCTTGGTAGTTAGTGTCACTGTAAAAGCGTACCTTAGTACTAATATGAATTTATCTGTCTTCTTTATCTCATGGCTGTTGATTCTTTTTATGCTTTCTTTACTAGATGAGAAGCCACTTCAGTGCACACTGCTTATACAACTATAATTAAGCCACCTTGATCTTTTTTTTTTCTTTCTTCTGATAAGCCAAAGCACTTGATTTCCTTTAATGTTTTACCACATGGCAGTTTATACAGCATATGGATCATTTCTATTCCTACTTTCTGTAACCTCACAATTTTCTTCAACGCCCTTTCAAAAGGAGGGTCATGAAAACAGTCTGCAGTGATTCAGCACTACGTTGGTGAAGCTTTTTACAGACGCAAAATAGACTCCTGACTCACTTAGGTGTCCCCCGTTTGTGCTCTCACAAAATGCCCCTGCCCTGCCCAATGCTCACCCCTGTCCCCTCCCAGTTTATCTGTTGTTTACCATTATAGTTTGCTGGTAGTTCATGTTTGGTTGCTTCTTAATCCAGACCCCAAGATGCTTCTTGGAATTGTTCCTCAGTAGAATATGATGTCTCATTGTGGAAGTTTAACTTCCATGTTTTATGCTTAACTACAGTACATACAGCTTTGAATTGTGAGATTTTAAAGGAAATTTGTGTTGAGTAACAGAGGGTTGTTGATAGAATTCTGTGGGATTGGACATGAAATGATGATTCTTGAAGAACCTCACAGGAAAACCCCCATATAAAAGTTGTTCCTCATTGAAACTATGGCTTGAGAGATATTACTTGTACTGTCACATTTATAACATGTTTTCATTTGTTATGATGTGTAACATTAAGACAATGTTTATTATTTTGTGTCTTTGTTGTTTTCAAATTTTATTTTAAAAAGATTTCTCTGTTGGTTTTTTTTTTTTCCCCAAGGTGATTCTTGTTGAATATGAGGAAGGGAAAGGAAAGCCACAGTTCTGAGGAGACTATGCCAGTGGCACACCTGGAAGACAAATAAGACTTATCACCGTTTTCCAGCTGTCTGACATGTGTTTCCATTCATAACATAAATATTCCAATGCAATCAGTTTCAAAATTAGTGGTGACAAATACATAGTCGCACAATTAAGATGCGTCAGGTTCTTTCTCTAAGTCAGCATGAGATGTTCCATACTCAGTCCCAAGATATTACCTATCCCTGCATCTTCCTAAACATTACAAAATAAAAAATAATAATAAAAAAAATAAATTGTGGAGGTAAGAGCTGTTAATATTTTGTAGAGAGCAAACCCAAATAACACAAACCAAAATTACTAACCCAGAGCATCTTAATATCTGTTTTACAAAGTGGCATACCTTAAAACAAAAGACTCATTTAACTGGCTGGATATCCAGAGGCAAATATTCATTTTTAGTCAGTGAATTCAGCATTTGACGTATGGAAGAACTCTTTCTAAGGCATATTTAAGGCTTAAATTTCAGTGAGCAGTGGAAGTTGCTCAGGACCACCACTAAGCCATCAGTAAAAAAGAGGGATGGAAAATGGTTTCACCCCTTATATTCTAAAGCAGATTGTCTGACAAAAATGGTCTAACAAAAATTGTCTAACAAAAACTTCACCTCTTCCTCCACCAGAAATGAAGAAATGATAGACACAATCCTACTTAAGATTAAGAAACTGGTCTGGAAAACCATATGTACTGAAAAAGAGAAATCATGATCTATCAAGAAGGTCTGCTGGATAATATAAGATTTACATGTTGAGGGTCAAATTTGTTTTACTTTTGCAGCAATGCAAATCAATAATAAATGCCATGAGGTCAGCAGACTAGGTGCATATGTGTATAACAGAGAGTGGAAATTTGATTCAACTGTGGCTGGATTAAAGTAAATATTATGCTCCTGACAGAATTGCCAGCATGATAAAATAACAAAATTAATAAATAATAAATCTCAGACAATATTGTCTTTAAGATAAAAATGAGAAGAAGGAGTGAAGCAGTGTGAAAATAACTGGCTCATTCATCTTAGGTTGATCTATAAGCCGTGGCATTTACTGATCTCTACCACACTGTGCATTCTCAAAGACAAGAGTAGGCATTCAAATACATCCCTACTACTTCTTTCTTTTTTTTTTTCTTTCCAGATTTGTTGAATTGTTTTCCCTTTCTCAGAGAGACTCAGAGAAGAAACGTTTTTCCACATTATGATACGGATGTGTTTTGCAGGTCCAGAAAAGGAAATTTTCCTGATCATGCATTTTCTGATTTCTGAGCCATTTCCCATCCTACTAAATTGCTTAATACTCCCTGTAGCTGGACCTGTGACCTGGAATCTTTATGCAAGATTAATGGGGAAGCAAATGGGAATTAGTATCTGGGCAGGTTGCTGCTCAGCTCTTGCTTTTATCTAGCATTCCACCTGTTTTTTTTTTGGTTTTTTTTTGCTTCTTTTAGTTTGTTTTTGTTGGATTGTTTTTTGTTTTTGTTGTTTTCTTTGGTTTTTTTTTTTTAACAATTATGTTTTCATTAGTTTCTGAAGCCCGTGATCCTAAAAGACCTTCCCATTTTTTCTCTCTGTCTTTCCTCCCCCTCAATTCTTTCCATCTCCTGTCCCAAAATTATCAAACTCACTCTGCTTGTAACTGACATGCTGACAGAAAATTATTACATGTCATTACACTTCTTAAAATACAATTTACTCAGCCTTTGCAAATTATTCTTCAGTAAGTATGAGGGGGTAATGGAAACTGTCTATTCCACTTACAGTTGTCACTCATGCTTTCTTCTGTACAATGAATGATTTATGTTTTTTCTCTCTCCAAAAAAGGCTGTGCTTGAAATATGTAAAAGAAACTTATCACAGAATAGGAAAACAAACCTTCTGTTCAAGTTCCCTTACTCTGCCTTATTACACAGCAGATCCATTTTCTATTGTAACCTCATTAGTCCACATGCAAGCACAGTGCAAGCTGATATTTATTTAGTAGGAGCAGACTTCTTGTGACTTCTGGCCTGCCAATTGCACTTGACACTGCTGTAAAAGAAAAGCGATCTTGTGTGACTGTAGTACCCAAAACTGATAATCCACAATCATAATAGTCCTATTCCTCTCCTGACAATTTTTTTCTTCATGGATAGCTATTGCAAATAGATAGTCTGCAGTGTGTCTTTCCCCCCATTGCTGCATCTTGCTTTCAGTTTGCACTTCTTTGTCTTTTGGTTTTATCTTCTGTAAATTCAAACTACCAAGTGTTAAAGTAAAGAAGTTGTGTTTATTTAAAAGACTTAGAAACAAACAAAAAAAGTATATATATATATATATATATATATGATGTGCTCTCCTACTCAAGTTGATCATATTGATTAGCTTTCAGGTGTTCTTCTGTCAGGCTCATTCTGTCTCAATGGGAGAAGGATGATGAATTGTCTGACGACTGGAGGCGGGGAGAAAGAAATGCTAAGCCTGGGTTTGGGAATTGGTTAAGTACTTCTGAGGAGCCTCAGCCTCTCAATTGCTCTCAGCAACTTGGCCTCCTTGATTTATAAACTGGAGTGGTGATTAATGGTCTTTTAAGTGGACAAGGCAGGCCAAATCTGCACAAATCGGGCCACTCAAACATGACTACTGCTTGTAGGAGAAGAATAACAGCCTTTACATAGAGGTAATTGAGACAGCTTCAGAGGATCTGGTAGTCTGCTTTAGCAGAAATAAATCAGGCACACAGGCCATCTATTTTTGAAATCAGTCCTTCTCATCAAACCTCAGGTCAGCACGTGGAGTTGGGAATGTGGTGGGTTAGCAGATGTACTTCAAGTTAGAAACAAGGCAGATTGAACGGCCACTGTACTCAGAGAGGAAAGAGAATCCCACCTGGGCATCCTACTGCAGTTTCTCCGTGCCAGTGCTGAGCATGATCTCACTTTTGTCTGTGCGTCTCTGTCACATAAATGGGGTCTGGATTGGGGGTTAGGGGCTCGATTCCTCTCCCCTTCATACTTGTCCCATAGCTGTCTCACTACAACCTTTGCCTGAGCTGCCTGCAACTTACTGCTTGTCAGCGTGTGCTTCCTTTAACAGCATGTGGCCATACCTGCTGTGCTTGAGGGCCAAATCCTCAAGCATCCTAGCACGGAATAGGCTCAAAATGTTTTAACCAAGGCTCAAAACCTGTGACTCCTCCTGAAGTCACAAAGCCCAATGGTGATTAATTTAAACCGACAGAAACACTGACAGCAAGCTTGCAGCACACAGCAGCTCGTGTGAGCCACGCCTTTCCTCCAAAATTTTCCTCCTCAGGCAGGTTACTTAGGTTGCCCACCCTTAGGGCCAGCTCTGCAGACAAATGATCTCTTGTAAAGCAACTAGTGAATGTGAAAGCTACTGTAGTGTTTGCAGATCAAGACAAAACCTTTTTATACTGTGCTGGTAAGATGGAGAACGGAAATTATGGGGCATAATGAATATTTATCAAGGAAATGATACCTCGAGTCAGGAAATCTGTGAAGTGGTAAATAAAGGGAGCAGGTGGAGTAATTGAGCAGCATAGGGCAGCAGGATCAATAGGAAAAAGGTAACTTGTGGTCAGAAAGGAGCACACACTTGTCTCCAGAGGGAGATTCCAAACTGGTTTTTATTTAGTGTCCTTTCCTGGGAAAGCTCCCCTCTATCTGAGACAGAGAGGAATCACAAGCCTAATTTCTGGCACTCACTTCTAATGAACAGAGACATTTGCTGTTAGGTTGGTAATATCTTTTCCACTAGTCTTCCCCAAGCAGAGAACTGCAACTAAAATAATTAATTATCCCCAGACTCAGGCTATCTATGGATAACAAACATCATTAGTCTGTTTCCATGAGTGCTGTGGGCTTCTATAAAACCCAACTCCAAATTGCAGTTTCTCCAGAGGACTGGAGAGGTTAAAAACCATAACACTACAAAATCCTCTCTAGAGGAACTTTCTTGTCTGTCTTGCCATTACTAAAACATTGCTTTTTATAAAAAGGGTGTGGGAATAAAAAGACTTACAGCTCTGCACCCTGCTATCTCCTTGAATGTGATTTCCATGCCTTGCTGCAATCACAGAGGTCTTGTGAAAACAGGTTTAAAAACTGTATCATCAAATGCCAGAACACAGGATTAAAAATATATATAAGTATGTGTGTACATATAGATACACACAAACACACGCATTTTCAGATGCTCCAAGAATTTCATGTGATGTACTTGAGCTATATTACTCGTTCTCAGGGAAAAAAATAACCGAATCTACCTTTTGTAACATTCCTGCCTTATTTTCAGTCAAGCAAATGATTTAATAATTTTGCCTAATCATTTTTCACTCCTTTCTCATTTTCTTAAAACCTGCTGCAGTGTGGAGATAGGGTTCTCTCTGCTGCTGAAAGGAGATATGGAGCTGGCTGTCCTGAGTGTGTGGCTGCCTTGAGCCACCCATGCAGCTCCTTGTGCAGCAAAGCAGACTTAGGGTGAGGCTAGCAGAGCCTACTGAAAATATCAGTTTGACAAACTTAAATAAAATTACAGCATATATGTATGCACACGCACGTTTGCATGCTGCACTTTTGTGTGTATATGTAGGTGTGAAGACAAGTTGTACTCAGGCTGAATTAGATGCTAATATTTTTGGTCTGTGCTTGGCCCAGCCACCTGGGAGGAGTTGTGCTTCTCCTGCCAAGTTATGGGAAAAGAGACTGATAAGGATGGTCTCTGGCCTTGAAGGAGGCATTTCTGTGTAAACTAAAGTTGATTGGTCTCTCACAATTGACTGATGGCCCTTCAAGGGCACTTGAAGGAGAAAGAGTGAAGGAGGAGGATGAAGTAAACCCCCAGACCCCATTAGTGAAGACCCTCTGAAATATAACTGCGCAAGCGCAGAAACCCACACATGCGCAGAGAAGTGCCAGTTATATAACAGGGGGAGGTGCCAGGGATCTCTACCTGGGCCATCCTGGCCACACTTGCTCAGGTAGACATCGCTTCAGCAACTTAGAAAAAGGGCAGGTGGCTCATGCTCGGGACTTGCTCGCTTCACATGACAGGACAAAGTTGCCTTTTGGCGGGGATGCCCTCTGTCACCTGTAAGCCAGCTGACCCTTGGGGATGCAGCCACTGCTCTGGGAAGTCTGGCCATTCCCAGGGATTGTAAGACAACTCCATGGGAAACACCTGGGCAATTTGGGTGTTTACACCTCGGGGCTTATTTTCCCTTTGCTCTCTCTCTCGTATTTTTTTTGTTGTTTTTTTTTTTTTTCCCTCTTTACTTGGCCACTTTTGGTAATAAAACTACTGTTTGGGTTAAGCTTTCAGTGGTGTCTCAGTTTCAGCTTCCATGTCCTTTTGGACCCTCCCTGGAACAGAATGTTCTTGGCTAAACTTTAAGAAATTAAAATGTTTTTTCTACATCAGAGAATTTACAGACAGTGGGAGGTAACTCTGTTTTGAAACTCTTTATGGCAGCATAATCATTGAGATGGAAGAGAATGGTTCCTTGGATATCAATACAGAAGTAGAAGTAGAAGAGTGGCCCAGTCAGCAATAAGTGGTGGCTGGAAAAAAAAAAAAAGAAAAAAAAAACAAAACACCCTAGCAGTACAAAATACTCAACCAACCACCAAAATGAAATCAATTAAAACAAACCTGCAAAGTTTTTCAGAGAGGGTAAATTGATGAGCTAGATTTGGGTATATCTGCATTGTATTTTGAGGATTTGATTAATATAAAGAAAACCACAAAAAGCTGATAATATTGTCAGTCCAGGTATGTGCTTTGTTTAGTTCTGCCCAAATTCAGTTGCAATCCAATTAGAAAGACTGTAATCCCCATGGATAAGTAGATAAAATGGTTATAGCAAATAATGTAGACCAGACATGATAAGGAGGTTGGCAAAGGAAATTAAAGAGTGCTGTGAAACATCTTAAATGTCCCAAGCTGATGTCTATAAATTGAAATAAGGTACATACTTTTTTTACTGTTGATAAAGGCTGTCAAAGGAAATAGCAGGCAACCCCTCCCTGGCTGCCTTTCTGGAAGCTATGCTTCAGCTAAATCAACCTTTCAGGTTCATACTGGGGATAAAATGCAACAGCGTTTGTACAAAGGAACATGAATCATTCTGTGTTCACTGACTTCCTGTGCTGAGACCACAGAATGAAATGTTAATCATTTGACCCTGACGTCTGGTCATTTTTGAAGGCCCATTGAAATGCTTCTGGAGGTCCATGGAAGAACTTCTGGAGCAAGGCTGCCAGGAGACTGCATCAGTGGACTCTGTCATTGATTGTCATGGCATTGCCTGCTAAATGCCACTCCCAAAACAGATACAGGCTTGATTTCCATGTGTAGTGCCATAGAGTTTGTTATTGTTTTTATTGATTTTATCTAAGTGGTTTGACTTCAATCAGAGGTCTGTATTAAAGCAGCCACTCTTCCATTCTTTGAAATTCTAATCCATACCTAAACTCTTTTCTACAGTAAATATTTTGGCTTTCACCTGGGAGTTGAAATGAATATAAGTCTGTAAATGTTGACCAGTTCACTCAAATTTTTGAGTTTCATACCAAAATCTTACTTCTTCTATGGCAGTCTAGTTCCAGAAAAGATATAAGCAGAATGCAATATAAGACTAGTAATTTTTCTTAGAGTCAGTTCCCACTATTGACCATTTGTGATCTGTCCTGCCTTTCTTTTCTTTCTTTCACAGCATTTTCAGTTTTTCATAAATACAGGGCCATTACTATATCTTGAAAATCAAGTCAGCACACACAAGAACAATAACTGCATTTTATAGCACAAAATCCAAGTGTTTGATACAACTGGCGTCTGGTTTTTTGCAACCATTTATTAAGATTCCACATCTGCCCACAGACAGAATCTGCTTCGAAAAACTGCTGCACTGTCATGGCAAAAGTTTATTTTGCTATGGGTTGTTTCATCTCCAACCAGTTGCAATATTGATTTCTCTCAGTGGATTAATTATCAGTGGCAGTTTCAGTCTTCCTTGCAATGGGCGGAAGGAAAAATGATGTTTTTATTTCAAGGAGGTCTATTGACAATTGTGCCTAGGCTTCCCTTGGGTCCTAAAGTCAGTGCAGTTAGAAGACCCATGTCATGAAAGTACTGTGCATGAAAATATTTATTTTTTCTGTAGGGGTAGTATCATGTGAATGCCATGATGATCATTTATTAAAAAAAAAGAAAAAAAAAAAGCTGGCTTCATATGGTTTTCAAAATATATTGTAATTGTGAAAGTAACACTGAAATTGGACAAATATGGAATGATAGCATCCTATATAAAAAGTAGCAGGAGTTATTCATACTAGCAACAAACCTATCAAAATATTTTATTTGAAGAGAGAGACTGCATTCTTCTGGAATAGAATATTTTGAGCTAAAAGCTCTATGCAGAATTTGGAAGGAAAATCCAAGCTTGTGTTAATGTCAAAAAACTCTGTGCATAATATATTAGGGATCTGTAAAAACTAAAGCCATAATGGATTAAATTTTGCATTTTTTTACTCTTTTCTCCCAGATATACATATATATCTATATCCTCCCCAAATATACATATATAGTACACATCAGTATACCTGCCTATTGATAAAATATGTATCTTTTATCTCTCTAGGTGTATAGATGTATAATCTACACATATCTGTTCAAACTTATGGTATTGTCACAATGTAGGGATTATATACTCATTATTTTGAAAAAAAGCAATGACAATATTATTCTCCTAAATTATTTATTAAAGTGTGGGGGTTTTATTATTCAAATCTTAATTCAGTTACTAAATAAAACAGATGTGAAAAGATTGAAAACTAAAAATTTGTTATAGTGTGGGTAAGAATGCTTGTATTCTTTGCATTGCTTTGTCTTCAAATATGCTTTCAGCTGCTTTACAAATTTCCACTGCACCATACAAGATTGATGATGTGAATTTTCGCAAAATAATGTAAGATTTTATAGTTGACATACAGTGTTGCAAAGAAAATGAGATAACCTGGATCTAATATCTGATTCTTTTAAACTGGAGACCACTCATTTTACTGTGATTATGTTGTAGCTATGTAGGCTAATTGGTTCGTATACCTGGAACATACTCCATCAGTTTTGTTACTTTCAGGACATAGGCTGATTTTGTAGGAGTCCAACTGAAAAAGATATATTTACTCACAGAAGAGCTAATTTGGTGAAGAATCAAGCATGAATACAAAACTCAGTGATAACATTCACAACAACGCTGTTGAATTTACTCTGTAAATTTGAAAAGGTTGCAAAATGTTTCCCTCAGTTGTTTGGTTCCTCAGCCTTCTGCAGAGGTAAACAAAGAAGGGAACCACTATTTAAATATCTTCCTTATCTCCAGCACTTTACAAGATGATTATTTCTCTAATCACCACAGCCCAAGGCACCACCAAAGCAGGAAGACTTTTCATAAGTCTGAAAAGTAAACCCCCTTTAAATAGGAAGGGAAATGGACTGGTGGGATGACAGTGACAGTAGCTTCTGTTGACTTTTAATAAATTGACTTTATTCTGTATCCTCCTCCATGTTTTCAAGTCAGAGACTCTGGATTCCTAAGCTAGAGCTCAACTACGCTGTACTTGCAGCATTGTTACATTGAAGTCTCAGTTGTGCTGTACGGCTTGGTCAGTGATTCCCAACAGCTGTGTAAGTACTCATACAGTTTTACTTATGTTCAACACAAACATAATGAGGTAATTTGTTGAGAATCAGGCTACAGCGGAAGCTCCAAGCAGATGGGATTTTTTTTTTTTTTACTAGATGTGAAATATTTTTACACTTCAGAAGAATCTATTTCTTGTTCTTTAACCAGATGCAGTGACTATTTGGAGAAGGGGTAGAACACCAACTAAGTAAAGTTTTGTATAAGGGAGCTAATAATGACATTGTTTCCTCATCACCCCAATACCAATGGAAAAAAAATTGGTTGTTGAATGATAATATAAATAGGAAGTGTCTGCAATTTTTAGGCTTCCTCTTGGGGACATGATTTTTGAAAACAGACTTTGAGGACTGTAAATAACATTTCATCTGATCTAAAAATCAAAAGATTTGGATAATGAAAAGTACAAATTTGTATTGTTCTTTTACATGTGTCTTTTTACAATAAATTCAAGGACAATATTATTAATTTAATAAGCATGTGTATTTCAAAAATTATGAAAAGCCACATAAGAAAATTAAAATCAGTACATTGCAGCAAACAAAAAGCAAAGAAACCACAATAAAGTTTAAAAAATGAGTGAAGCAGATGTGCATTTTCATGCTTGACCATGTCAGGACCATGGCAGTGCTGAGATTGGTTTAGACTGTCACAGATGAAACATATCAGGAATTCCTTAAAAACCTGTAGAGTACATGTTCATTTAGATATTACCATGCAGCATCCTGTTCCTTCCCTTGCAATTAAAATACTTCATTTGGAAATTAATCACATATATTTACCACAAAAGTGGTTCAAAAAGAGGCTTCTTTGGAGTCCTAAACACAATCCACATGGGCACATGTGCTCGCTTGATGTGCTGGCTACAAAACAAAAATGTAGAGTTCCAGTACTGTAATTTCTCTCTATTAGGGTCCTAGTCTTTATCCTTGGAAGCCAAGATATAAATGCCTTTGGGATCTTTTATTTAGTTATTTATAAACTTATTTTCAGATAAGGCTTGATAGTTATTCTCAGATAAAGTTCCCAGAAGTCATCACTCATGATCCAGCCCCGAGGAAGATGTGTGGAGCTGCATAATTTTTAGATTTTCATACTAGAATTACTCACTTTCGTATGTAATGGCGCCCATATAAGTGTGCAAGATCTAAAAACATAGCATCACTCTCCAAAGTACCAATATAAAAGGGGAGAAAGAAAATTTTTTTTTCCTACTGAAAAACCATGTAGATTGATTACTCCAAACATAATTTTACAAAGACACAGAAGTTTGCTTGGAAACAAAGTACCTATTTGTTACAAAAAGAAGCACAGGTAAGCATACAAACCGCAAACAGAAGCATAACAAAGTAGTGGAAAGGGACTGAAAAGTATTCATTAAAACAAACTCAGCCTAATACCTAAACATTTGATTTTAGGATTTTGTGAAAAAGTCTTGTATCAAGCCCAATAAAACAATTAAAATTTTAATGTGATTATCTGGGATTAAAAAAGACAAAGAGAGATTTTTCCAGTTATATTCATGAGTGGAAAATTTCTCTCTCTCTCTCTTGCTCTCTCTCTCTCTCTCTCAACAATTACTTCAAAAATTTAACTACAATATAATTACAGTATAATTGCTCAGTAGTTATGCATATGTATCAGAGAAATAAATACTTTAATATAAATGTCTGATACTTAAATGTCTCTAATAGGAATTTCAAAATACATGAGTCTCTGTTGGTTTAAAAACTTGGAGACAAAGTTACAGGCAATATAAATACATAAACATATCTTTTAAAAAAATGAAGTTATTCAAAAGCAAAAAATCTGGAGGTTTCTCAGTATCCTAGCAAGAACAAATACAATAAAACTTACATACCAACAATTTTTAAATATCTACATTCCTTTTACAGATAATACTGAGGGGCAAATGCACCAATACTTCGGGATAAATCTTAGATGTTGATGGGTGAATGTGGATCATGATGGAAATTTCTCCTCTCCTCCCCTCCCTTTCCCTCCCCTCCTCTTCCCTTTCCCTCCCCTCCCCTCCCCTCCCCTCCCGTCCCTTGCCCTTCCCTTTCCCTTCCCTTCCCTTCCCTTCCCTTCCCTTCCCTTCCCTTCCCTTCCCTTCCCTTCCCTTCCCTTC
>JAWWEW010000078.1:86321624-86351575 GCA_035583185.1 Anabacerthia variegaticeps
CCTCCCCTCCCCTCCTCGTCCCTTCCTTTCCTTTTTTTTATTTTTTCCTTAGTTTTGTTTGTTGAGTTTAGGTCATGAATTGGAATTTTTGTGAAGGGCCATATGATGCATTCTGACCCCAAGTTGGCAAGATGAATTTCCCTTCCTTAAAGTTCCCGTGTATAAAGGACAATTATGCAGATGAAGAGAATTTCACCCAAAATAAATTGCATGCTCCATCTGATTATGGATAATAGATTATTCCAGACCTATACTGTCCTCAGGTGGAATTGAAGGATCCTTTAAACATCAAGGAATATATTCATAACCATTATCCTCTTAACCCTTTGATGTGAAAAGATTGCTATAAAATTTACTAAATTCATCTAAAATGACTTTTGAATCTCGAATCACTTTGTTCTCTACATTAATAATACTAGGACTAATCCTGCATGACTTGTGAGATTTAAGATGAGTAGCTAATAGCTTTTGAATCAAGGGTGCCTTTCAAGGGTGCCTCTAAGCAGTATCTAAAACTGTGTGTGTGCAATTTGTCTTATCCAAATTGGTGCATATTCAGAAAGCTATGTAACCTATATACAAACTGCATTTTCATTCAAGATGTATGTAACTCATATATGCAAATATAGTCTGAGGATTAACAGTGGATTTTTTTACACAGAGAACAGAAAAGAACTACACATGAATACTTACAGTTGCTTCTGAAAATTTAAGTCTATTTATACAACTAGGAACAGTGGGAGCTTGATTGTTCTTAGTCTGGTTTTAAATCCTAGCTATGTTTTGTGTTTCTCCCTGATTCCAGGATTTTCTCACCATGGCCTTGGAATAAGGCTAACACACTGAGAGTACTGTCTTCCTCTTCTGTTCTCCACCCCTCATCATTTGACCCTCAGGTGAAAAAAATAGAGCCAGAAACACCAGCCAGTGGAACCAGCTGCAGACGCATCCAGTCTCAGCCTTCCTGCATTCAGAGATTACTTTCAATCTGACCATTTTCTTGTCTCTCTACTTTGTTTGACTTTCCTCTTCCTTTGCAGTCTCTACATCCAATGTTTATTCTTACCCAGTTCTTTTGCCTTTCTTCTCCTCTAACTACCCCAAATTCAATATTCTTTTTCATTTATTCTTTTCGTGTATTCCCAGGTAGCCTCTTACTGCTTCCTTTGACCTCCCTCCCTTCATCCCCCAAAGATATAATGGAATATACATGCTATTTTCTGCTGCATCTAGATTTCTTTTCTCTTTAGAGATTAAACTTCTCAAAACAAGGATTCTCTTCTACTCTTTATGATTATTGTGCCTAGCACAAGAAATACTCAAACAAAAGTTTACTCACAAATCTTACATATGAAATCTTGATTTTTTTCCCCCCAGATTCAATTGTAATTTGAGAACATTCATGTTCTATTGCAAATCCAATAAAGACATTTTCATAAACTGAAACAAAGAAAATTTCCAAAACTATTTTTTTCACCTATCAAAAGTAATAAAATCACAACCTATTCGAGACAACATAGTCTACATGTGATCTTGGATAGCATTGCAGGATATGAATTCTCTTTTTGAAAGTATAATTTAGGCACTTAAATAATTCATCCTGTTTGGCAAATGGTTACTTCAGAAATTGGTTAGGCTATCATTACCAATAATGTGTTCTATGTCCCTTTTGAGATATAAAGGGGGGCTGTCCACTTCCCTGTCTTCCTTCTTTTTCTCTTCTCCCATCTCTTCACAGCATGTGAGAAGATACTTGTGTGGACAGTTTGAAAAGTTGCATAGGTTGGGTAGATCTCTGGTGTGGACGTCAGAAAACCAGGTTTTGACGTGGATGCTCAAGAGACCTGGGAGACTATGGTTCCTGTAATTTGGCTATTGTGATTTTTGAGTGTGTGGTTGAGTTTACATCCACTGAGGGAAGGAGACCTAAGCTCACTTAAGGCATGGAAAATACACAGCATCTCACAAGAGATCTTCAGGGGATGCTGAAAAGTAGAAAAGGCAGTGATACCTGTGGGACTCAGCCTGTGAAGACTGTTAAGAAAGAAACTATTTTCTGAGCCCTTATTCAAACCTGTTCATGGCCAGTGTGAACATTTGAATACTGCATAACTGGAATTAAAATGTACCACAAAGCAAAGCAGCAATCAGCAAGCTGTACCCTAAGAAAATCTGGAAGAGTAGAGTTTACAAGGTCTAAAAGAACAGAAGATAACACGACTTTTTATTGAAAACACAGAATGCTTCCCAACTGGGAAATTCCAATGCTGGAAAATACATACAGACACAAAATATCATATCACAGCATGTTGTGTTTTAAGATCAAGGGTGCACAGTATATTCTGCTATTTTTTTTTCTGAGAAATAATGATTACTCATGAAAACTTACTAACTTTTACTCTTCTACAGCTTTTCTTTGTCTCTGATTTACAGCCTCTTTCATTTTTTAACTGTGTCATGATCAGAGTGTTTTGCATTAGTTTTGCAATTGTTTACCTGTGTTCAAATCCTTGCTATTTTTCTGAATGGAAGTATGTAATGATACATTTTAATTAATGTTGATTTTATAATATTTTAACTCTGCCTGATAGATACAAGCTAAAAATCTATCACTGTCTCTTAATTTTCAAATCAATCCAAGAATATATGAAATGAAACACCACAAAAGGCACTTATGTAGAAGATATAAATTAATGGGAAGCTGTTTGATTTATTATACAACAGATAAGGTCTGCATGATACAGCATCCTGATGGTTTATGTGTCTATTAAATCTTTCTAATGAAGGTTATTCCTGAACTCATAAAATTTCATATTCCAGTCTGTACTTTATCATCAACCTATAATGCTTGATTTGAATTGATAAACTTAATAATAAAAAATTCTTCTGCTGACCTAATGAAGACACGCTCTTTCAATGGAAGATATAAAAACAGAATTAACTTCTGCCACAGCATATCCACAAGGGAGCAGCAAAAACGACCACTTGTTTCCTATTATCTTTCCACTTGGAACAGAGAGGGATGGCTTCAAAGAAGTGAAGTCTTTTACATGTGTAATGAAGTAATGACCTTTTGTATATTGTTTCAGATTTTATTTCTTGGGATACTGAGTTCTGTAGGAGATGCGCACACACAACTTTGAATTTCTGCATTACCTGGAAATAGTTTAGTCTAAACTTTTGTTTGTTTCCTAGCAAGATAGGTTTGAATAAATGTTGACAATTAAGGATAGGAGATAAGATGCATCGATACATCAGGCAGCAATGTGTTGATAAAAATTACTTTGAAAAAGATTAGCACCATTCACATGCTATTCTGCATCTCTCAATTGAGAGGTACTAACCACTTGCTGAGGAATAGGTGTGCTCAAACAACCCGTCAGCTATAGCTGATCTGTTCACTGACTCTCTTGATAGTGTCAGACAGTCCTTGCCCTTTTATAGCTACCTGGTGATGATTGTTCATTATAAATATTAGTTATAAATATACTACCCTCATTTTTAAAGACACTATCCTCATTTTTATATTCTTCATTTTCAAAATCAAATCTGAGTAAGTTAGGTTTGTATTTCCACAATAGGTCCCATTTAAACAAAACACTTGTGCATGTGTTTAAATTCAACATATATACATGTTTTTAACATTAATATAAAAGTGTCCCAATAGGAATGATTTCCTGAGTGGGAGCTTTAATCTGTACCAAGTATTTGGTAGAGCTCAAAACAGGATGAACATGTGGCACTTTTATTTTGCATCAAACATTTGCATAATAAAGGATAAACTGACAAAAGGAGTGACTTAAATAAAAAATGGGTTAGCCAAACAATTGAAATTTACTTTTAATGTGCAGAGGAAAAAAAGTACACATGAAAAGCCTTTTTGGATTTTTCTGAAAAACAAAGACCACATGAAAAGTTGGTTGACATTTTTTTTTTTTTTACCCTGCATTTCTATGAGTCCATGCATTCATGAGCTTTATTTGTCTTTCTATGAAGCAATTAGAAAGCTTCCAAAGTGAAAAAGAAGGTACTTTATCAATTAAGTATCAATTTCCATTTCCTTATTTATGATCCTGCAGCTAGTAAGCATCAATAATTTCTGCTTTGCTACAATGTCACCAGGAAGATTGATTGTGCGTGTCACCTCAGTATGAGAAGACTTAAATGGAAAACATAGACTTGCAACAGCACCAAATTCACTTTCACAAAAGAGAACAACTCAATCACGTTTTAAAAAATATGTTTTAAGATGCATCACATCTTTGTTCTGATGAAAGCTCTGTATTTTTTTCAATATTTTTATTGACATGGTTGCATACTTGTAACTATGCACAGAGCAATCATCACCCTAAAAAAAAAAAAACGAAAAAAAATTGTTAAAAATGAAGCACCCAGAAAAGAGGAAATGCCAAGGCCAAGGCCATACAGGAAAAAATTTAAATCATCTGCCTGTGCATATAAATTATGATACAGTTAATTAGATGATCACTCTAAGATTACTTGAATGCAGTATGTCTTTGTTTTATTCAGGAAATAGAGTAGATAGTGGTTAGGGAACTTATCAACAGTTATTTTTCAGATTTTTCCAAATTCTCCTCCTAAAGTAGCCATGTCTATTGTGATGAGAAAGGTGCTTATGTATTTCTGAGGTATTTCTGCCTCACACTTTTGGCACTCAGTTTCCAGATGTTTACAGAGATACTTTAGCTCTCTACTCAGCACTGGTGTTTTCACAGGCTGGCATGTGCAGAACTGTTCAGGTTTTAGTGCTGCCAGGAGTTTCACAGAATCATAGAGTCATTAAGGTTGAAAAAAACCTCTAAGATTATCAAATCCAACCTCTGACTGAACACTACCATGTCAACTACACCGTAGCACCAAGTGCCACATCTTGTCAGTTCTTGAAAGCAGCCAGAGGTGGTGACTCCACCACTTCCCTGAGCAGCCTGTTCCAATGCCTGACCACCTTTCCAGTGAAGAAATTCTTCCTGATGTGCAGCCTGAGCCTCTCCTGAGCCAGCTTGAGGCCATTTCCTCTTTTCCTGTTAGTAGTTGTCTGGGAGAACAGGCTGATCCCCACCTCACTACAATGTCCTTTCAGGTGAATGTAGAGAATGACAAGGTCTTCTCTGAGTCTCCTTTTCTCCAGGCTAAACAACTCCAGCTCTCTAAGCTGCTCCTTAAACATTTTACTCTCTAGACCCTTCACTGTTTCCCTTGCCCTTCTCTGGACATGCTCCAGCATCTCAATATCTGTCTTGAAGTGTGTGGCCTGGAGACACTCATGTCCCTGGTCCTGCTGAACACACTGTTTCTGATACATGCCAGGAGGACTCTGGCCTTCTTGGCCACCTGGGCACACTGCTGGCTCATATTCAGACACCTGTCAACCAGCCCCTTCAGGTCCTTTTCTGCCAGGTAGGTTTCCAGCCACTCTGCATCCAGACTGGAGCTTTGCGTGGGACTGTTGAGACCCAAGTGCAGGACCTTCAGCTTATTGAATCTCATGGCATTGGCCTTGGTCCATCATTTAACCCTGAAGCAGGACTCTTGGATTATTTAGGAAATGGCTTTCTGACAAGTGGAGTGTTGCCCTTTCAAGGCACACTGAGAAGAAAGAACCAGCACAATTTGGAACAGTTTGCCTTCTTCATGGACTTCTGATGTCAAAGTCTAGAAATGAGTGCCTTCTTCAGGAAGGATGTGAGTCACAGTTTCTAAAACAGTGTGGTATAGATGGCAGTTGTTCCTCTTCTGGCCCAGTAAATATTTCTATAACAAAAAGATGTGCAGAAGAGACTATAGAAGTCAGGGCTAAGGGTTACTCAGATAAGTTCACATCCCTGTCCCAAATCCTGCATCCCAACTGAAGATCTCAATCAGGATTATTGGGTATTCTGGCTTTGTGTCCTCTCCCTGAAGTATATTTTCAGATAGAAGAGACCTGAAACACTGAAGAAGCTGTCTGTCTTTAGTGTCTCACAGGTGAAGATACTTGTGACAGTGGGTGGTACTGATTCATCCTTAAGTAAATGCTTTCTGGAACTGTCTTTGTCAGGACTCTCAATCATCTGTGTGCATCTAGGAGGGAGAGATATCAAATGCAGACCTCAAGATACCTTCCCATAGTGTGTAAAAGTGCCATGTCTTTCAGGATCTGATTTACTATTTCTGTATCAGGTTTCACAGTGTGTCATTATCTTCAGGGACTACCCTACATTTTCACAACTGTTGTGGCTGCTGATTCACAAGTATGAGTGAATTTGTCACTGTAGTTTTTGGGTCAGTAATTTCCAAACACAGAACAGTGGCACAGAGAAATGAAAGTGTCTCCTTCTCATCAGTGTCAGATTCCCCATCCTTTGCTCACAGAGGGCTGCTCGCAAAAGGACAAGGAAAGCTGAAGAAAGATCTGCAACCCCCAAGGTTCCCATCTCAGCAATGAAAATTACTTTTATTGAAGAGATGACTACATGAGAAGAAAGGCAGAGCCTGTGGCACACTCCTGCCAGCCTGTCCTCTGCACTTCACTTGCAACCTAGAACAGAAGTTCTCTGTATCTCAGCCTCTGTTCATTCCCGCTGTAAAACTGGAAAGAAGAGAAGAGCCTAAGAACCAGTTGCTAGTATTTAGAATATCCTTGCTTGATTGACATGTAACACATACCACAAGTTGCCCTAGGGACCTGTCGGGAAGAAAGAATTTAACATTTAACATATTTGGGATGGGGAACAAAGTTTGAAGGAAACTGTATATAAGATCATATGTGGAGATTGTGGTTAATTGTGTGGTGGATGATTTGTCCAAATACATTTTGTGACCATATATTGTTCAATATTAATTCTTTATCCTGGAGATACAATATGCTGTGCCCCATTAGTCATATATGGGTACCTGTAATTGACAATTAGATTCTCTACCTTCTTGGGAAAATAACCTAAATAAAGGCTTTCTACCTGTTTCAGCATTTTCCCTCTCATTCTCTTTTCTTTCAGCCTTTCCCCTATTTTCTGCCCCAAATATATATAAAAGCAATATTCTTTTTTAATTTTTTTTGTTTGTTTGTTTCCCCACTGCAAAATGAATGAATCTTGGTACAATGTAATCCTGAATCTAGAATCTTGACCCTGTTGTTTTATGAGATCTGAGGCCTCTTTTCAGGTCTGGTTTCCTACTGACTTCTTTGACATGCTTCACTAGACCTAATAGCTCCCTATTACCAGTTACAATTTAGCATCTGAGCCAGGAGCTGGAGGAAAAAGGGAAAAAGGAGTGTAAATTATACAGAGATGCAGTGAACAAAGGTTTTATTTCTCCTGAGCACAACCCTTTGATAGGAAAACGGGGGAGACAAATGTGTTGCTAATTTAATTAAGTAGTATGAGATGGCAGGGTCCACAGATGCCATTTAGGACTGGATTAATCAAGAGCAGGTGATGAAAATGAATAGTCACACATAATGTTAGCATTTTTAACAATCCGACACAGTCTAATGGAATCAAGGGCTATTTAACAACAGGGCTCAGTTTTGCTTGCTAATCCAAATTTATCTACACTTTCACCGGGCACATTCATGTGGATCAAGAACTCTGTTCCCTCTGATTCCCATTAATTTTCTGGGGCATTTTTAGTTATTTAACATTTTGTACAACATGTTCATGTCCTCTTGTACTGCACATAGAAAAAAAACACATGTGAGGGCTGTGGAAGCATTGCATTCTGTGTGCTGAACAAGTGTAATATCCAGCAGGTAAACACTTTTTGATTGAGAGGTCATACTTGCCAGTATAAAACCTTTGTTTTCTTCCATGCATTCCTTTCTAAAAGTACAGAAAAGGTTCTGGTCAGCTGTTTCCTTATAGAATCAAAGCTTGAAAATACTTTTGTTCATGAATTTTGTGACCACCTGCAGCTCTTTAACATAACACTTCCAGTGTGCGTTTATCTTGCCTGGCAATAACTGAAGAATGGAAGTTGGTATAATCTTCAGTCTGCTCTCTAGTGAAGGAGCTGCTAGAAGAAGGCTGAAACCTTTGTCAGACTGGAAGAAAATTTAACTGTATATGAAGCTGCACTTTCCCAAAAAACAGTTTTCAGCTAGAATAAAGTAGGTGCCTACAATTTCCCTGCTTGAAAAAGGTTAGAACCTTCTGTTGGAAACCAGATCTGTATCCAGTTGCGGTACTTTACAGAGCAGTGGTCATGAAGCTTGTTCCTCTACTCCTCTGACAGTTTTTGACAGAGAAGAGAGTGTGTAGGAAAGTGCTGTGTCATGTGTTTCTCATCCAGTTCTATGGAGAGGGTATAAAGACTCTGTCACCTGTACTAGGGTTCTGAAAACTCTATAACCTATTATTTCTTTATGTGGTCTCAAAAAAGTAAAGTAAATCCTGTCCAACACTAGACTGACAGAGCATATTGCAGTATTTCTAGTTTTCAAAGTCTGAGCTCTCTTTACCCTTTTAATGGATAGATTTATTACACCTCAGAGTGCAATTTCTCATTAGTTGTTTTCAGCTCTGGGGGGAGCATCTTTATGTCACAGGAAGAGAGAACTATTCCATTAGGTGTTATGCATTTGGTTGCATTTACAGTCTTGCCAAGCTTGTTTTCTAAACCTTATGAATGTCAGTTATGAACAGCCATGTCTCAGTTGCCATCTTTCAATATAGCTACTCTCCAATCCCTGAAGACTCTTTAGAAGAGATACTTCTGTGTGCCATAAAAACATTTGTGGTTTTAAATACCTCTGAGTATAAAAAATCCAATACAGGAAATTCAAAGATACATATGCATTTTTTTCCAGAGAACACCCCCAGGATGAACTATCTAGTTCTGTTTAGTGGTATTTGGCTCTCTGTTTTTGTAAGTGAACATTTTATTTGTCAAAGTACTCCTGACAGAGAGGAGACAATACTATCAGGGAGAAAAAAATGCACAGCCTCACAGAAAGGAACCCTAAAACACAAACAGGAGAGCCAAAAACCAATATGTATTTATATGAATGTGATTCTACCCCCAAAAAGCCCACAAGGACCACAATAAATTTCAGGATATTTTTTTTTTTGCCAGCTGTTTCTGAAAATAACAATGTGAGACTTAAAGCCTTGGTAAAGGTGATGCGAGGAATTTAGCAATAGTGTATCATGGGCATCCATGCTCAGGTGCCTCTTTTCCTTAAATGGTGGTAAACACACAGCTGATTAAAACTCATTGCTTAGGATAATCTCTTAAACTGTAATTGAGCTCTGTGTCTGTTCATATCTTTTTGTCCTATAGTTACTCCTGTAGCACCTTGGGTTTCTCCAGCTATACTTGCCAGAACCTGTCTGCAATATCTACGAATTTGGGTGTGTTTATAAAACTGCTGTCACATTTGAAGAAATTGCCACATCTTCCCGCTCACTATTGTCTCCAACTAAGACATCACAACTCACACAGCAAGTACTTAGAGACTTCCACTTCACTGCCATGATTTTTCCTGTGCTAATCTCTCTTACTTTGCTGTGACTCAGATCAGAGTCACTGATGTGGGGTGGCAATGTCTTAAATTGCTGTAGCTGCTTTGCATTTGTGACAATGACATGAGATTAAATGATTATCTAATACTCTCCTTCTCAGGAGAGCAAGAATAAGGAAAACACAAGTGGAGATGGTCTGATCTGCTGAAGGAACAGTGCACTTTCATTCTAAAAAACTTCATCGGGAGCTGGTGGTTTATAGGTGGTAGTTTAGAGTCAAGGATTTTGCTATTTGCGAAGTGATGAAGGAGAAGGAATTACTCCTTCTGGAGTGGAAAAAGAAGGTACTTTGAGCTGAAGGAAGAGGAAAGGAATTACCAAAAGTATTTAGTGTGTCTTTGTCTCTCGCTCTAATTAGGCTTTCAGAACAACATCCATAAAGCTCATCCTTTTTCTATTTTTTTAAAAAATGTTCTCATATTTTCTCAAGCATGTTCCCTTTTAGAGATGCAATTTCATCCTCCTTTGAAGGCAGGGTTATATTCTGAGGTATGCTTGGGCCTTTTAATTAAAAATTACAGGTAAAATATTTAGAATACTCCTGAATTATGGAATATTTTTGTTTTGCAAATGGAAAAGTGTAACCAATAGTCTTACTGCATTTTATATTAAAAGCAATGTTGAATTATAATAAAGGAAAAAATTTAAAAGTATTGCAGTCTGGCTTTATGTGTGTGTGTTGAAGATTAATGCCTTTGGTTAATTTGGATTGAAATATATATTCTAATAAGGTGTTAAAATGAGTTCTGAGAGTGCTCATCTGGTAGCTATGAATACATTATAACAAAGTGTAATTAAGCCTCTCTAAAGTTTTTATCTCTATACTTTTTTTTTTCTTTTTCTTTTTTTTTCTTTTTCCCCTAAGCATATATGAACCTGAACTCAGGTGCAAGGATACCTTTCCAGGGAAAGTTATAGATTCGTGGAAGTTTATGAGAAAATTCTTTTATTGTGTTCTCACTGAAAAAAAGAAAGGTAAGAAAATCACGTCAGTAAAAGGTTTAGTGTTTCCACAATTTTGAGGTCTGTCTGTAATTTTTTGTATTATGAAGATCTTCAAATTATCACCCAGGCTTAACCAAATGGGTGGAAAACTGGGTAAACGAAAGAAAGGGTAGAACATACAGGCTCAGAAGATAGTGGTTAATGAGTCAGGCTTTGTCTTCAGGCTGGTAACCAGTAGAGTATTACCAGGGTCTCTACTAGGGACTGAACACTTAAACATCATTACTAATGATGTGAAGGAGATGATGGATGGCACTCTTATTAAGGGGACACCAAGTAGTGAGGATCACTCGCTGTGGTCAAGGACAGGACTGCCATTGAAAGACACTCAGGCAAGGGGGTCAAAAAGAACGTTGTGAAATACAACAGGGACAAATAATAGGCCTTGTGTAGGGGAAGAAAGTGACCCCAGCAACACTACAGGCTGGTGCCTGAATGCTGAAGGACAGTTCTGTGGACAAGTGCCTGGAGAGCCTGGTAGAGAGCAGGCTGGACAGGAGCCAGCCCCATGCCCTGGCAGCACTGATGGTCCACAGCATCACTGGTTGTTACCAACAGGGCAATAGACAATAGATGCAGGGGAGTGCTTATTCCTCAAAACTCAGCACTCTTTGGGGAATGTCCAGAACACTGTATTACTTTTTGGGCTCCCATTGGAAATAAGACAACTGGGAAATACACAGTGAATGCACCTAGCATCTATTAATGTCTATAAATACCATGAATACTGTTTAAAGGATTATTATTCATCTGTGGGAAGTGTAACATTGTCATTCATTGAGCATTCTAAATATTTAAATTTTTGCCTTTTTACTAAATTAGTTGTGCAATTTTATCACTGCAACCACAATGGCAAACTAATGTAGACTCATGGTCCAGAGTTCTCGAGAGGTGAGAGTCGTTCCTGGGATGTGACCCAGATGGATTCATCAGTTATAATTCCAGGTAAATTTTTAAATACTCAGATTGGAACATCAAAGAGACATTCAAAAGGCAGTCAATGTTTATTCCAGTCCTCTTCTTTAACATTTGCCTCTTGAATGATTACTTCAAAATGAAGTTGTATTGCAGCTAGAGGCAGGGTTACTGGAATTAAGCATAAGATAAATCATAAAAATTCCATCAATATATAATCATCTATTCTCCAGAACACATTTACTTATCCATTTTTGGCTAGTACATTTCTTGTACATTTAATTTCTTAGCTGTTGATTTCAGGAATTGGTAAGTATTAAGTACCAGAATATTCTGACAATGACGTTTGATAATGAGTAAAGCACCGCAGAGCTGCAAGTAGGAGAAAAAAACTACTGTAATACCCTGCAACTGAAAACTTGTTTTCATTAGGTCAACTGTAGGTATATTTCTTGAGTTGATGCATAGTCACAAATTTGACTGCATTTTTATTCTTATTCTCCTGCCTAATGAAAACACTCTCATGCTGCAACCATCAAAGTAGAGTACACTGAAAAGGTTAGTTGGATCTTGCAGATGTTGCAGGATAAAACTAGTAAACTAAAAACCCAAGCAACCTTCAACCCAAAACAATATTACTCTGAATGGTTAAATAAATCTGCTAATCCATTTAGGTCCAATATTGTGCAAAAACTCATTAGGACATTTCATTAGGAAGGTTTTCTAAATGATATGCTTTGACAGTGTACCATGTGACCCTTAGCTTATCTGAAACATCCTTGGAAAATACGCAGCAGAGACCTTGTTTTCCTTCTGATCATTATAAGGATGAAAAGAGAAACTGAGAATTCCTTTTTTCCTTCTGTTGTCTATTACCGCTTCTTCCTCTCTTTAGTGACAGTCTTTAGCATCTGCAGCTCTGTGGTGCTGACACCCCAGTTTAGAGAGCACTGCAATTGCAATGGCCTTACCTGGAGAATATCAACTGAATGTGTGAGGAAGGAGAGAACAGTTCCTCATAGGGAAGAGACTGAAGAAGAGATTATGGAAATGACAAACATAGAGAAATAAGCTTAACTCCTCCAGTTTCAGTACCTAGGGTACTTCTGGGAAGTCTAATGGGGTCAGATGCTTTTCCTTTACTTCTTAAAGTGGAAGAGGTATTACAAATACCAAGCAGATGAATACTCAAAATGACAAACCTGGAGTCACTGGCAGGAGCAGGTTTGCCTTCTTATGAGATAGGACACATTGAAACAGCTCAAAAGTTTTCAACATCCTTTAGAGAGCATAGTCATTAGATGTACACATGTTATCCCAGTTCCATTTCACAATCATAAAGGTAAAAATTTCCTTTTCTCCTTACCTACTTACAAGTGTCAGACTCACTCTAGTGCACTAAGAGGCTGTTCTCATCAGAGAGGGTATTTTGCTGTACCACCCCAACAATGCGCTCTGTATCATGTCAGGCTTTATTGGTCTGTGTGGATGCATGTTTCTAGATCAGTGGACATCTGCCACAATACGAACAGACCACTCTGTAATTGCCAGTGACAAAAGGACTTATTTTCTTCCCTGCAGAGGTCTTGAAGAACAAACCTTGAAGTGATATCTGTGACAACTTCAAGGAGCTGACATTTCTTTTCTTTGTACAGCCGAGATAACAGCTGTTCTAGGTACAACTCCTAACTCAACACAAATTGTTGTTGAGTTTATTGTTTGTTTTGATATTTGGGTTTTTTCCTTCTTTTTATTTTTTTTTTTAACTTCAAATGAAATTTGTTTTAAAGTGGAAATGGAGCATCTACATGGATGTCCAAAAATCCTGTATGTACCTGTGTAAAAATTTGTCTTTGGATTCTATGGCTTTGTGGCACAACTTTTCTCTGAGTTAATTAAGAAGTATATATAAACTTGCTTGAGGCCTGTTAGAAGTCAGCAGAGCTGAAAAAAAATCTCAACGAGGAGTTTTGTCTCACAGCTTTAGCAACTGGGTAATTATGTAATTGTTGTGTTTCTTTCTTTAGCATGTGCACTGCGGTCTCATTAATCAACACAGCCAAACTAAAATGGCTGTGATTTCCACCAGCATGATAAGATACTTTGGCTGCTACATTCATAGGGATAAATTGGTTATTTTACAAAGTCTCAAAGGGTGAAGGCTTGAGGGTTTTATTTTAATGTTTGTCACATGATCTCGCTGCATGACATCGCAAATCTCCCATCTCTGCTTTGTTGGTCTATATGCATGAATAATTTTCCCAGTGCTTGTTTGTAGCTGAGTGGGAGAAAGAGAGAATTACCGCCGCACAATCTCTTGTTGTCGGTGATCAGCATTCCGATGGTCTGAGCTGGCTTACAACAGTGTAAAGACATCAGTGGCATGTGTTATAATATATTGAGCATTGTACTCCTGAAGAACGCACGAAAGAAAGAACATTGTTCTACTAGGGAGCAATTCATCGGGTTTTTCCCAGAGACTCTTGGGTCAAGTTTTTATAGGCCTATTTGATTTTCAAATTCTTTTTCCCCCTTTTTCCTCTCAGTGAGCCATAGTGTCCAAACTTGTCTACATTTACTTCCCATGTTTTGTGCATGGTAGATGTCCTTTAAAAAGAGTATCTCAAATAAGTCTTTATTCTTGTTTTGTTGGCTCTTATTCTGTGTTTTCATGAACTCTGGCCCTGGCCATGGCAACTGCAAGAAAAATGTTAACATTGATTGACAGGATTAAGAAAGCCTCCATGCCTATCCGCATTTCAAACACTTTGGGAACAATGGTGTTTGGTGTGATTGAATTAATGAGATATCGTGGACTGTCAAAAGAGCACACATACTTTACATAAACCTGATTATCTTTGCATGGCAGAAATGAAAAAAAGGAGGGAACAGAGGTTTGGCTTTCACTCATACCTCCAAAGGAGCCATCAAAGTGTGTGTGCCCTGGCTCAGAGAGTGATGTGCCCGCTCAACTGGCCTGCCCTCCCTTTCTCTCCACATACTGCCTGGCTCTGCTTAGCATACATCAGCCACGGGCTTTAACAAGTCTATTCAGGCGGCTGGGCCCAAAACAACACTCTTTTCACAGCTCAGCACCTCTGTGCTGATTTTTTTTTCCCTATGGATCTATTGTTTAACTTGAACTAAGCATACATTTCAACAATTAGACCTGAACTGGCTCCTACTACCCTAGCTTAACTGCAAAGAGTGACATCAGTCATGATACAACATACATTTTGAGAGGTGAACCACAGCTGGTGCTCTCTTTTAGCAATAGAATTACTAGAGACAGAAGAAAATTTCATAGGGAACTTCTTCCCACTTACGTCTTTAAATTATATTTCTATCCTTTGGGAAATGTTCCAGCGGGCATAATAGTATGGTAAATGAACACAATTCATTGAAGTAGTGCTGCACCTTAGCATAAGCTACTTTTTTTTGCACAAGAGGACATCGTGGATTAAGAGGCTCTGAAATGAAATGCAATCCAAAAGCTGAAAGGATTCTACCTACCTGCACACCTGTCTGTCTATCTGTCTACTTACCTGTCTTACGACCTCTCTAATAATTTTACACGGTCCTTATTACCACAGATGAGCATTAGTTCCTCAAATACACACAGCACTGGCTTACTGAAAATCACAAGTTTAATGGAGGTGACATTTCTTTAATGGCATAGTTTAGAGCAGCCCCTTCAAACTTCTTTGAGCAAGTTGCCACTCTTTTTATTGAATGTAGCCTTTATGTAAACATGAAATATAATAATAATTGAGGGCTTTTTAGGATCCTTTACTCACTTATATCATACTTTCAATCTTAATAAGTAAGCAAGAGATATTTTTTGTCTCTGCAACTTCAGTGGTAATGGTGCTGAATTGAAAATTATAAGATCTGTGGCCAGATACAGTATTTCTGCCTTTCCCACTTTATGGACTTCTCCCCTAAAACCTTGTAGCACTCCCACAAGTTTTAGTGGTTCCATGTTGTGATAAATGATTAATTTTCTTTAAGGATTTTGAAAAATACTGTAAGCATACAGAAGTTTAAAATCATCTGGTGGTACTTATTGAGCATTGCTTTGTAAATCATTAAATAATTTATAGTGAAACTCATTTTAACACGTGTGCATATTTTCTGAGGCCATGGATTAGTGACAGACCTATCATAACAGATTAATGATTCAGATCAAAGAAAAGGCAGAGAGCACAGCACTGTGAAGTCACTAAACAAGACAAAATATTTCCCCCCAAAGCTCAACCAGTAGGTGTCTCTGTTTCACAAACCCTGCCATGGTATCAGCTTCCACATCCTCCCACTTACATCTCCTGCACCCTTCTTATTAGTATAAATTCACCTTTACAAAAAAATGGCAAGCCGATGTGAGGAAGGTGGTATTTTGAAGACTGTATAAAATTGTCTGAATGCTCAAGACATTTGAATTCATATATGCACATAATAAGCAGTAGCGACTAGGACAGTTAGTTGGAGACTCTCTGATAACTAATTTGGCATAATCAGACTGCTTTGCACTACATGACAGAGTATTGGGGATATCATCATTTGTCCCTTTTTATCAACAGAGCACAATGAGGATTTCTAGGACATAAATGACAACAGGTAAGGATGTTAGTATGGCTTCCCCTCAGTTCTTTACACAATCATCTGCTCCTTCTGAACTCTTTCTCCTCCTGTCCTACGACATAGAGTGAAGCAAGAGGATCTCCAGCTGGAAAAGAGCAGCTTTCCTTCTCCAGTCTTAAGAACGTCAGTGCTCCAAAAGGAAAACCTGTGCAAAAATATGTTGGCTAGAGATGTGTCCTTGGGAGAGGGATAAGAGGGAAGGAAAACTGAGTGTGATGGCATAACGCCTCAGTTTCTTCCTACCCTTGAGCTGCTGCCAAATTGCAGTGCCTTCTGCAGAACACCCTGCTCAGTGCAGCATGGAGCAGTTTCACCTTCCACAGAGTGCCACTGGCCTCCTTTGTCTCCCAGAAGTGGGAGTGCTGCTTATTTCTCCTGCCAAGAGTTCTGCATGTGAGTTAGAAAATATTTTCAAATAGTCCTTTAAATTCACAGGGACAATTGTATGTCTATGAGATCAACAACATAAGGGAGCTTGGAATGGCATCACTGATTTCTGCTTTTGGGAACACGGGTATTTTTAGGTAGACTTCAGAATGTCTTTCCTGCGCTCTTAAGAGTAAACATTCACTATAGGCTGTAATTTACTTTCAGCCTGTCTGGGAGCTGGATGGAGGTAGGATTTTCAGCTTTTAATTGCATGATTTATGTAGATGAGCTTAATGCAATGGTAGAACTCTGGTCCAAGAGAGGAAGTTTGAATGTTGTAAAAGTGCATGTTTAGGGATGTGTGATTACCATTCCACCTAAATAGAAACGTTTTCATTTTTATCTGCTGTCTTTTTTTCTAGCTCCTTTACTGAAGAGAGAGTAATCTCCATTTTAGGTCTTTCAGTACATATGGTGTTATTATCTATACTTTTTCCAAAACATAGGCAAAATTTTAATAAAAAACGTGAAGAGTAAAGCAAGCTACACAGTTCTGTGTTGATGGATAACTGTGCAGGTTTCTTCCACATGTATCATTCCTGCCAGTCTTGATGTCCCCTCTGTCTTCTTTCATGAACAGGAAATCTTTCTTTCTCTTATCCTGACACATATTTATAACATATTTTCCCACACGTGAATTTAGTTAAGACCTAAGCACAGGAAAGTGTTGAGTTCATTATAAGCTTATGCTTATTAAGTGATTCTTCTACTGTTGCTCTCAAATAGATATGTCAGTATCTTGCATTAGTACTTTGGGGACTGAGCAGAGGTTACTGCCAATGAGTTTGAACTGCCACCAGCAAACACAGCAGATGCAGAGTAATGCTTTCTAGGATATCAGTTAAAACCTGGTGACTGACATGTTATAAAACATCTCTTATTTTCCTAATCCTGGCAGACACTTTAAGCCTCATATCCAATAGTATCCTGACCCAAGAGCAGTTCAGCAACAAAAATTCTATTTACCCCAGAGTACTCACAATTTCATTAGGCTTTCTAGGAAAAGGCATAGTGTGCATCTAGCAGCATGATCTTCCTGCCACTTCCCGATTTTTCTAATTCCTTAATCATCATGTACAGAGTTAACCACTAGAGATTAACAGAATATTTTAGATTTCAAATTTTCTTTTGAAATGGCATTTTAAAATTTCCAGTGAAAAGGCCTCAAGTCTTCTAATGTCAAAGACGTCAGATGATGACTGAAAATTAAAATACTTATCATACTTGTTTCCCTTAAGTAATGAACATATAGTGATATATTTTGGGTGAAGTTATTTTCTAGTTACACCTTTCTAATGAATTTCCACAATTTCAATTTTTTGAGCAAACTTTGCAATAAATTTTGATTAAAAAATCATTTTGTGTGTAAAACCTTACTGAATTTACAGAACTCTTCACAGTAAATAATTTTCTCTAATGACAATGTATGTAAACCAATTTATTAACTGTACAATATGTTTCTTGATTTAAGTTATGACTTCCTGATCATATTTCCTGCTGGCTTAAATATAGCAATCTGACTTTTAAATCTGTCAACATTTAAAGGTTAGGAGTTTTCCTCAATAGTGATAGTTGTACTGTTTTTTTCAACATTGTTTTAAGGGGTGCATTCTTTGCACTGCAGATTCAGTATCCTTGAGTAACCGGAAATCATTAATAAATATAATTATCACTAGCAGACCTGGAACAGGGGAAGCTTTGAGGGTAGCACAATGCCCTGGCAGACCATGTTTGACTGGATGAAAAAGTTTACGGAGATTAACACCCACAGAGCTAGCCCACTGGTATGTTGTTGCAGGTTAATGGAAATGTGTGGCAACATTAGCAGGGTCTTTATCTTTAGGTCTCATAAATATTCTCCTTAACCCCTGCTAACACCCATGTTTCAGGCTTTTCTAGAAAGAATTAGGATAGCTAGCTGCATGGTTATTGTCAGGATTAGGAGCATTCAGTTCAGGGTTTCCCCCCTCCTGGCCATCAGCTCAGAATTGCCCAGCTCCTTGGACAATTATTTTGAGCCTGTATCAAATGTGATTTGCTGATTGCTGCCTCTTGTCTCTTGACTAAAGGAAGAGAAATTAACAGCAAATTTCTGGGTAGTAGACAACTGACTTCAGAACATTTTGTCTGAAATTTAGTGCTCTATTAAATAAAGCTATGAAATGCACACCTGAAGGTTCACAACATTCTGTGCTTACAAATCAGTTTGGTCATTAAGTTAAATTTCAAAGGAGTATGGATTTCTTGTAATCATAAACAAGTTTATTTGTCTCTTAAGGTCTTTGTCAGTTTCTTTGTATATTGAACCAGAGAGACTTTAGTGTTTAGTAGATTGAAAAATAGAGCTGGGAAGGGGTTAAGGATCTTCGTTGACTGCAATTTCTCAATCAGCCTCAGGAAGCCTCAGGTCAACTTTGCTCATAAAACTCTGCACAAATATTTCTTTTTCTATCAGAGGAATTCTAATTCCACACACAGACCAGTGCCACTCAGATTATTACACATTATTAAAAATTAATTTTAAAAAATGGTTTGGTCTCTGCAACCGTGAGAACTCAGGCTTTGGAAAAACTTGCTCCCATAACAGTAAAATGAATACTAAATATAGCCCTCTTTTCTGGTGTTCTTACTAATTCTCTTATCCCTTGATTTTGAAATCTTTGCTCTTTTGGCAGCTTGCACAGTACAAATGAAGATTGTACCTCTAGGTAAAAGACTACACTTATGAAAAAATAAATCATATGGAACTTAATAGGAATAAAAACCTGCTATAGAGATTAATAGGTTTCCATAGAAATTACTCTAAAACCCATATAATTTAATACAAAACTGCTATATAAAATGTGAAAAATCACTCCCTCCTGTGGTAAAACATGTAAGAGGGTGGGCACAAGAGAAAAATACTTCTGTCACAAGGAGACTGTTATATTGTGTGGCAATGGGGTTGGAGTTGCCTGTCCCTTACAGAACAGGTAACTACAATTGTCCAGATCAATTTAGCAGTGTGAAGGGAAAATACTTTATGTCCTGCTGCTTTTAGGCACCAGGCCTGCAGGGAAGATATATCAAAACGTTTTTCCATCCACTGCACTCAGGTGGTATTTTTCAGTCATCTCTCCTCAAGAGGAAGCTGATCATCTGAAAAATGCCATATGCTCAGCCACATCCTAGGGTGATAGAGGCGGGAGAGCTTGTTACCTTCCTACGCTGGCACTATGTCCTGTGTGACTGCAAATTCCCGTGTGCAGTTAGGGAGAAGTTTTGGGATGCTAACCTTGAGGGTGGGGACAGAGGGATACAGGATGTAGGGTGCCTGCAGAGAG
Source organism: Anabacerthia variegaticeps (assembly GCA_035583185.1). Taxonomy (NCBI): domain Eukaryota; kingdom Metazoa; phylum Chordata; class Aves; order Passeriformes; family Furnariidae; genus Anabacerthia; species Anabacerthia variegaticeps. The sequence goes on from JAWWEW010000078.1 coordinate 86,341,459, forward strand.
GGGATAAGGAGGCCAGGAGAAATGGGGGAAGCAGTGGGAAGGGCACACTGCAGCGTGACATAGACCCACAGCCATGCTCCAGGAAGGGGTGGCCACAGGCAGGTTACACTTGCAGGAGAGAGTGTGGGGGCTTTGTGCTATTCAGGAAACTACTGCCAGCTGCTAAACTTGAGAAAAGGGGAGCTGTGGGTGAGTGGCATAAGATTTCTCCTTCAAATATTGTTTTTGGCCATTTTCTTGTCCTCTAAGTCAGGTTGAATCTTGTATTTTCAGTTACCTCGTTCTAATTTGTGTATTAATAAAGCCTAGCCCCTTAGGGTGTTTGTGTTCCTGCATTATAGCAGAGATAGGACTGTCCTATTTTACGACTTTGGGAGTATGGAATCTGAAATACAGCAAAGCGGACAAGTTTTTAAGTATACCTAAGCTGGTTCCATCCTGGCAACTACCCATGTGCATGAAAATTGGCCAAATGAACACTGGTCTCAAGCTGAGGATTATTTAAGAAATAAGTTCTTTTAATTGAACTTTTTTGTTTTCATGTCAGTTGTTTGTTTTCTGCCAATAAAAAGTTTACAATTCTTACTGTATTCCCTAGAAATCTTGAATGAGTGTGCAAGAGCAATTAAAGACGGATTTAATGCATCAACAAGCAGGTGGAAGTCCTCTACCCACCTGAAGGTCTATTTACTTGTTTATTTGCACCCATTAATAAGATTATTAAATATAGATATCAACATTCTTTATTAGCAGTGCCAGACAGTTCTCTTAACAAACTCAGCACTTATAACTTTAACCAATGTCAATCTTTTGAACAAAAATTTTCTGTGCTAGTTTACCTGACACCCCCAGAAAAATAAAAGTAAAAATGAAAAAAACCCACCAAAATGAGGACGTTTATGCTAAAATTTCTTAGAGGAATGCATAATAACAATGGCCTTAACCTTACAGAAAGATTTTGCTACAGTGGAATTTAATAGCAATGTTGATATGAGAGATTTTTCTCACTTTTTTGTATTCCGTTGTAGTAAATTCTGATATTGTGATAATTTGGGTCCTCATCTGAGCAACTTGTATTGATGATGAAGAAAAGAAAAAGGATGAGATGGAGCAGAGTCATCAGCACTGCAAAAAGAAGGGAGATATTGTTTCTGAAAGAAGTGTGGTGGTTTCCTAGAGAGGACATGTAGGTAAACCATACATTACGCAAAACTGTACAAATGGGATAAACCACCCATTTAGCTGATCATTTACAATATTTCATACTTTTCAGTAGGGTTTGAAAGATGCTGGCAGATAACCAAATTCCAAAGCATCTCAGAGAGTTCCTGCTCTAATAATTACCTGCACAGTAGTCAGCAGTTTGTGGCAGTAAGTAGATTTTCACATGTCAGAGTATATACTTATCTGTTGGACTTTTCAAAGTATATGCAGAAAGTACTATGAAATAAGTCCCATATGAACTCAAAAAGTGGAAGAAACAGGTAGAGATGTAGTAAGAAATATCAGGTATGTTGATGACTCAGCATTTTTTTCCCCTACACTTTCTGATGCCATGCACTGAATTGTGGTTTTAAATGAGGTGAGGAAATGAGATCATCCCAAGATGGAGCAAATCTAGAAGCTATGAAGGCTGTGAAATTTGCCAGAAACAGGATAATGCCCAAACTTAATGATCATATTGCAGAAGTAGTAGATGAATTCAAATGGAGTGCATTCAGCAAAAGGGATATTCCAAAGAAATTTTAATAAAATTAAAAATTACTAATTCATCAATTCACAAAAGCCTTGGAAAAGGATGGAGCCTAAGAATGTACAAAAGCTCGTTGCAAAATGTCGTTCTTCTGCAGCCTGTTCTGGGAATAAAAATAATAATTAAAAAAAATGCTGATCACAAAGAAACCATGGGAAACTTTTAAAAGTGGTGCTGGTGAGGACCTACATATTTCCTGTATCAAAAAAGGAGGCCATTTCTATGTTACCAAGATGGGAGTACAGCACAAACACATGTACTTTGATCATATGAGTAAAAGGAATGGAAAAGACCTTGAAACAGTTAGTGCATATGAAAGGAATCATAAGAGACCACCCTTGCAGAGGATGACTGGAGATGGTGTGTGACAGATGATCGGGAGTCAGTTGCTTATAGCTCAAATGAGAAATGGACTGAAGTGGCTCCCAAATATTGCAGTTAGATGTTACCAATATTTTACATGGGTTTTACCTTACATAAGGGAAGATGAAGGTCTCTCATACCTCATTTAGCTCACTCCTGGTGTTATTCTGAATTCTTGACTAGCTACAAGTCTCGTTGCACACAGAACCTTTCCAGGCCAGTGAGAATAAAGGTCAGTTCACACTGTATACATAAATGCAAGCTGAAAACACTGTGTGTAGGATGATTTGATCTGATATTCCCAAGCATTTTCAACACTTGAGATATAAAAGGTGATCACTAGCCCAGAGAAGAGAACAAATATTCAAGCAAAATGAGAGGGACCATATTCAAAAACCACAAGTTGAGGTATCAGATGAACATACGTATTGTCTCTATGCTATTTGCTGGAATATTTTTCAGCCAAATTGGATGCATTGGTTTTAGGTTTGAACTTGTATTATTACAAGTAACATCAGCTGCAGAGACAGGAGGCATCATGACAGAATCTTTTCCTTTCTGTACTTTGCAGGCAGAAGAGTCAGGGTTTAAAGATAATATGTTAGAGACTTGAGTCTGGGGAACAAATATGTTTAAATATCCGCTATATTTAATTCCATGGAAAGGGGTGGTCCTTTCTGAACGTTTTGACAAAATAGATTTGCTTGTTTTACAGGCTGAGTAGTTAAAGTCCAGAGAAAAATCCCTTTTGAAGAGCTTACAAAGAGAGCACTTGCTTTGCCTTGTGACAGGAGAGCAAATATGTGCTGTACTTTGAGTAAGTATTACATCAGAACCAAGTACTGCTGTTGTCTCCACACCAGGAACTTCCCATCACATTTGCTTTCTGTCCCTAAGAGTTGTGGTTCTTTTTTTCATTCCTTGTTTCCTGCCTTATTTCCCTCCCTTAACATTTCCTTGTCCATTGGAATTATTTGTTTTTAATGCACTTTATCCTCTTGTTCTCAGAGAAATACACATTGACAGAACCATTTTTTTTTAAAAGTATTGGTGAGCAAGAAGTTGGTGCTGATTTCACTAGTATTTTCTGAAGTTTACTTGAACTGGATACTATAATTTACCAGCAGTGACTTAGTAGTAAAATAAGAGCCAAGAAGACAAGCAAACAAAACTTTTTAGGTTCATTTTTCAAAGGAAATTAGAGGAATATAGTCTATGTGAAATAGTAAAGGAACAGTGTTCAGGAAGTGGAGATATGTAGTTGCCAACAGTGCTATTTATCACTATTGAATGTATTTATGTGTGTAAAAATACATGGTACTTGTTTCAGAATTGGTTGCCTAGCCATTATATTTATGCACAAAATTATGCACAAGGAGTAGATAAACAAACATTTGAGCATATATTTTACTCAGTTAGCAATGCATTTTATTGCTTATTTTATTGTTCAGGAAGAAGGCATAACATTTTAAAAAGTGAAACTACAGAGCTATATTTAATGCTCAGTCAACTATTTTTCCCTTATAGGATAAGAAAATACATTAAATTTCTGTGTATTTTTCTTTCCTCTTTTCCTGACTTTAAATTGTTCTGCACTTGTCTGCTGAACAAATCGCCCTTGTATTGACCTATGCAGCCTACGCTCCTGTGTTATAAAAGCCATCTAGTGGAGTGGAATCTTTGAGTTAGAAGACCATATAAAAAGGCAGATCCCTAGTTCAAGTAAGTTATTTTAGACTCATTGACTATTATGATGCTCTGGAAATTTTCCCCATTTGATGTTTTACACGTTTCAAATTTTAAGCATTCAATGGCTGTCTACAATGCTTTTTGCTCCAGAAGTCACTAAGTTCTAAAGAATTTTTTTTTTTTTTTTAGGAGCTCATGCAGAAACGACCAAATTGAGGAAAATTTCTGAGAGAGGAAGAGACAAGTGATTTGCTCACAGTGAACTGAGTAGTTTGTTCACAGTAAATTGTTTACACACACAGATTCTCTTAAACAAAAGGATGTGCTTTCTCCCTTGAAACATCACATAATTGTGTGCTTAAGTTGTGTTACTGAGAGCACGAGGGGACATCCAAGTGAGTTAAGAGGTACACTGAAAGCAGCTTATAGGGCCCAGGTTTCCCCTAGTAAGACAAGCTCACCATAGTAACAATGCTCTAAGTGTAGCTGCAGAGAACTGTTGAATTCCTATTCTTTCCATGCATGGGGTCCTTTCCTTTAGTGGTCTCTTAAGCTCCATGGGTTAGGCTGAGGTGGGGGGAAAAGTTCATCATCTGTACTTTAATTGCTGCGTAACAAAGAACAAATTTATTGTGCTTATATTAACATAGATATTTTCAGGCTATATTTCCAACTTAGTGTAGAAAAAATGGGAAAGCTGACCACTCTAATGAGAAGGAAAATAAAAAAGATGAAAAAACTATTAGAAGTCCAAACATTTTGTTAACATTGCTGGAATGGCCACAGGTGCAACGGCATCTTGACTCCCACCTTCCTGTTAATCTGCTGAGACTGGGGAGAAGGAAAGCATTTTAAGTGTTTCAGAACCATATCTATGTGGCTCCTTGAAAACTTAAGAGCTGTAATCCATAGCTTGTCTCCCAAGACTTCTGGGCCCATCTGACTCCCCCAGATGTGAACCAGTCCCCAGGTCAAGGATACCCCCAAACAGCACATCTGAAAGACTTGTGGCCTGCCAAAATTCCCAAGTGAAATTCAGGACAAGCAAGTATGACAGTAATGTTCTTCACGGTATTTCTAATATTGTGGCTCATAGTACATGACCAGGAAGTAGCAAACTTACTACAGTTTGTAGTCACCTCTTAAGAACAGTGTAAGTGGAGAAAATGAACTGATTATGCTTGAGAAGTGGCAAGTGACAGGAACAGTTAGGAAATCCTAAATGGTAATCCAGTACCAGGTTTTGTGAACATATTTGGAAGAAAAAAATACTTACAGACAGGAAGTTAAAGTAAAATGAGGTAAACCCCAACACACATTTCAGATTTACCCGATGTCTGTATGAGATGACTGATTTGATAATCAATGTTAGTGCAGTAGGTGCATATCTAAAGTAAATCACTGGGCCTGGTGCTGTGAGGAAAACCTGATAAAATTAAAAAAAACCCAAAAACTGTTAGGTGAATAAGGAGTCTGTATCATGGGAAACTACAGCAAATGCACTATAGGGGAGCTATCAGACAAAGAATACAAATGCTCACACACTCTCAGAAAGAATGGTTTATGGACCCAGGCTAAATAGTATTGTTATTAGTGCCTTTCATGGCATTTGTTGATGAAATCTGCTGAAAACACACACAGAAGAGATACTGCCAGTGCAAAGAAAGATCAAAATACCAGAGAGAAGACACATGAAAAATAGTATAATAGAAACTGAATCTGGCTGAATATGACAAAACGCACTACAGGCAAAGAAGGCTTTTCTTATCTTCCAGACATCCTTATTCTGAGTGACTTCACATCTGAACGCCCCTTTCGGAGGGAGAATATGACAGATATAACTTGATACACATTAAAAATCCTTGACATTACACTTACGTTCTTCTAGGAAAAATTCCCAATTTCTTGCTATCTCAGCACTTCATAAACACTCTTGAAGGTCTGAAGACTTTAGATTTTTTCTCCTTGGTGTTAGGAAGTGCAATTCACCTCATCTTTGGGCAGAAACCTAGAACAGTGGCATTTCACTAGTTGTCTTTGCTTATCTATTTCTGTGCAACACTTCCCATTGATTCTCCATGTGTACATCCAATTCCCACGCTATACATCACAGAACTGTTTCTGTATGCCTTCCATTTTGTATCTGAGTCCTTCACTTGCCGGGGAATCAGCTAATAATTTTAGATCCTGGAAGGACTTACATGTAGAAGAAACTGAGCCTACTCACCAGCTATGAGCAGGATGGATCAGAAGAGGAGCCCTAGTTTCAAGTTTCAAAATTTATTACTGTTCTGGCAGTTGTTTGGTTAAGTTGTAGTAAGTTCCAATGCATTTGTACTTATTCATTTGTCCCCATTGGTCCTGGTTTCCTGCTCCTAATTTTGTCATTGGTTGTTGCTACCCCAGTTACCCCCTGTTCATTGGTCCCTGTTCCCTTGGCTAGCCTGTGGTGCATTGCACCTGTATCATGTAGGGCTGGCCACTCCCCAGTTATCTCTTATTTGTAGTGTCCCCTCCCTACCCTTCCTTTTGTGTCACGTTCCACCCCCGACTCTGCCCAGGTTCCGGACCCTTCCATTCCCCACCCCATAAAAGTCTGATGCACCCCCCAATAAATTGTTCACTACTGTTCTCACCCTCACCCTGCGTGGACCCGATCCTGTTTTCCCGGCTGAACGTGGCATTCACTGATACTTTTAGAAGTCTTAATCTAGGAAAACTGGAAGAAGTTCATTAATTAACATCTCTTTCCAGACATTCGTGCAAAATTCTTCTCGTTCCAAGGGATTTCCCATTTAATATACTGACTTTATTCCACTCCACCATAATACCCAGATCCTCATAATAATGCTTTTACAATGTCCTTGGTTGCAGATCACAGAATATTCTCAGTTGGAATGGACCCACAAGGATCATCAAGTCCAACTCTTAAGTGAATGGCCTACTCTGGTATCAAACCCATGACCTTGAGTTTTAACACCATATTATTAACACCATACTCTAACCAACTGAGCTCATCAGATACATGACTCCTCAGACCCTCATGATCACAGGGGACTGCAGGAATGTCTGCACTTTTCCAGCTATCACTCCACAACTTTCCCAGAAGTTTTGTTTCTGGGACTGTAAAAGAGCACTCCCTAGAATCTGCTGAGATGTCTTGTCCAGGAGGTGCTGAGCCTTGGTGAATATCAGATGCAGGTGTTTCAAAAGATGAGGAGGAAGAGATATCAATGTTAAGCATTAATGTACTGTAGCCTCTCATTATAGATCTTTATTCCTTATTCTTCACCTGGAGATCCTTATTGTTCACATTTTGGCCACTATTTCTTTCAGCTGTTATTCCTGTGCCCTTAAACTTTCTTATTGAAAACAAACAAACACACCCCCACATACCCATAGAAAAAAGAAAAAATCTTGGAAGACCCTTTCCATTTTTCTCAATTTCCTCTTCTCTGAAGGCCTTGAACTAAAAGTCTTTTACCAAAACAATGGGGGGCAAACATGGATGAATAGTTGTGGATCAACCTCAATATTAGATCCTTAAAGGACATTTAAATGGGTTGTTCCTCAGCTGTCTTTTTTGAGCAGGACATCCTTTCTCTGCAGAAGTTCAGTGTAATATTGCTGTCATATCAATTACTGGATTCCAATAGGATGAGACAGCATGTCTGTCCTCAAAAAGACTCATCTTGCCAAAAATAAGGGGATGGATTCATGTCATCTGAAGGAAGATATCTACATCTGAGCTATTATATCCATATCTGAGCTGTGATATCTGCATCTGCTGTGATCTCCTGTAGGCTACACTGCAAATTTTGATAATTTAGTGAGAAAAAAGGAGATTAATTCAAATTCATTTGTGGAAGGACAATATTCAATATGGTCAGGGATGTGAAGATTTGTTTTACAATGGGAGAGTAAAAGACTGGTTTGCTCAGCATCAAAAATAAAAGAGAAGAAACAGTTTCTCTTTATAAATACTTTATAGAAATAAATACCAAGAGGCAGAAAAACTGAAAGACAAACCTCAATGAAGAAAAAATTTGTGTAACTGAGACATTTAAGCTAGGAAGTAGGTCTATAGAGATCAGAAGAGTAAGGTTGTGGAACAGACTTGATATTGGACAGAAAGGACAAAGGGGACTGAACTGCTTTTAAGCTGAATGTAGGTAAATTTAAAACTGGGATTATAAAAATGTAGTTGCCTTCAACAGTAGGAGATTGTGATGATTTTGACTATTGGTATGTTCGTAGGAGTGCTAGAGAACAGTAGGTTGCAGAACAAACATAGTACAAAGGTTCTAACTTTTCCTTTCTGACCTTGAAAAGAGACAAGGAATGCAGAAAGCCAAAAATATTTCCTAAAATAGGAATAAAATTTTTTTCTACTTGTTTTCGCCCCTCCATCACTATCATATCTGGAAAATCTTGGATTGCAAATTATTTGTATATTCTAATTGAACTGTGGAATCTTCTTTGTGACCATTCACTGGGTGTTTAGAAACAAGAGGAATGTTTAGCTTTTTATTCTGCTAGACTTTTGTCCATTAATCATTCCTGGTATGTTCTGAAATAATGTTATTATTAAACCTATATTCAGTCATTTCTGAATACATTTATTTTATTTTCCAACTGTTTTTTAAGCTTGTGTCCCCTCCTTTCCATATGCTGTCCCTACTTTTGTTCTATTATTGATATGGGTGAAGTATCTTCTGCAGTTTATTTTAATTTCCTAATTCAAGTCTAATACAATTCAGCCACAGACCTTAGAACCTGAAGCCTAAAAGTCAGGCTGACTTTCAGCAACTCTCATTTTCTTCCTTTCCATATCCAAATTAAATCTAGGCTCTTATGGAAGACCTTGCCTAGACTTTACACCTATTTTACAATTCCTTTCCAGTGTGATTCTCTCTTAAACATAATGAAACCCTCAAACTGACTTACTGATATCGGTGATGATGTTGATTATGTGACAGTATATTCAGAGGGGAAAATTGTGTTTAAAAGTATAGAAGAAAAAACTATGTGATTCCTCCAGCTTCTGGCACTGTTGTCACAGCAATATCTGAGAAATGAACGTTCTATCTTCTGAAATACAGGTGATGTTTCCTCAATTCTTGGTACAACAACCTTTACTTACCCTGTAACATGCACGTTACCTTCTGAATTACAGGATGCAATAGAAAAACTTACTGTTATAAGGATTGTAGATGGAAACAAGAAGAAAAATACATTTTATTGAAAATATGCTTTTCAGAATTATACTGTAAAGTTTGAAAAAATTAAAGCTTTGCACTACCATATTTAAGAAAGAAGTGGAAATGTTTTCTATTTGCAATCATTGAAGATTTTTTTGTATTATGGTGTTAGAAACGCACAGTAATATTAATGGAGCCAATAAAATGTCTCCAGATGTGGGGAAAGAACTGAGAAAAAAAAATTGTGCCTCTTTGACACACAGGACCCTGTTGGAGGTCAGTTTGCAGCTCAGCTATAGAATTCTTGTGGAGGTTGGGGAAAGTCAATCTTTTTGTTAGTTATCCTGAAAATATTTAGAAACCTAAGGTACGTCAGCTTGCATCTACCGTCTATATTTCATTTACATGTTGCACTCCATTTCATCTACCTAGCATTATATATAGAATATATACTTCCTTACTGAATAATATCAGCTAAATGATCTTGCTATAAAAATAATAGTAATTAAAAATATGAAAATCCATTAGTGAATTATCTCATTATTATTTTTTTTAAATGGTATCAAAGAAAAATAATATTAATTTTTACTCTAATACTACTGAAACTATTTCAGACTATATATCATATGGTCCCAAATAATAAAATAGAGTGCAAGGCAAAGACTGTCATGGGTTCTTTAAGTACAATTTCTCATTTATCACTTTTCCTATAGGGCTTAGATGATGAATGGAAATAACACAGAACAACCATTTACAATGTTATTCTCTATAAAAAGGCAGCAATTGAGGCAGGGAAAAGGTAGGATTAAAGTGAAAATAAATGTAAAAATAAAATGTTTCCTTTTGAAGATTACTTGTTTAAAGAAAAAACTTCATATTTTCAGTTAAACAGTCCTTTGTACCCAGGTAACCTTTCTTTCACTCAAAGAATGCTTGTTAGTAACAATTTCTTGTTGGTAAAAGTTAACTGTCTTTTCTTTCTGATCTTAAAAGTTTAATTCTTCTATATTAATCCTACTCTTATTCAGAGAGATTTACCAGGATTTAAGAAGGACACATGTATGCACATAGCAGGGAACAGAGAAGAAAATGAAAAAAAAAAAAAAAAAAA
>JAWWEW010000078.1:86351585-86373546 GCA_035583185.1 Anabacerthia variegaticeps
TATGGTTAAGCTTCGAAAAGATAAAATTAATTCAGCACCCAGATTATTCAAGATTCAAGGAATGGTAGTGTGCTTTTCCTATCAGTGCAGATTTTAGCCCTGAAAGGTAATTTGTTTTTTTCAACAGAAATTCTGGAGCCTTCATCTCTCCTCTTCAAAGGCCTCCCATACCAATTAAAAGCTAGCTGCATAGCATTCTGGTGCCTCATGAAGGAAACTCTTTGTTTCTTTGGTATGATAGGTGCTGCAAGCCAACCAAAATACAAGTCTGTGCAGTTTAACATTAAGAAATGTAAAACACATAAGGGCCAAATTATCAGAAGGGTGCATGTGAGCAAATGTAATGTTAAAGCACTCTGCCAGGAAATGAGGCTTTACATCTGACAACATTGCAGTCACATATTGATCTGTGATACAGTGAAAGCGTTGAAAAAGAGCCTCTTTTAATTTACTTTTTTGCAAATTGATTGGTTGTGCAAAATAATGCCTTATTTTATGGGTCAGTTGTTAATTTTAACATAATCAATGCACCTGGTTCGCTGTCCCAGGCTGTGCTCAACCTTACCTGGTGGTGGCCAGTCTTAGAAGCCAGGAAGAAAAGGTAAAATTATAGTTGATGATACTTCCTGTAGAAATATTTCCATTTTATAGTAATTTATGGTTTAGGATTCCTTGAGAAAGACATCTTGAGAGAGTTTTCTTCCATGACATTTGATCAGTCACCTTGAAATCACACAAACTTCTGAGGTCTGTAGCATACTAAGTCAATGAGCAATGCCATTCTTTGTGTGGAAAAGTACCTCTTTTTTGGTTTTTTTTTCAATCTTCTAGTCACATTTGGAGTCCCCTAGATGTTACATCAAGAGAAACAGTGCACAGATATTCTCTTTTTTATATTCTGTGGGCATACATGGGTCTTAGGAACCTCCACTATTCCCTCATTCCACATTAGGATTTCTTTTTCAGACTGACCAGTCTTAATTTCAGTTATTCTTTGAAAAGAAACTGTTTCTGACCTTTGATCACCTTTGATCATTGGCTTTCTCTCTGAGTTTCCTAGTGTCTGGCTTTGAATGTTTTTTGAAAAGGTGACAGATCAATATTTAATGTGCAAAACATAATTCACAAAAGTAGCATAATTATATTTTAATTTTAATTTAGTGTTTAGGACTTCTTTTTTTTTACTTAATCTTTGCTCTTCTGCTGAAGTACAGTGACAGGTTTATTCTTCTTTAGCATAGGTGTCAACACAATTATAATTTTCTTTTTCTTACAATTTAATTAAAAAGTGAAATGGTGCTTATTTTGTTTTCTTTGGTTATATACTGTATATGTTAGCATAGATTGAATTTATTCTACTGTTCATTGCTTTGAGGACAGAAGAGAAGGTTCTAAAGCATAAAAAAGACTCTCCTCAGACTGTGAAAGTTGCATGACACAGTATTGTGGTGTAGTTTTCAAAACAGGGACTCCCCAAGTAGTTCATGTAGGACAGAAAGTCCTTGTTTTTATACATTCATCCTGCTTTAATATATGCTGTCTCTATTGGGAGCAGTCACATATGGTGACTCCTCTCTGAATGCTTGTAGTTGCTTTTCTTAACCTGAGCAACACTGGAACAAACTGTGGTCTTTTCATTTCTGTGGGGATAGCTATCTCAGGATTGGCAGTGGCAGCTGAAGGGTTAATTCCCAATGGACACAGGAAAGGCAAACAGTCTGGGTGCTGGTTTGTAAAACGAATTTTCAATGTGTAGCCCACAGACTATCATTGATTGCTGTAAATAAATAAAACCACTCCTGACTTTTATTGTTGTAGGGAGTAATTATAATTCACAGGGCCAGACCCTTTGTGCCACAGAATGCTTCATTTGTGGTTTGCATGAGCAGATACATTAACTTCTGTAAGCTCTTTTCATTAGAACGCTATTACTCATTGAGGACTGATCAATATATCATCTATACAACATCTTGAATGTGGATGTCTGGACCCATTGTGGGCTTGCTGATAATGACTTCTTTATTCAAGCCAGCTTGTAGGAACAAGGAGATAAAGAAAAGGGAAGAGAATTATAGCATATGCTCATGAAAGTATTCTAAAGGTTATAAACAGAAAGCAGGAGTAAAGCTACAGGCTAGGGAAAGGGATCATAGAGAAAAAAACAGTGGAAAGGAACTGAGAGTTGAAAAGGAAAAAAGGTTAGAGTTTCACTGTATTTCTTTTTCTGACATTATGCAAAGCAAGCTAAGTTTTAATAAACCTTCTTTTGAAACTAGTCCTCCCCTTTGGGATTATATTGCCCTTTAGGTTTTCATATCCTAATACTCTGCTCATCTTGTGAGGCATTTAAGTATTCCCAGTGAAAGCAGAGCACCATTTTCCTTCCCCCTTGCAATCTTTTATTTATCTTTTGTTCTCCTCCTTTCTCTCCTCCCTCCTTCTACTCCAAATAAACTCTCTGGGGCTCAAAGGTTTTATTTCTTTCATTAACTTTTAATTTTTTTGCAGTATTAATATTTTTTCCTGTTTCAAGGTTTTCTTATGCTCTTTATCAAATTTTGTATCATTTTACTAGAACTTTAATGTGCAGTGTGACAGATTACAGCTTGATTCAGGCTCACAAAACTCTCCATATCTGGGATATATTTTGAGAAATGGTAATGAATTGAAAATTATATACACACAAAACACTTTATTCATTTATTCTAGCTTTTCCCTTGCTGCTCTACTTTGGCTTCTGTTTTGCTGATGCCAAAAGAAGTGAAGAATTATAGTCTGTTCTGTAGATTGAAATAGAAATGCCATGCAGTTGAAGGGAATATAGAAAGGTTTAGAATTTTTTCAAGGATAAGAAAAAGGAAGTTATGAAAGAATATATAACAAGAGAGCCGTGGGGTGGGAAGAAAAAATACTTTGCACATTTTTTTTCTTTTTTTCCTTGAAAGAAAACAAAATCAGATTGGTCATAAAGCAGATCATCAAGTAAGTATTTTAAGTACAATTCCAACAAAAAGAGTGTGAAGCAACCCATCGTTAGTGATGCATGAAGTTATGTACCTCCATAACACATACAGGAAAATTACAATCTCATGAATTTATTTCAACAGGTGCTACAGTTCAGGAGGACTTTTCAAAGAAGAGTATTTTCAATGACAGAAATTCAACATCTGTAACTCAATAAGAAGTTCAGGTAATAAGGTATGACATATCAGATTTCAGAAGCTGACTGAAAATGAAAAATTAAAGATCTTTAGTCATATTTTAAGAATTACCTCAGAACAGCAAGCTCATTTTGACTTCAATCCAATAATCTAAAGATGCTAATACAATTCATGGAAGTAGGGACTAGATGTACACACTCAGACAAAAAGCATTGCAGAATGCTATAAGAATGATTAAAGTGTTGCCCAGTATTGTTTAATAACAGCAGCAGAGATAATCAGAAAAGCTCACTTTATTTTTACATGAGAAAGAGATAAGTACAATTTCTAATAAGCTCGGGGTGGGAAAAATTTTGTCCCCCCAAACATTGCTTCTGTCTTCAATATCCACATCCTTCCATTAGAAAACTCAGTTTCCACTAAAATGGAAAAACTCCATTTTGGCTTTTGTTCATTGATCAGGTCAGATCAAATATTATTATTTGGGGCATGTAGCAGTAGCTATACCTCTATTTCATCTGCCCCAGTGCTTTATGGAAGTTGCAGTTCAGGCATCTAATTTGTGCCTCATGATAAACTGTAAGGCTGCAGCATGGAATTTGTAGGAGAGACTTAATGTGCCCCAGCTCACACTTCCCCAGAACATGACAAAATACAGTTAAATGAAGAAATCTGTACAGATGAAACTTTCAATTTGGTAATCTGTATGTTTGTTTTGTTCAAGTGAAGTAAAGGGAAGATCCCAATGTCCAAAAGAAAAAAAAGCAAAATTGTGGAAAGCAAAGGTAAAATCAGAAAAAAAAGTTAGCACCTCAAATTCTAGTTAGAAATCACTGCAGGTGGCTGGACAGACCAGGGTAATGCCTGCTCAGTTGTTGTCAGACCCCAGACACAGTCAGTCAGGTGTGACTTCACCTAGAAAAGGCTCTGCAGCACCTGTACTGGTCCAGGGCTCATGGAGTATGATTAATAGTCCAGAGTTTCCTGCTCAGGGTCCATAAACAGCATGTGGAGAGAATTAAAACACAGCTCTAGCATGCAACACAGCACACCCTTCTCTTACTGTGCACTCTAGCTGTTTAACCTTGGTGCCACTATGCCTCTGCAACTTGCCATTCTTGCCTGTCTGTCCCACTCTAGTAAAGGCAGAACACAAGACTGCACTTCAGCTTACTGTGTCAGGTTTCATAATCCATTCCACAATGTGTCAGTCCTCCTAAAACTTAAATATGGAGATGCCTCAGACTGCTTTATGCATAATGTGCCTCTAGACTCCAGGATGATGTCTCCGATTCTATGATTATTGCAGTAAATTTATCCTACTTTTTCATAATTTGTTGTGTTGCTGAAGGAAGTTCAGTCATATGTTAACAAACCAGTTTGTTTTGTACTTTGTTTCTGCTTTCTCTTGCTTCTGCCAGACCTCCCAAACCTTTCTTAGTGTGCCTAATATTGCTCTTGTACTTTCTCACTGTGCAAGTATGAAGGCATTCTCCTCTTGCATGGGCTTCTCCTACGGAATTTTTCCAGGGTGGGCTGTTTCAGCAGTGTTATGTAAAGCAGTCCCAAGCTCAAGTGGGACAATCCATTACAGGTGCTTCATTGAGCCCAGAAATGTTTGGGCTTCTTAATGTGTAAAAGGACTCGCTTTAAATTCCCTTCTAGCCTGCCTTGGGGCTGGGAACCAGAATGCCCCTCCTCATTAGCCCAGCAGGAGTAGCAGCCACCCTGAGTGCTCAGTCCCTAGCATTTGGCTGATCCCAACACCATTTCACTGCAATCATCAGAAGCTGAACAGCTAAAATCCTGCCCTCTGGTATTTCTTCACTGGTGAGCACCCTTTGGTAACTGTATTTCATATAGCTTTTCTTAGCTTTGATAGTCCTGAATAGCCTTCATAAACAGAGGCCTGCAATTAGTTTCTTTGCATACCCTGTGTTCCACCTGGTACAAAGGAGAAATTCAAACCTCTTATCTTCAAATTCTTTTCTGTTTTGTGTGCATTTCAGTGTTTTCCTGTTGTTTATTCCTTATCACAATATGGCCAAAACACTTTTTTATACAGTGATTACCTTTTGAACAACTTAAACTTCTCTGCCTCACAAGCTTCCCTTCTTTTTACAACTCAAGAATTACATAAAGTGGAAAAAGTTAAATATTTTATGTTTTGTACAATTTTTCTATTGCCCAGGTTTGTCAATATTCTCAGTTATTGTTAAACACTATCTTTTCACCCTTTTTTTTTCTCTGCTCAGTGCAATACAGCTTCTGCTTTGTATAGAGTTCTTCCAAGTGATTTCAGAGGAAGTTTGTATTAAATATACTACATGAAATCAATTGCATCCCAATATAAGGAAAAGAAATGTATACTTAAATCTTTCACTAAAAAAAACAGGTCTAAAATAGCTTTTAAAAAAATACTGTAGAGTAGCTATTGATGGTTCAGTCACAGAATTGTTTTCTCCAGAGGCTTATTATGAATTAATTTTATTCAATACTTTAAATAACAGCTTAGTTTTCATCAAAGGAATAAGTTCCTTACGTAAAAAATATTTAGTTGAGAGGCTGTGAATATTTTAAGATGAGCACAAAATTCGTAATAATCAGAATAAATTGGAAAATCTGATATGGAATCCCTTTTATTTTTCAGGTAGGAATGTTTTGCACTGACGTAGGTTTTACCAGCTGTGCAAGCACTTAACGCAGTGGAGCTGGCTTTTCCATGGGAAATGGTGTGAGAGACACTGAAAACATAGCATAAGGGAACAGTACCATGGGGCTGCAAGGACCATATTGAGAGAAAGCAAAAAAAAAAAAATCAGAACTGCAAGATACATGAAGATCCATTTTACTTTTTTTTTTTTTTTTGGAAAATATAAGGTCCTGAGCCTTGTGATCATCCTTGGACACTACACTGAAGAAAGATGAAGGTCAATTACAGTAAGTGGAAAGGACAAAGACAAAAATAATGAGGTGAGAAAACAAGCTAAAAAGGGATGGTTGAAGCAATCAGGGTTATTTAAGCTGGAGAAGAGAAGATGAGGGGAAAAAAATAATAAGGTGACATATGCAAAACGGTGCTGTAAAGAGAAGACGACAAACTGTTCTTCAGGTGGATGGTACAAATGAAAATGGGTTTTTACTACAGCAAGAATGATCCAGAGCATCATCCTTGTTTTCCATCATGACAGCAAACCCTGGAAAAGATTTGTTGGAGGTTATGGTTATACATAGACCTGTATAAAAGATGGATGTTGAGTCATTCTGCTGTTCCAGTCTCTGCACCAAGGAAACCAGCCCTATCAATATCATTGCCACAGCTACAATACAGCTAATCTGTTCTGGGACATCTCCCTATATCCCCAGGCTGACTATTCTAGGTCTTCATTACACTTCCCTTTAGGTGCAATTCTTAATGTCTTGCTGTTATAGGTGATTAAAAAAAGAAGAAATGTTATGTATTTTGCAAGCAGCAATCCTTACCCACCCCAGCAAAATATTGCTGTTTCGCCTTACATGGGGTTCCTTAAAAACAGAAGAGATAGTGGTCGTAGATACTACCATGGATAGGGAGCTGACAGGGAGTTGACCTGTAGGTACCTGACTGAGGTTCTTCCAACCCACTTGATTACTTTTTCTGGATTTGCCAGCAATACACCTGCTTGATTGGAGAAGAGGTTACTAATGACAGAGGTACCTGGGAATCCAAATAGTGGTTTGAAGCTTAAATAACTGAAGCCAAACTACCTGGCATGTAGTGTATGCAGGATCCTGGGTGAGCTTGGGCAGTCTGTGCTGAAATCCAAGATGTTTTGAGAAACATGTTTCTGGGTTTCCCAGGTTGCCTCTGCACAAATTGCACACATACCCTTGGTATGAAGATCCTGCAATCCAAAGAGCTGTCTTGGCTATACAGACCCTGCTCTGCTTATTGCGACTTTCAGTGTGAGAACTGTACTCTCTATGAATTCTTTTTATATTCGAGCCAGAAGAAATTTCATATGAAATAATATTGTTTTGTGTAATTAAAAAAAATAAAAACTGTGTTAATTTTACTTATCCTTGACTTCTTTTTGGGTGGCCTGTGAGTCCCAGGACCATGTTTTTTAGAAGAATGGCATCAGCTGAAATGATCTGTCAGTGTGCTTATTGAACACTGAGTGAATCTCGCATGTCCTGAGGCCCTGAGGAAGTTCACTATTTGGTATTCTACTAGTCAGGTTCACTGTCATATCCTGGTGAGCAGCTTTATGTATATTAAGTTTCGTCTTCCAATCAATATTTTAAGTATATGAACCTTGCATTCATGCATTTAGTATGGACCCTTATGACTACATGAGAACATGTCCTAGAAGATCGTGTGGAATGTGAAAGGAAGATGAGTGATGTACCTCTGTCAGTACTTCCAAACATGCAATTTGAGATTGCTATAGTGGAGTGGTGGAGGCTTTTCTGGTTTTCCTCCAATTTTTGTAGGGTGTGGTTTGTGCAATATGTATAGTACATGTGTATACCTCAGCATCAAAACTGGAAAAAATTATGCTCGTGTAACTTTCTTTACTTTGTACATAAAAATCTTTGATGACTGCTCAGGTGGATAAACTACAGAATTTGCCTGAGTGCTTTAGGTATTAGAACCTCAGTTATTATCATTCTTTGGAAAATGAAACAAGGCCACAAACAGGTATTGTATGAATTAAAAATGAAGGAAAATGAAAAAGTAAATAAGTCAGAAAAAATAATTAGCTGACATACGTTAACTTTTTAAAAAAATACTTGTTTGTGGAACAAAGGGTAATTAAACCCTTAGTGAGCATATGGCATGCAAATACTAATGCAGTTCATTAGTATGTATTCAGCAGAATATTTGGGCAGATCATTCACATATACATATAAAAGGAAGCTGAAAACTACAATGTGAGAATTAGAGCAGTCAAGGAATTATGAATGTTCATTCTACTGATATTTTTGGTTTTAGAGGAATGCAGCAAAAGAAAACCTCTCTAAGGGACACAAACCCATTTAATTTTTTAATGAGGGTGTAGGTCTAAGATGAGGGAAGGGTGAAACTAGTTGTGTTAAGCTAATTAAATCTACTCTCTTTTCTTGCAATTTTTGAACACCAAGTGTTAAATTAGCTGTAACCACTTATAGCAGTTCTGACTCCAGTTAACCACTTATAGCAGTTCTGACTCCAGTTTTCCATACTATGTTCCCAGTCATGCAGGAACAGTTCCTTTCTCTCTACTGCAGTCTTTTAAGACAGAGTCCTTTTGAAAGTTTTGTTCCAAGACCTGACTTACTATTTATGAAGAGCTCTAAAATCTATCTACACATATGATTTTTTTTAACCTTGTGGTCAAATTAGCATTTATTAAAACAAGAGAAGTTAAAAATAAGTAGTAATTCATAAAGTTAATGTGATCATAATATATTTTTTCAACACTGGGACAGAATATGGTCCCAAAAATGGTGAGTTATTGCATTATCTGATAAAGACTTTCTAACATGAGCTTCTCATGGCACTTTTTATTGTGCAGAAGCAGTGGGCTGGGATGAGTGAAGGAGAGAATATCGAAAAGCAAAAATTAATTTGCATTTGTGCACTGCACAGGGATTTGTGCAAGGGAAAGGAGCCATGCCTCTGGCTTCATGAGAAACTCTATTCCTTACAGCTCTGCTGTGTCTGGGCCACTCAGAGAGCACAAATGAAAGCACAGAGCACATCTGTGCAAGATCTCCATCTCAGATCACAGGCAGTGGACCAATATCACTATCCTTTTTTTTCAGCAGAAAGTAATACAGACAACCAAACCTGATTGGATTGTTGGAGTCTACTGAGGTACTTATTTACAACAAATGTTATCCTAATCAACATGTTATAGATCCATACAAAAATAAGAACATTCACTGCATCCATACTACATTAAAAAAAAACAAAAAAACCCCATCTGATGTCCCAGTTGTGGTAAATGCATTTCTCCTGACCATAATACAGCTCCAACAATTCATGCAAACTGAAATTTGGCATGCTGTGGTAGTGTATGAAATAGCTGAGGTGTCATTAATCTTACGAGATAGTCTTAGAACACTGTGGTAATGCATTGACTGACAATTATTTTTGTATGTTAATTTCTTTCTTATTGGACATTTACATTTTTTTACTCTCCTCCCCCCCCCAATAACCTTCTCAATAGAATATTGTGTATTGAGGGAAGGGATTTGACGGACTTCTTAAATTGAATTCATAGGAAGCCCCATCTTGAAAGTGGCAGTAGTGTGTGAAATGAGACTGCAGAGCAAAGATTAAAGTACCAGAAATACTGTGAGTATAGTTACAATTTGGTTTCAAATAGTGACAGAGTGAAGAAGATTTTCTTAATAGTTTTAAAGGGTAAAGTATTTCTGCACACTGATGGAGACAAAAATGTTTTGCTTTGTTACTGCTGTTCTAGCACATACATGGTCAACAAATATTCATCCCAGTGCATTAGTGGAACTTCAGTAAAACAGAAATGTACCTTAAGACAAGGAAGCATGACATACCTTGCTTTCATCTCAGCCGGTACAAAATTCACTGATGGTGAACACACTGATACAAACCATATTTGAGCTAATGGAATTGTTCTCAATTCACTAGCAGGAGGCCTTTTTGCCCTTAAATCATATAAATTACACCTGAGAAGTTGCAGACATTGTGCAACTTCAGAGAAAAAACAAAACCCTTTCCTTATGTAAGAGCCTACTGCACTGTAAAATCATATTTTGCAGATGAGAAGACAATGCATTGTTTTTAGTGCATGAAGTTGTGCCTCTGCTGCTTTGAAAAGAATGGCTAAAAACTTAAGACTGTTAAGCTTCACTGTGGTATGTTAGCACTGCAAAACAATTTTCAGCTTTGCAGTTGCCTGTCTAGTTTTTCAGTCAGTGCAGTTTCTTGAGCAAATTAGATGTTTGTCCCATCACCTTTCTTTGTGTAAAGTGTAGTCCACCTTTCTATATGAAACACACCCCACTATTTTACTATGAATTAAATATAGGTTTTAAAAATTGCAATGGAATTTAGGTCCCATTTAGTTCTAAAGAAAAAAATCTTACGTCTGTTATAACATTTCATATAAAATTAAATATTTTGGTTTCTCTGACAATGCTGTTTTTACCACAACTGTGGCAATTTTGCAAACTGTGAATTCTATTAAATTTTTTATATGCTTAACTGAAAAGAACTTTTCACCTATGTTCAATTCATTACATCCTCCCAACTGATATACTTTTGTTAGATAGCTAAGATATGCAAATGAAAGATGGTCTAATTGAATATTCCTTGCAGGTCATTAATTTTTAGGATAAGCTATGGGTACACCAGAAAATATAGTTGTGATCAGACAAAAACAATATGAGCATTATCTTTTTTTCATTGAAGTCTTCCATGGACTTTAAAGTTGATAATCAATCTTGAAATTAGATTATTAAATTTTATAGAAATTCATGTGAAATATACATATTTTTCCAGCGAAATTGATATTTTTCAGACAGCACACCAATTGACATCTGAATTGTGGCTGATACATTTCTGGATTAATCCGTGGAGATCATGCATATTTATCACATCTGTTTAGAAAAGTTACTGTTGTATTAAGAATTCATGATTCTTTGTATTGGCACTCTTCAGAAGACAACACATACTAGCAAGTGAGGTGTTATTGGCACAATTTTCCTTTTAATTTGGGCATTACAGATTCAGATGGCATTTTTTGGGTTTAGTTTCAAACATAAACTCTTTCATTTGTAATCTTCAAAAGTCTGATTTCCTTTATTTTAAACAAAAATTCTTCCTCTTCCACAATATTAATAGAGAGAAAGATGGCAAAATAAGGATGTTGCCATTTAGCTACCCTAGCTGGCATTTTAGACAAACCAAGAATGCCACACCAGAATGCTAACTTATTATTTTGTTATTGGGTTTTTTAACACTTTCCATACTTTATAAATCAAATTATAAGCTCCAGCATTTTGCTGGAACTGTAATGATTTAAGAACACAGCCAAACAAAGTTTGTAAACAGAAGCAATGTATATTGAACTAGTTGGTACCATTAGGAAAAGTTGGTCAAACTGTGCAGGACCTTCAGGTTTGTCTTCAAGGCAACAAGACATGAGTCTGAAAACTAGTCGAAACTTTGCAGCTATAGAAACTAGTCAAATAAAAGATATCACAGGTCCCAACTAACCTGTCCCTGCCTACTATGAATAATCAGCTTCTTACTTCTCCTTTTGTTACTTGCCATTACAGATCGTGCTATTTTTCTAAAGAAGAGAAAAAAAAGGAACAGGGAGACAGTACCTTGTTGAAACAGTTGATATAGTTGGACTAAACCCAAACTGACCATATTTCACACATCCTGCTACTTTTTCAGGAAAAGACACCCTTCTGTGGTGCCCTTAAGTCCTTTACAGTTGCATGGAACCTGCAGAGTCGCAAACCCACAGTTACAGGCAGTCAATGTTTTCTGTGGCAGGTAGCACAAGCACTGGGAAAGGTAATTCCCCTATGGTGCTACAATGAACCAAGGATTGTGACATCCTGTGGAGGTCACTCAACACTTCTGAAACTGGAAATTGGTGAGGTGTGCTAGGACCTGTTAATTTTGCTCCATTAATTTCTGACTGGTCATAATGAAATTGTCATAGGGAGCACATAAGGAGAAAATGGGATACAGCTTGCCCACTCTGGTGATGGAATTGAAAGAGACTTTGTTACAAAGTAAAATTTTCATTTTTTTTTTCCTCTACATAGCTTCAATCTCTGTGGTTTGGCATATCTAGATGGTCAAGTAGCATCCCACATCCCAGGAAGTGTTCCTAAGGACTATGTCTTCACAGCCCCCTTTAATAACATATCTTTATAACATTAGTTTGTCTCACCAGAGTGCAAACATCTATAAAGTTTGGTTGCTACAAGCTGAAAAGCACTTAGACCAGTAGCCCAACAGGTTCACTCTGTAAGTGCTATGTTTGATTTTAAGTAAACGACAAATCCTAAGGAATATGAATCATTAGAGTAAGCTAGGAATGTGATTCTTTAGAGAAAGTTAGATTCAGATGTGACTTTTATATAATATCTATCTTTTTAGAAATATTAAAAGCAGTGGATTAAAGCCAAAAACTAAAGGGACAATATTAAAAATATATGGGAATGTTTTCATGCATGATGGCCATTTTGAAGTGTGGTTAGAAAGCATCCAAGAGAGGCAAATCTCAGCAGTTTGCAGAAGTAAATTTTCTCCATGGTCAAATAGGAATGTTTCCTGGAGAAGAATATGGCAAAATTTCTTATCTAGGTAAGGCCAAAGACACTGAGGCAGACATAAGAAGGATGGTGTTACTCAGATGTGAACTCTTCTGCCAATTCTTTTCAGTGCAGAACACAGAGAGGTTGGCATCTGCTGGAAGCTGGTATGTAAAATGATGAAAGTAGAAAACTGATGCACCTGATGGTGAGAGGATTAAATCATGCTCGATAGGTAGCTTTGAGTAGTGAACCTACTGATTATGTAGTCTTTGTGATAGTCAGGAATCGTCTATAAGGCTCACAAAAGTCTTGGAACATTTCAGACTTTTTATTGATTGTACTCCTCAAGGTCCAAATAGAACTACTTTTTCAAGTTTCATGACTGTTTTACAACCATCAAAAAATAGCTTAAACTCAAGAATTGAGAACCTGTCCCCCAGAAACTTTCTTCATTTTTCCTTAGTGAATAGTACAGAGTTGAAAAGTAATAAATTCCCTACGCTTGCAGTGTCTTTTGGTTTATTTTTCCAAAAAGAAGGTAGAAACATGGCAACTGAAACATTAAGTGACAATTTATCCATTGGAAACTGATCTGACACCACCTAACTCATGTCAAATGGACAAACAACAGGTAATACTTGCCATTTGTGGACTTTGTGAGCCAGATTTGAACTATAAAGTGTTTGTCTCATGTCAATAATTTTCTGAGAAGTCAAATCTTTCTCAAAATTTGTTCTGTATGGAGGATACTAAAGAAAAACCATATGTCTGTGATTTTATTTGACTGTTTAAAGAGAGAAAAGTGCCTGTTTATTTACCTGGTAACAGGGAATTCCAAGGGCAGGACACGTTCTTTAATAAGGCCACAAACTGTATATCACAACAAAGACTTGTAATAAAGTCTAATACTGGAGTTATGAAAACCTTTGTAAAGCAAGGTTAATAACATGACAATAGTAAACAACTCAGTCAGCAGAAAATGAAATGACACTTACAGTATTTTAAATGCATAGGTCCTGTGAAAAAGGATACCAAGGAAAGACCTTTTGTTCATGAGCTTCTATATATAAAAAATTCAGTTTTCTGCTTGTGTCTCAGTTGAAGGTCATCTGTACACAAGCAAGAGAAAAAAACCTACCATACTTGCGTGCAAAATGCTGGGATTCATAGAGTTTACAATATTGTCAATACAATGCTGTGATCAAAGACTAATAAGATTTATGAAATTGAAGAGTCCCATTAGCAGCCAGACATGTTGTGTTCATTTGCATTTATCTCTTTTGTTCCCTTTTTACCCTCCTGAAAACAATTTCTATTGTTTAGAAAGTGACAAAAATGCTACTCCTCTACTTCAGCCCTAAAACAGAATGAAAATAATCCTGTAAAAGTGTCAGCTTAGTTAACTGCCCAGTGTCTGAAGAAGCACTGTCTGTAGAAGATCACTGCTGTGTCCCTTGTTCAAAAGGAAGAAACAGAAGGATAACCAGGTTCAGGATCACATTTACATTTTGATGGGGTCTTGCACTGCAGATTGGAATTAAGGATGCTTTCTGAAATTGCTGCCTCAGTCTCCAATCAGTTTCTCCTATCAGAAGTATCAGAAGGCATTTCCAGAGGGTGTATGTGCAGAATATTTGAACTAACAAACCAAAACGAACACACTGATTTTTAGACATACAATCACTTTTTTTTTTTTCTCAGCAAAATACACTCATTTCTTCTATTTATGGAAATTTTAAAGAGTATTTAGAAGTTTTCAATGCCATTTGTCTTCACTGAGAAAGTAGAGAATAAGAATTATAATGCCATTCATCAGATAGTAGGGCATCATTTGCTTGTCCTTTCTAAAAGGGGATAGATCTAGGCTGATTCTGCTGGAAATGCAGGAAATCTAACAAAATACGTAGACTGCAATAGGCTGCTTTCTTAACCTTCTGGAATGGGGATTTTTGACCTCTTCATCTAACAATTTTCTCAATTTGTATGCCTTTGAAAACTGTGCTGATCACTAACCTTCTCTCCTCATGAAAAATACCCTAAACCAAAACCAAAAAGCATCTGCAAATTTCATGATTTTGTAACATCGACAAGTTCAAAAAGTCTTTCAAATGGTCTTTTGGATTTGTCAAGAAAGTTTCCTTCTTGACTTCAGATCTTTTAAAAAAATGTATGACTTTTAAAATATTGTATTGTGCTCTGGACATGAAAACTCAGTGAATACTTTTAAAAAAAAAATAAAGCAACATGACACCAACTGTTACACACATTTTTTGTCTCATCCTTCTTAAAACTCTCCAGTTACATAAATGGTTGTTAGGACATCCTGATAGTTTGACTTAATATTGAAAGAAAAACTCTCCAATAAAAGATGACTATATTTTCACAGTGAAAAACAAAATAAAATACAAATAGTAATTTACTGAAGTAGGAACATGCATCTGTTTTTCAGAATACTGACATTAATAAAGATGTGGCCAGCTCCTTTTTATTTTTTTTTTTAATTCTCCTTTTTTTTTCCTATCAGATTTTCCACTGATAATTCAGTACCTTTCTGAGGATCACTGTAACACCTAAAAAACCTTCCTATTCTTTTGCATGGTTACTAGTTTAGAGGATTTGTTTTTTCCCTTAGCCTTATTTTCATTTTCTAGTCTCTAGTCAGCTCTTGATTAAAGTAACTAATACATATATAAAATATATATATATATAAAATATATATTAAATAATGTATATAAAGTATATATATAAAGAAAAAAACCCTAAACATATGTTGAAAGGTCATATTTTTTCTTCATGTAACACTGCTGCTGCTATCTTTGGAAAATTGTCCCCACTTCAGTGTCCAGAGTTCAGGCTAGCTGCTGATAGCCACAGAGAAACCCCAAACACAATTTGGAAGCTTCTTATTCTGTCAGAGGGTTAGTTAGAAGGTATTAGGTTTAAGCCTATGAGTAGGTAAAGGGCACTTCAGTTCACTCACAGGTGTTTAGTGTGACTTCGGCTGAAGTTGAAGCTGGAACAATTGAAACTTGGGCTTAGTTTTCAATGATGTGGGGGTTAATTTCTAGGGAAAAAAGTTCATATGTGGTTGTATAGAGAATCCACATACAAAGACAAGTCTGTAATATTTTTTAACCTGAAATTTATCTCCTGGTTCAAATGAATATTTAGTTCAGTGTCAGTTTACAGCTTGTCTTCCACAGGAAGACTAGGTATGCTAGTCTCTCCAAAGTGATGCTTGCTGTTTGTTGCACTTCTGTGGTCTCTCTCCAGTTTGTCAATCTTGAACATGATATTCCACTTCTGTGGATTTCCCCACTCTGGGGTCTGTCAGCATCTGTGTAGGCAGATCAAAATTACTGTGAACATTTTTGCTGCCAGTTCATATTCTACTGAGTATCTTTCAATATCACAACAACCTTCTGCTACCAGGTGTGTGTTCCTGCAAATGCACTTCACAAATTTTGATTTGTAGTTTTCTGCTTATAGCTTCACCTCTTCAGATGTTGGAATTTATTTTTTTTGTCACACTGGAGGCCACAAGTTCTCTCACTGTGGGGCCGGAGATTACAACTGCAGAACATGCTGCAGAAAGCAGCACCTTCCAAGCCAGCAGCATGCCAAAGCAAGCATCCATCCCTCTCCTTTCACAGTACAGAAAAGCCAGTCTGCAATGACAGTTTTGGTGATGGAGACCCCAGAGAGGTCAAGAGACCATTATTGCACAGTTCTTCATGCAATAACCAGTGGAGGGGCAGGGATCCTGCAGTGTGTCACTTCAGAGATGAGAGGTGGCATTTAACATTGTGCCTCAGGCCCTCTGCACCCCTCTGGATATGCTCAACAGCAGCTTGGAGGTGCATTAGGTTCTGTTAGCAAATGCTCTCATTTTGTCTAGAAGGTACAGAATTTAGGTTACACAATCCCCCAAGTAAATAAAAGTCATTCCCAAGACCCGACTCAGAGCATTGTGGACCCGGATATCAGGTCACCAACTAGTCAGACCTCAGGAAGGGCTCTGGAGACACACTGTGGAATGCCATGAAGAGGGAAGTGATGCTGTTCTGTAGGCTCTGGCTCCAGAGCCAACACTTGTCCCTGAGGAACCTCTAGCATCAGCCAGTAAGGAACACTTGCAATGTTGCTTTCCACAGTCACTTTTAGTGGATGGAAGGCATGAATTTCCAGGGCTGTACCAGGACATGAAGCCATTCGAAGAAACACACAAAGCAATGGTATATCACTTAAGGGTGTCTCCAGAGGCTATGGTGTAACCTAATGGAATAAAACAATTAATTAAACAAAATGAAACTCTGAGACCTTAAAATTAATTGACTTTAATCCAGATTTCTCTTCTGAATCTTTTTTTTGTTCTGTCAGCTAAATCAGGAGTCCATTACTAATTCCCCTTAAAAGGAAATTTAAGTAGGACACTAAGCCTCAGACTAGGGTTGCTGGTTCTCACATGCCTCCTACCCCAAGTACACCATTAATGGGTGCATCACAATGGTGAGAGGTGCAAGAACTCAAACTTTCACCCCAAAGTAAGAAATCAATCTGCTAAAGGCAGCCTTGGACTCAGCTATAGTGATTCAGAAATACGAAATTATGTTTATTTTAAAATTCTTATAATTCTCCTCCATTTAAACAAAATTTCTCTACATGGAATGTATGTCTAACCCGTTAAAAAGATAGTTTTTGTAAGGTAAAAAAAAAGTATGGTAACCATTTAATAATGTTGGGGACAAAACAGCAATTTTCCTGATATATTAAAAAATTGCAGTGACAGAGGACAAAAGCACTGAACAGGGTATTAAAGAGAAACTTGCCTTTTGCTGTTTACTCTAACAATCTAAAATAAAAAGTTGTATTCACATACATAACCTCCAGCTTTTCAACTCACCTGGAGAGCTCCCCTACCCACAATGCACTAAGTGGATGATTAAAAAGAAATGGGGGCTTAACTGAGGGGTAAGCGTGGGGTCTCTGGAGCTTTGCAAAGCACTGAACCATGCAGCTACAGCTGTCCTCCAAACAAGCCCAACATTCTTTATTTATTTGTTATGAAATATTTATGGATGTTATGAAAGGTTTAAAATAATGTGTCTGTCTCTCTCTCTCCCCTCTTATTTTTGCCCTGGCACAGTGTTTTCTAATGCATAAATAATTCTGGCCTGTGGACAGTGGGACAGCACATTAGGCGGGATGTATCACATTCTTTCTGCCTGAGAGAAAATATCATTCCTAGTAATTTTCTACACTTATACAATCTGCGTTGACAGTAAATAATTGATGTATGAATTTAGGACTAAACTCCAACACAATATGACTTTATGTCAAGGGTTACTCCCAGCAGATTTTGAGCTAAATCATCTTGCAAAATGGATTCTTTCAGTGGAAAAAGGGAGAGGGGGGGAAAGCTTTTTGAAATTATTTTAATGGAAAGATGAGACCTCTGCATAGTGCTTCTTTTGATGAGGTCTTGCTTTGCATGGCTAGTAATAAAACCAAGCAATCTAGCCATTATGAGATTGGAAATGTTTCATTTGTGATCACAAATAGATTTTTTTTTAGATTGACATAAGCGGGTTCTTTTCTATTCCTTTCATTCTTCTCTTCTCTTCTCTTCTCTTCTCTTCTCTTCTCTTCTCTTCTCTTCTCTTCTCTTCTCTTCTCTTCTCTTCTCTTTCTTCTCTCTCTTTTTTTTTTTTTATTATTATTTATTTCTTTTCTTGTGATAGCAGAGTTAGCATGTGATAGGGTGCCCTCTGCTTTCCATGCCTGTATTTTCCATACAAAACACAACTATATTTTAAATTACAGGCTGGATATATTTGCAACTTAAAGATACATAACAGGAAGAAAGGCTTCACAGAAGGGATTACAAATTTACTCCTAGTGCCTCAATTAAAATCCTTTTCATCATGAGAAAGTGGTTACCATCAGACATAAAGGAAACAAGGAAAGAAATGGATTAGAGAAGAAAGCTTTTATGATAGAGATGGAACTAAAATACTCAATACCTCTATATCTTATTAAAGACTAGACAGGAAGATCAAAGAAAATTCACTGTATAAATAACCTATCATAAAATGCTCTTATTTAGAAGAAGAGAATTAACAGATTGGGGTGGGAGTTATTTGTTTGTTTTTCATTCTTTTTTTCTTACATGATTTAATGCACAGAAAAAAAAAATGTATTTCCCATTATACTAAGTATTTGTGCCTCTGCTGGTGCACCAGGCATATACAGTTAATTTTAAATTAAAACAACATCACAGTCTTTGAACAAATATCAATATCATTATCTCAGTGATTCCTTCTCTGCTTAAAATTGTAATGACACTTGTTTATTTATGTTAAACTTCCACTTGTAGAAAGTTACTGAATTTGTTGTGCACATAAACAGAATAGCAGAAGGAATTTTTGTTAAAGGGACAAAACTGTCTCCTGGGACAACAGGGACAAAACTCTCATTTCTTTCTCAACATTCCTGTAAATATCTGCTTGTGACTGTTCTATAGATGGCACTCATGCCTCTAAGCAAGAAGCACAAATGCAAGTTCAGGTGAGAAATGTTAAAAGCAAGTGCTTTGATCTGAAGAGAATTTCCTAAAAGAGATTGACAATTGCTTGAAAAATAGCAAAATGTTTTGTTCCTCTTACTTCTAGATTTGTCAACTAGAGCTGTATGTCAACAAAGAGATCCCCCCTGATAGAGAACAGGTTATTTGCAGTAAACTGCTTTCTTGTGCCTTTGCTTGAGAAAGATACGTATGCTCTAGGTTCTGTGATTTTCTGGAATGAGAGGGAAGCTGTGAGGAAAGACGTGTTGAAAGCGGTCATAGTTTTAGTTAGAGAAGGTGTGATTGAGACATGCAATAGAATTTGCAGGTTAATCAAATTGTTCTTAGGATCACTCTCTTGCAGGAATGTTGTTCAGCTTGGTAGAAACCTAACTGCAACTTCCTAAATGTTCCTAAAATATGTAGTACATGTAACTTTTGCAAAGGAGCAGTTTAAACTGAAATACAAAGCATGCATTTAATAGTTTCACAAAGCCTGACCGTTACTTTTAATTGAAAGCAGAGAGAACTTTGGAAGTTCAAATTAAAAAAACCTGTCCAGCTGGGATCACATCTCTCATATAGTAAAAGCATCTTTGGCTGAGTTTTAACTGAACTGGTTATCAGTATAACCATAAAAGCAAGTAACATCCTGATTCGTGAGGAACCCGTTCTATTTTCTCAATAGGCTGCTCCAAGTCCTGAAAATCTGGAGTGCTCTTCAGTCTGTTCCAACTAGAACTCCAAACTTATAATTGCTACATCCAATTACAAAGGGCTCGTAATTCATATTATTTCAAACATCCTGGTGCAGTCCCTGTAGAAATAAGCCTGTCTTGAGTATCCTCTTGAGTGATGAAGCTGGAAAATGCATCTGTGAAGATGAACCTTAAGGTCTTAGGGTACTTGGTGTCATCTGGCTCTGTTTCCAATATGATCAGGAAGACTGAAGATTCTCCTTGACAGAAGCATTATCAGTGGGCTGCATGCAATGTAGGAAGCATAGAAGTATTTAGGAACCTGAGTTGCTCCCCTCACTGCAGGTGGTGCAAACTTGTATCTGAGGAAGAGAACAGCTTTATGCAACTCAAAGGGGAAAAGGTGAGTACTATTCCCACTGACATCGAAAGAAACTAGGCTTCATTCAACCTTGAATTAGGCTCATAAAGTGAAATATTCTTAGGAAGGACAAAGTGAACCAAAAAGATTAAAGGATTAACACTGACAGTTCCAAAACCCACAGAGGCGTCAAATGCCACTTTCATTGTTCCTTCCCTGGCAGTAAGAGTAGTAGATACTGAGGAAGTGAATAAGAAACCAAAGCAAGTACAGCTTGTTCTTTCAGAATAGCCTCTTTCCTTGTGTGGATCAGTGAGCCAGGGGCTTCCCAAGACAGAATTTGTTACAGTGATGTGTCCTTTTTTTTTTTTTTTAACCATACCTGCCTCTGGCATCTGTAACAACCAGCAACGGTGAATTCTGTCCATTATTCTGTTTGTTTTTCTATGCAAAAGAACTATCTAGTTTTTTGAAATTAATGTGTTTGGGGTTGGTTTTTTTTCTTTCTTTTAAGCCTCTGATACCTGTATTGGGAACCCCCCAGTTCTGTTTAGAAAAAAATAGCAAACAATTGTTCCCCACTCATGTTATAGGCATCTCTGAATATTTTTTATTAAGACACTTTTTGTCTGTCCTAAATGTCTGATTCAGTTATGTTTCATTTGAGTTTTTTTGTTTGTTTGCTTGAGATTTTTTGTCTTTAGGGGTTTTGTTTTTGCGGGTTTGGTTTTTGTTTGTTTGTTTGTTTTGTTTTCTGTTTGTTTTTGTGTCTTTTTTTTAATTTGGTTTTTGCTTTGTCTTTTTTTTTTTTTTTTTTTAGTACTGTGGAATTCAAGAATATTCAATCCCATTTCATATGGGATTATGAATCTCTCATCATCTTCATCTGTACTTGTCCTTTTTCTGCTACATAAAATATGAGTTCCTTATGGGTTAATGCATAATGTTGTTGCTGTTTTGTTCTCAATTCTTTTCCGAAAAATTCTTCATGTACTACTTCTCTTTTTGATTGAAACTTTCAGTTGATAACTCCAGAGAACAACCCACAAAGACTCCATGATTACTTTTCTGCATTGAAGTGTCTAACTGAAGCCTCAGCTGTATGTATGTATGTACGGGCACAGTCATATTCTTCATTATACGTTGTTTTACGTTTATCAGCTGTATGTATGTATGTACGGGCACAGTCATATTCTTCCTTATACGTTGTTTTACATTTATCAAGACTAGTTTTCATCTACCATTTTAATTCTTCATCTCTTTGCATCATTAACACTTTCCCCAGATTTTCAACCAAAGATAGGATCCTGAGCACTACCTGTTATTAGTAATCTTTTCCACTTCATTTATGAGGTTAGCAAAAGAATTTCTGTAGGATTCAGGCAGGATAGACATAACTGATGCTGTAAAATGTGGTAAATACATAGACACATGTTGAAAATATTGTCAGAAGAGCATGGTAGATTTCTTATGAATCTACAAAATTACCATTTTTAAGTGTTCATTCATGTTATGTTTTCCTTTAGCCTATTTGAAGCTCTAGTTAATGATTTTGCAGTTCTTCCTCCTGGTTAGGTCCATATGTTCTTACATATAGAACAAATTATGCAGTGGGGAAAAATTAAAAACATTTCTTGCTTCCATAGATGTTCATGCTATATCTTGTTTCTCTTTCTGGAAATAAAAATAATACTCCATGGAGAAAACAGAAACCAATATAAAAATTACCACCAAGTAGAGGTAAATTTTCTGGGAAATAAGGATGAAACTGATGAACTGATGTAATGACTGAAGCAGACTCAGTTTGATATTTGTGATGCCTGAAATCCTGCAAAACAGACACTCTGCACAAGGTTAATGGAGATAAGATAGAAAATACCTTTAA
>JAWWEW010000078.1:86373646-86387817 GCA_035583185.1 Anabacerthia variegaticeps
AGAGACACTGTGGCCTTCAGAAGGCCTGAGAAACCTGCCTTAGTAACTCTAAACAACACTTAATATGTGAGCAAGAAATCCCTCAGAAATTCTTACTCCTAAAGCTCTAAAAATCCATAAAATACACACTAAAAAATACATAAAATCCTTAGGCATCATTTGGATGATAAAAATATTTCACAGACATCTCTAAAAATCTTCTGATTATTGAGTCTGCCCTTCTCTAGGTAGAATCCGAGCTTTGTTTACTGTCAATAGCATAGTATTCACATACACTGAGGTAACTATACAATATACTGCACAACTGCCTGT
This sequence comes from Anabacerthia variegaticeps, assembly GCA_035583185.1. NCBI lineage: Eukaryota > Metazoa > Chordata > Aves > Passeriformes > Furnariidae > Anabacerthia > Anabacerthia variegaticeps. The sequence continues at coordinate 86,373,959 of JAWWEW010000078.1, forward strand.
ATCTTGTGTCATTCACTAGTTCTTCTAGAAATTTATTGGGGTATACCACTCAGTACCCCTCAGACAGAGCAAAGAGGCACAAGCAGGAAGAGGGAAGGAAGTATACTACTGTACTGTGAAAAGCTGCCAACACTTGTTGAGTCGCAGCTCACAGTTTGAAAATCTCTGCCTTTATGTAGGATCCAGTGAAATATAGGTGCTATTCTAAAGACACAGGAATGCAAAAAGGATTATTGAAGAGCATCTGAGACAGAAGTTTTATAGAGAGCTATAGAGATGGGCACAGTAGCAGAAAAATATTGTGTTACCCATTCTAATGTATCTCTGGTTTTGTACTTCTGCCATATGATTTCAGCTGGCTGAGGGTTTCTCATATATTGCTGACACCTCCTAGTCAGAAATTAAGTATGACTCCTAAGAATCTGAAATCACTTCAGGTGCTAAGAACTGTCAGTTTCTTTTATTGTACTCAGCTTTTGGAGGTTTTTGAACCTATGTGATTGTATTCAGATCTCAGCCCTAAATACAGGTACAAAGTACAGCCTCATTGGTCTCTTGATGCTGGAGGACTGGTTATTCTCCTTTGTTTCAGCAGTGAGATAAACTGTCAGGTCTCTACACAGAAAGTCAGAAATGAAGAAGTTTTATTACTTATCTGATTTTATTTTCTTTAACTTCCTAAATTCTGAAGTCCAATGACTGGAGTTCGTTCAGGTTTGTATGTTTGTTTGATGACACCTGCCAAGGGCTGTGCAGCTGCAGACAACAGAACCTTCCTGAGCCATGATGGGGGCAGGACAGGGAAGTTGCACCATACTTAGTCATATATACATACACATAGCTATATAAACTAGAGACGACAGGTATACCAGGATGCATTGGGTGGTAGTAGGTGCTTGAGGTTGCTGGAACAGATACATCTATTTATTTAGAAGTGCCACCTGAACATTAATGAGCAGTAGAAGAGACTTGATTTTTAGTTTTTGGTGTGTTATTGTAAAAATACTCTGAAAGTGTCAGGGCCACTTGCCCTGGTTTGCGGCAATCTAGGAAGCAACCACCATCTTTGCCTTTCCTGGTCTATGTCAGCATTCCATCCTGCCTAGGTTTGGGCTGTCAGTTAACAATTAACAATCTTCAACTCAGGGTAGCTGAGGCTGGGCTCTACAGCAGTATAGCTGCAGGCTGTGAGGAAAACTCCAGCTTTTGCCAATAGTTGACCCAAATGAGGGATTTCTAGGCTATAAGCAAATATAAAACACCTGCATGCAGGCTATCTTTACATGAAATTTACAATACTAAGCAATTTTAAACTTCTATTATTTGTCTTTTCTTCCTGCCTCCACAGAGTCATTTAATTTCCTGCACTTCAGAAATCTAGCACCTTTTCTCCCTATCACAGGATGTTTGAGGAACTCCCCAGGAGCATTACAGATTTGGCCATGATTGAGCCAGAATGTTACTTGTGATAGCCTTAACTCCACTTTTATAAGTTCAAAGTATCTCCTATGGGCTGCTTTCCCCAGCCTTTTCTTCACCAGACCTTCTTGTTTGACACCAGGGGGAAAAATCATAGTCTGAAAACTCAGTTCATACTTAAGGAAGAAGTGTCAAATCCAAGAATTTGGGGTGTTAGTGATGCTGTTACAATGTTGGCTTGCTCATAAAGGCAATTATCCATACAAGTGAATTATATAGGCATTTATAACACTTCTTTCTGAAGTGAAATGCTCATCAAATATTTTCAGCAAAGGCAAATATTTTTTGTACTCCTGCTTCATGTTTCTCAGCACAAGTTAATGAGTTGGCTGGCACTTTGATGTTCGATATATTAGGCTCCATTGTAGTTCAGAATCTCAGTCCCTGCTCATTTTGTCATTTTGCAAATTTATCAAAGGACAGATCTTGTGAAGCCTGCTCACATATGGGACTTCCTCCCCATATTCCTCTTCATCCCCTGTGTGTTTTAGTGTGACTACGCTGCAGTTGCTATAGTGCTGTGAAGTGTAGAAATTCTTGAGTTAACTTAAATTAGACATGTATACACATATATAAAAGAAGACTTAGAGTACCTTTCTGTTCATTTTCTTGTGTCACAGACAAAACTATTTTTAAATTATTTTAGATATTTCCTTTTATTTATTTTTTCCCCCAGAGGGGAAACCCCCCAAATTTTTCAATGTAAAAGAAGACAAGCCCCAGAAAATCAAGCTTCAGCCCTAGTCCTGAGTACATGTTTGGGCAGATAACTAAAACAGAGAACCTTCCACAGTTGCTTGGCTTCTAAGTGAATCATGCTATTTTTGTTGGGAAGATCAACTCATTTTTTTCAATGTTGTGTTGCACACCGAATTGAGATGAATAATGTTTCTCTGTGTGTGTAGCAGTGGACGCTATGGTCTGAGATAGATAGAAAATATTTAAGCAAATCTTTTGATGAAATGCTGTCTCCTATAATGCATGAAAAAAAAGCTTTCATATTAAGAAATTTGCATAGAATATAGGAAAGAATCACAATGGGTTTGAATTGCTTTTCTTTTGAATACAATTTCAGTATTTTATCATCTAATATGAAAATGAAAGGCATTCCTTTAATGTGTTTTGCTTTAAAATGTAAATTATACTTCTGTCCAGTCTCATAGGTGATGTGTCAAGTTTCTGCAGCTTCCCTCTTGGCCTGAGGTTGTCTTGACAAGCAGTGTCCCCATAACTTACAGATTTTAGACATAAAGGGCTATGGAGAATGGTGTGAAAACAATTTTGTAGATTACAGAGTTGGTGGCAACCTTTGGACTGGTGAAAATTATTTAAAAAGACTGATGAACTGCATAGTGAGTTTTTGTTGCCAGATCATTCTCAACCAGCAATGAAGTTATTTACAGCCTAATTAAGTTCCTCTCTTTCTTTCCACCTGAATGGCTGAAGCACAGAATCAGAGCTGCTTGATATTCAGATTTATTTTAGGTGGTCCTCCTCCACTGTAGATTGTCCTCTTAGCCTTTGTCATGTCTTTGGTGCTGTTCTTATATTCTTAGTGCTGATGCAGAAAAGCGCAAAATCTACATGTTCTTCCCAGCCTTTGCAGAACTCCAGTCTGACGTTAGATATAACTAGAGGTGCAGAAAGCTGTTTTGACTGGTGTCAAAAAAGTTTTTTTTTTTCAAGACTTCCCTCTTTTATGTGTAGGAAATTAGGGGAGTAAAGCACATTGAAATGGAAAACTGAACATGGAAAACAAGAATTAAACAAATATTTGATCCCATAAAAAATTAAACCAGCATAACTAATGTTTAAAGGAATATTTACATGTTAGAGAAAAAAAACTAGGAAAAGCTCAAAAGGCATCTATTTAAATAACTGTCTTTTCAAGAGGTTAGATCAGCATATGCTGACAAGAGTCTTGTGTTGTGGGTTTTGTAGTACTCTTAGCCTAATTAACAAATGCCTTACTGGCACAAGTGAGCCTGGAACAATTGCCAGTCAGAACGCTCAGAGAGAAGCCACCAGGGAACACTGGATAGCAATAAAAAGCCATGGCTGCTTATTTTTAATTCTTTGGAGGGCCAATTCAAACAGCAAATGTAATTACAATTCTGTAAATAGAACACCCGAAAGCACTCCTTCTGGCATTAGTATGCATATCTTTGATATTTGTTTAACAAATGATCAAGTAGCCCTTTCCTTATGTTGCTTCTTATTTAACGGGTTTGAAAATGTGAAAAGCAATGTTGAACATACCATATAGCTGTGTAGGCTTTCACTTCGAAATGCATTGGAAAATCATTGATTTGGCTAGTCAAAGAGCCTGGGTGTTGCTTTCTTCTTCAGGTACAATAAGCAGAAGAGGTAGGTTTACAAATATCTTTTGTGTTGGTGTCCCTTTATTTGAAGACCAGACTCTGATTGTGTTGGAACATGATAAAGCCGAAATTATAACGAAGAGAAATGATAGCATTTGAACATCTAAATGCTAAACTAAATTATCTGTGTTCCTGCACTACCTTTACTTAGCACAAATGCAAGAGTCAAAACAGAAAGCAGAAAACTTTGCCATCCTTCAAATGTGGCGTACTTTCCCATTACCTGACATACTCAGTGCCTCAGCAGGATGTTATCCTACTTTCTAGTATTTTGTGCAGCATGCAGGCTTGCTCTCGTAGGTTAACTCAGAGAAAGAACTAAAGTGGCTAAGGCACAGCAAAATGTGATCATAAATTAATAATGTTCAACGGACTGTGACTGTGAGGGCTGCTATTGGTGTTTCAGGTCAGGATAATCCCCAGATTCAGTTTGATTTAAAAAATGGCAACCATATATTTCATGAGCAAGTGGAAGAACACAGAAGTCTTGTGGGAGGTAGAAAGTTCTTAGAAATATGAAGGCAAGTGCCAGAGGGAGAAAAGAGGCAAAATAATAACAAGACCAAAGTAGGTAAACTATCCTACCATCTGTACATGACTAGCTGATGAGCACAGTAACATTAACAACATGATTCCTATTAAAGATTAATATGATCAACAATCACCAGATTATTGCTTAGTCTTATAGGTTTCCCTTTGACTTACAGAGTTAATAGACAACTTTTTCCATGAGTTAAACAGGTAGGTGAGAAACAGTATCAGGTGTCATTAAGATGTAAAAAAGGGAAAAGAATCTTTAAAAGTGCTCTTTGTTTCCCCTCCAACATTACTGTCTGCCCCAGTTTCACTGTTTTGGTTGTTTTTTAGGAAAAAAACCCAATCATTTGGGTACCAAACCTCTTATTTATGTACTCTTTTAATTTCATAATTGTCCACTGGCTAGTGCTTGACATAACTTTAAAAGATGCTGCTACGTTCTCGAGTTAAAATCATACCACGTTATTTGTGCAGCAGGCACAAATATTTGTCTTGTGTTTCATATTTTTAAAAAGTCAGTCTTGCTGCTGGAATTCACATTACTGAATTTATGTCAGAGAGAAAAGCTCTGTAATTTAAGTGCTTCCAGTTTGTTTTAAAAGCACTTGTTCTTTCAAAGTGGTGTGGTGGGGCAGAAAGGTAGCTGGCTGCTTGTTTATTTAGCTTGTGTACTTCAACTCTGACCAAGACTTTGCAGGAGGAAACGCTGCTCTTTTGTGACATGGAACAGTCTGCTTTGTCAGGGATACTTTGGGAATGCAGACTGGTGAGAGGGTGGCCTCACAGGATACTTGTTTTTGTTACTCAGCATGCCAGCTTTACAGGATGCCAGTCCTTAGCTACTGCCCCATGGCCTTGCTGTATATGGTGGCTCTGCTCCATTTCTTTTGGCAGCAAACTGATGTGAGTTTAAAAAATAAAATAAAAAAAAAACCAAATCCAAAACCAAATCTTAAAAAAGTTATTTGTAAATCAGATTATTTATTTCATAGAGCTGATTTACAGTGTGGCCTCCAAAACTGTTGTCCGGGCACTGCCAAGTGGGCAGTGAACTAGTGTGTAAGAACAACTGTTTGTAAAAAAGAACCTTTTAATATGGCTTTGCTGCCAAAGTCTATATATCTTGTACTCATGTTCAGAGACAGACAGCAAACAGGGTGCTTTCAGCATGAAAACCAACAGGGAGGCTTTTAAAAGGAAAAGAAGTCCTGGCTGCAGTGAAGACTAAACTTCCAGCCCAAAGGCTCAGAGGTGATGTATGGCAAGAGACTTCCCCAGGGACTGTGTGAGACCATTGTAGATGAAGAAGCCAATAAAAAGACAGGAGGGAAAAGTCAATTCTCTAAAAGACAGTGTACAGACTTATTTTTCTAAACCTTCATTTTAACTGTTTCACTTTTCCTCAATAATTCTGAATGTTCCCTGTTAGAAGTATTGTCTTGCTCTGTTTTTCTTTGCTGATAGGCTCAAGCTTTGGAGGCTTGTGGTACACCCATGGTAGAGGAAGCAGAACACAGATTAGATCTCTCCATCATGATCTGCATGGGATCTTCTCACAGGTGTCTGCGGGAGTGCATGAACGCTGAATGTAAAGAGAGTACTGTGCTGGTTTAAAGGCAAACTGGTTGGAAAAATGAATGCGACTCAAGAGAGATTATAAGTTAGAGTTAAAATTTACTAAAAAGATTACAATAAATACATTGATACAGAGAAAAAATTGGTTTTAATCCACAAAACAGATGTATAACCCATCACCCTGGGTTACGAACAGAATGGAGTTCTTTAGCCCCTGTCCTGAGCACCATGTAGTCCCCCTGAGTGCAAAGTAAAAGAAATGGGTAACCTGTTGGTGAGGATGATGGTCACAGTCTGGTTGAGAGTGGCAGTTTCAGTCCTGTTGAAGTTCTGTTCCTCTTCTGGATTTGACAAGTGGTACCAGAAGTCATAGAATCATAGAAATATAGAATTGATTGGGTTGGAAAGGATCTCCAAGATCATAGAGTCCAACCTTTGACCCAACTCCAGTCTGTTTACTAGATCATGGCACTAAGTGCCACGTCCAATCTCAGTTTAAAAAATTCCAGGGATGGTAAAGCTACCACCTCTCTGGGCAGCCCATCCCAATGCCTGATTACTCCCTCTATAAAGAATTTCTTTCTAATATCCGACCTAAATTTCCCCTGTCAGAGCTTAAGCCTGTGCCCCTTGTCCTATTGCTGGCTACCTGGGAGAAGAGACCAACCCCACCTGGCTATAACCTCCCTTCAGGTAGTTGTAGAGAGCAATGAGGTCACCTCTAAGCCTTCTCTTCTCCAGGCTAAACAACCTCAGCCTCTCCCCACAGGACTTATGCTCAAGTCCCTTCACCAGCCTCATTGCTCTTCTCTGGACCCACTCCAGCACCCCAATATCTTTCCTGAACTGAGGGGCCCAGAGCTGGACACAATACTCAAGGTGTGGCCTCACCAATGCAGAGTACAGGGGAAGGATCACTTCCGTCGTCCTGCTGGCCACACTGTTTTTGATACAGGCCAGGATACCATTGGCCTTCTTGGCCACCTGAGCACACTGTTGGCTCATGTTGAGCTTCCTGTCAATCAGTACCCCCAGGTCCCTTTCTGTCTTGCTGCTCTCCACTCAGTCTGTCCTCAGCCTGTAGTGCTGCATGGGGTTGTTGTGGCCAAAGTGCAGGGCTCGGCACTTGGCCATATTGAACTTCATCCCATTGGAATCAGCCCATCTCTCCAGTCTATCCAGATCCCTCTGCAGAGCCCTCCTGCCTTCTAGCAGGTTGACACTCCCATCCAACTTGGTGTCATCAGCAAATTTGCTGATGATGGTCTTAATCCTCTCATCCAAATCATCAGTAAAGATGTTAAACAGGACTGGGCCCAACACTGACCCCTGGGGGACACACTAGTGACCAGCCACCAGCTGGATGCAGCATCACTCACCAGCACTCTCTGGGCCCAGCCATCCAGCCAGTTCTTAACGCAGCAGAGAGTACACTTGTCCAAGCTGTGGGCTACCAGCTTTTCCAGGAGTATATTATGGGAGACAATGTCAAAGGCTTTGCTGAAATCTAGATAGACTACATCCACAGCCTTCTCCTTGTCCACCAGGTGGGTCACCCGATCATAAAAGGAGATCAGGTTGGTCAGACAGGACCTGCCTCTCCTAAACCCATGCTGGATGAGTCTGATCCCTTGTCCGTCCTGTAGGTGTTATGTGATTGCACTCAGGATGATCTGCTCCATAACCCTGCCAGGCACAGAGGTCAGGCTGACAGGCCTGTAGTTACCAGGGTCAGCCTTGCAGCCCTTTTTGTGGACTGGGGTGACATTTGCCAACTTCCAGTCATATGAGACCTCCCCACTGAGCCAGGACTGTTGGAAGATGACGGAGAGTGACTTGGCAAGCTCTTCTGCCAGCTCCCTCATTACCCTAAGATGGATCCCCTCTGGTCCCATAGACTTGTGAGGATCCAGATGGCTCAGTAAATCACTATTTCCTCATGGAATACAATGGGGCTATTTGGCTTCCTATCTCTGTCTACCAGCTCCAGAGTCCAGTTGTCCTGAGGAACACCTGTCTTACTGATAAAAACTGAGGCAAAGTAAGTGTTAAGTACCTCAGCCTTCTCCTCATCTCTGTTAACTATGCTTCCCTCCATGTCCAACAGAGAATGGATATTTTCCTTACCCTTCCTTTTGCTATTAATGTATTTATAGAAGGACTTTTTGTTATCCCTAACAGAAGTGCCCAAATGAACTTCAAATTGCACTTTTTTTTCCCTGATTTTCTTTCTGCATGATCTAGCTATCTTCCTAAATTCTTCATCAGTAGCCAGCCTTTTTTTCCACAGTCAGTAAACTCTCTTTTTATCCCTGATTTCCTTCAGAATCTCCCTGTTTAACCAAGCCAGTTGTCTTCCCCACTGGCTAGCCTTTTGGCACACTGGTACAGCCTGTTTCTGTGCACTCAAAACTTCCTGCTTGAAGCATGTCCATCCCTCCTGGACCCCCTTGTTTTCATGGGTTGTTTCCCAGGTTATGCTCTGAACTAGTCTTCTGAATAGGCCAAAATCTGCCCTTCGGAAACCCAGCATAGAAGTTTTATTGATGGCTCTCCTTGCATCTCTGAGTATTGAAAATTCTTTTATTTCATGGTCACTGTGCCCCAAGAGACCTCCAACCACTACATCTCTCACCAGCCCCTCCGTGTTTGTAAACTGTAGGTCTAGTGGGGCCTTACTCCTCGTGGCTCATTTACCAGCTGATGAAGGAAATTGTCCTCTATACACTCTAGGAAATTCCTAGACTGCCTCTTCTCTGCAGTATTGAACTCCCAGCAGATATTCGTCAGGTTAAAGTCACCCACAAGAACACAGGCTGGCGATTTTGAGACATCCACCAGCTGCTTGTAGAATAATTCATCTGCTTCATCATCCTGGTACGGCAGTCTATAACAGACACCCACGAGGATGGCAGCCTTGTTGGCCTTCCCTCTGGTTCTGGTCCACAGACACTCAACCTTTTCATTGCTGACCTAATGTTTGAGAGAGTCAAGAGACTCTCTAACACATAAAGCCACCCCTCCACCTCTCCTACCCTGCCTGTCCTTTCTGAAGAGCTTGTAGCCACCCATAGCAACACTCCAGTCATGCGGGTTGTCCCACCACGTTTCTGTGATGGCAACTATGTCATAGCTTTCCTGCTGCACGATGGCTTCCAGCTCCTCTTGTTTGTTGCACATACAGTGTGCATCAGTGTACATGCACTTCAGGGGGGCTGCTGATTTCACTGTTAACTCAGGCTTTTCATCCTTAGGCTAATCTCTGGACAGCCTGGTTTCAATCCCTTCCCCTTCAAACCTAGTTTAAAGCCATCCTGATCAACCCTGCCAACTTATGTGCTACAGTGCTCTTGCTCTTCCTAGAAAGACGAAGCCCATCTGATTTGAGGAGACTAGGTACCATGGAGCTTGCCCCCTGGTAAAAAAAACCCAAAATTTTGACAGTGAGACCAATCCACCTGTTTATGAGATGGGCTTTTCTACTCCTCTCTTTATTTAACTACTCATCCATCCCAGATAGCACAGGAACTGAGACAAATATTAACTGTCCCATGAACTGACCGACCCACTGCTTTGAAGTCTTTTTTAATTATCCTGGCACTTCTTCCATTAATGTCCTGACTACCAGCCTGGACTACCAACAGTGGATAATAGCCTGAGGGCTGAATTAGCTCAGGAAGTCTTCTACTAATATCCTTCACCCTAGCCCCAGGAAGGCAGCAGATCTCCCTGTGGGATGGGTCTGGGTGACATATAGGGCCCTCAGTTCCCCTCAGAAAGGAGTCACCAACTACAACCACCCTTCTTTTTTTTTTTTTTGTTATAGCTATGGTTGTAATCTGTCATGTAGATGGGGTCCAACCAGGAGGCTCTCCAGGCAGATCTTCTTGGCTGTCCTTTGACTGACTTTCTGGGTCCAGGGCCTCATATCTATTCTTTGAGGGCACCCGGGGAGGTGATGTGGTTCGAGAGAGGGTTCTTTTACCTCTACAGTCAGGGGCCTGTTTCCATTCCCCCCATCAATTTGATCTGCTCCATCTGCCTTATGGCAGGAGGGGCAGGCTTCGCCGTTTCCTGTTGGACTCCCTTAGGAGTCGAAAGGGTTTGACTCTACCAGTCAATTTCCTTTCCAATCTTCCTAATGCACCTTAGTCTCTCTACCTCTTCCTTAAGCTCTGCCAATAAGCACAGCAAGTCCTTTACCTCCTCACGTCATACACAGGTGCCTCCCATACCATCCTCTGGTACCAATGTCAGGCTCAACACTCTGCACAGCCAGAGGCCTAGGTGGCTGCATCCTTCTTGGAGGGTAGCGTCTGTGTAGACACACTCCTTGTGTTAACAGCAGCAACAGCTTTCATTTTTCTGGAAACCATTACTGGCTTTAATTGTGGGGAAATAAAACCCTCACCTGCAAGAGCTGGTTGTGCCCTCCCTGCTTGCCCTGCCTGACTTAATTGCCATGCAAACTGGTGTGCCATGCCCTCACTGACATGTCACACCCCAGTTTGCCTGCTCCTGTTGGGAGCAAGATCCCAAACCTCAAGATTATATATGCTCAGGTTCAGGTAGGAATGCCCAATATCTCCTCCATGGTAAGGAGTTTCACAGTGGGTGATTTACTCTGTGAGTTGTAGGATATTTTGGAATCTTTGATGGTCCATTAGCAGAGATGACCCCTCAGGCTGGGTGTGAAGGTGCTAATGCCTCCCCAGAGGGGAGTTATCACACCTGAGTCATTGGTGTGAAGACAGAAATGTTCCTCTGCCTCCCAGAGTTCTTTAACACCCAGCTTGTAGCCTAAGGTGTCAGGTGTGCCCTGGGCAGCTGCTGCAAAGGATCCATTATTAACAGTCCATCGGAAATGACACAGAGGGTATAGAACATACAGTTTTGGTTACACCCACGTAGTAATAAACTAGTCTGCTGTAACTAGGACAAGCACTTAGTCTGCAGCAAAAGCCAACCCTGAAACATGAGAAAGATTGTCTTCCTCTTAAGGGGATAAGGTGAAGAACATCACCTTGGTGGTGGAAAGGCCAGTAGCTGGCTGAGCATACTTACAGAAACTAATACAGCTGTAGGAGGGCAGCACTGAGTCTGCAAAATAATATCACTTTCAGCTGTAAAGCTAACACAGCAAGATTCTTGGGTTAAGGCTGAGCATCAGAGACAAACTCTCAGTACTCACATCCCAGAGCTGAATGTTTTGAAGTTAGGGGAAGTGATGTCAAGAGTGTTATAGTCAAGAGACTACAAATATAAAATTTAGAACACCAAAAATTTATTAAAAGCAAATGAGCAAGGCAGCACCCTGGACGGTTGGGGAAGTCTCTTGCTTCACCGTGAACCGCAAACTTAATGGGTCTCCAGTCTGCTTTTATATCCTCTGTTTTCCTTCAGCTTCTCCAATCAAAGTCCACTTCGTTCCTGCTTTCCTTTGAATTTTCCAATAAAAGTCCACTTCTTTCTGTCCCATTGCGAGGGGATTGGTCTCCTTTCCATGATGAAGGCAGTGAATCCTCCCCTTATCACACCGTTCCCATCCCCTGACAGCTCTTTCTACATTTCTTTATTAGTACTCTCCAAAACTTATATCCAGCATACCATATATTACATTATGGTTTAAATTCTACTTGCTTAAGCAAGTAGAATAGAATACAGCATATAATTTACGATAAAAACCTTCACAAACATAACATTTGGAAACCTTTAAGAAACCTTTTGCAAGTTTATTATTTGATTAGCAAATTCTAGGGTTTTACCTTTATTACTTATTACAAAGAGCATCTAATTTTTGTATCTTGTCTTTAAGCTCTAGTGAAAACTGCTCATTCCCCAACTTATCTTGTTTGCAGGGATGAAGCTGCTATGTTGTACTATTGTGGTGTCTTCTCAGTTCAGATGCATCTTCCCAGTTTATTACATAGCTGGAAATTGAGTAGTGGTCAGAGGCTGTCAGTCAACTGACCAGTATTGAAAGCTGTCACCAAGTGTGTGAAAGACAGGGAGTCAATTTAGTCTTGAAAGCATTTGAGCCTACTAGTTTCTGATCCCATATGAATAATTAAACTACCTTGTAGGAGACATTCTTGAGGTTCAAGTTGTTATCTTTGGTATTTTCAATCTGTTCCATATAATAAAAAATAATAAATCCTTATTGTGTGTAAATGTTACAGCACAATGTTCTAACTCTTGCTTCAGTCACTGGCAAATGATGCTCTTGCTGATGTAGATGTAAAATAACTTAGTGCTTCCACTCCACATTAATTCAGATATCCCCACTTATGCCTGTTTGTTACATAATCCAGGTATTTCTTTGGACCTGACCATATCACAAAGTAAAGTAGGCAATAGTATTTGTAAGAGCTAGAAAGAGGTTTAGTCAGAATTCAAAGTAGGACAACAAAAATTTAATAGCAATGACATACCGGAGTGTAGATTAGATGACCAAAGAGGAAGAAACTACAAGAGAGTTACAAAAAAAAATCTCCCTCTGCCTACCATATCTTGCCAGGGAAAATCACCTGCTTCCTGCTTAGTCTATCAGTGCTTCAATGGAGTCACAACTTACATGGCTGTGCAGTTTCCTTTAATCTTTATGAAAAGTCTTCCCTACTCCTCTATCCCCTCTAAGTTCTAGGTACGCATCATGTGTTTTCTCTCTTTCTCTGTATGTTTCCCTCAAGTTCTTAAAAATTCTTTACTTACACTTTCAGAAGTTTCCTCTCACCCAGAACACTGCAAATAGGAAGCTTTTCCCTATTCTTCACAGCCTCAGCCTTTCAAAGTTGCTGAAGGGTTTATATAGTGATCAGCAAATAATCAGTTACCCTGTCTCATTGTTGTTTCTGGTTTCAATTGCTATTGCAGTGAATATTGTTTCAGAAGGTAAAACATCTCTCAGCAGCACATGAGCTGACCACAGGTCTGGTTGCTACTCTTTTTCAGCCTAACCCAATTTACTGGGATCTGGTTCTCTGAATCTCTCATTTGTTTATCAGTCACCAATGGAGGAGGAAAAAGTGTAAGACTGAACACGGTCCTGTTTGCCCTTTTCTAACAGTACTAGGAGTGTTATCTGGCCCTAGACTTGCTTCTGCTTCCTGTGGCCCAGACAGATGCTCTGATGCCATGATACTCACCACAAACCATAAAAGTCAGCTGAGAAACAGCTGGTCCTAAGGCTGGTACTTCCGGTGCCTGAGCTACATCCTTCATGACCACTTTGCTGGTGTAGATTCTAAAACTCAGTCAAGCTCAGATTTTCTGTGTGCTTAATTTTATAGGATCAGTAATTTCAAACACTTCCCTGGAGTTTTGTTTTAGGACTTTTCTTCTTTAGCAGATGCATATTAAAATTTTTATTTAATTTTCAAGGCTTGTTATTTTAAGAAGAACTTCCAGAATTTCAACAAGAGACTTCTCTTTAACTAAAACCCCCATAATTTCTCGTCTTTAAGACTGTGTTCCATGTTACACTGTGGACAATTAATTTGCCATGTTTTGCTTGTGCCTAATGTTCTATCAAATGCTTTTCCTCTGAAAAACATTACATAATTTAACTTTGTGCTGGCATTGAAATTATCTATCTTTTGTGTGTTGAGTCAAGCAGAATTGAATCTACGTGGTTTTTTCATTATTACTGTACTAATTTCCTAATTTCAAGTTTGAAGTTATCTCTATACATTTAGAGAAGGAGGAAGTTTAATTAACCTTTATAGAAAAGACAACCTACTGTGCTGGTTTAAAGGTAAACCAGCAGGAGAAATGGACACACCACAAGAGAGATTATAAGTCAGAGTTACAGTTTAATGAAAGATATTACAATAAATACACTGACACAAAGAGAAAACTGCTTTCCACTCACCAAAACCCAGCAGTATA
>JAWWEW010000078.1:86387931-86433819 GCA_035583185.1 Anabacerthia variegaticeps
CACCAAAACCCAGCAGTATAACCCAGTGTCCCCGGGCACAAGCCCAAAGGGGTTTGTTAGCCCTTGTGCTGAGACCCGCATGGTTCCCCCAAGTCCAAAGCAAAAAGGAAGTGAAGAACATGTTGGTGCAGATGATGGCTGTGGTCTGGTCAGGAGTGATGGTCTCCTCCTGTCAAGCTCCTGCTGCTCCTCTGGAACTGATGAATCATACCTGAGGTCTTCTTACCCCCGCTTATGTACCCTCAGGGAGCACCCAGTCCCTCCCCCAGGGCAGACACTCACACAATGGGTGATTAACTCTGTGAGTCATGGGGTATTGTTGAAGCGTTGATGGCCCATTAGCAGCCACGCCCCCTCAGGCTGGGTGTGAAGGTGCAAACGACTCCCTGGGCAGCTGCTGCAAATGGTCCGTTGTTCTTGGGAAATGAATAGAGGGGGTAGAATACATAGCTTTGATCACCCCCACAGAGTGATAACTGGTCCCACCTGCTGAACTAGGACACCTACACATCTGGAGGAAGGCTAAAAAAGAAAGGAGGTGCATGCGTCATTGGAGAGATGTCACAGCAGTACAGAAGTCTTTAAGAAGAATGCTGCCTGAATTTAACTATACTGACTGGCATAGCCACAAAAGTTCCAGATTTGGAAAAGGCTGGCTGTATTCATCCATGATGATATTTTTCTATCACATGAAAAGGAAACCATGTAAGAGTTGCTCTACTTGAATATGAGTTCTTCCAGTGCAAAATAGTTCCTTGCAGATGTGGTTCCACAATACTCAGGTATAGCATAGGACATTAGGAAATTCAGCTGTGTGGTATTGCTAGCAGAGCCTTGGAAAGAAACTTTTCCAGCTGCTCCTTGACTCTGAACTGGAATACTGGGCATGTCTGTTCGCTGTCAGCAGGGGTGGAAATTCCTGTGGCTGCACTGGTGATGAGCTGGCCCTGAGTCCCTTCAGCTGGGTCCCAGGAGGAACAGCCTCTTTTAGACTGAACATGACTAAAAGACACAGGCACACTGAGACCAGAATGGGGAGATGTTGTGGCCATGGGTGTAAATCACTCCCAGGTGATCCTCCAGCAGAGCTGCTTGTTTGCTTATGGCAGAGGGGCATCAGCGGACCATTGCACAAACCTCTGAATGCTACAGCTTCTTTGTCACACTTCTGGCTGGAGTAGACATGGATTTGTTCCTGTGCATCAAGAGGCAGGGAGGGATGTAAACAGAGGGCTGGTAACCACCAGGGACCAGCCTCCTCTTTTTCTCTTTCCTTCAGGAACAGCTTGTTGTCTCTCATTAAGAAGGATGCTGTCCATAGTGCTGTCAGTGGGGATTATATATATTTGTGAAAGTTTACTCAGCTAATTTAATCAGACACATATGGTCTCTGTGGAAAACAAGGACTGAGTTTTTAGGGTTGCTCTCTCACATGCTTTTGTGCATCCTTAAAATGTGTCCCAGTAAATGATCTAATTTTCAAAGTATTCAACATATCTTTAAGTTCATGTCCAAGACTATCTTTGAATTAGTTGTGTTGTACAAGGCAAAGTACATTTTTTCCCTTGTTTTCTGCTTAAGATAATAAATAATGTCAGTTGGCTCTGCAACAGTAGCTAGACTGGTTCCAGAATAATTATTTCTACTGATTTTTTTTTTTTTTACATTTAATTCTTTTTATTTTTCAAGTGTCTAACTTCTTGAGCTTTTGTAAAGCCTTCTTCTCAATCCAATTTATTTTCTTTTTTTCTTCTACACAAAAACTGTGATTTGTCTCATCATGTCACAAGCAGAATATCCTGGTTGGCCATATAGTGTCCCTTAACTATGGAATACCAAATATCTGCCCCTCTGAGAGGGTTTGGAAAGTTTTGAGTATTTGTATAAACAAATATTTTCTTTTTTATTTCTACTTTGTATATTTCTCTAAGCATTCTCCACAAATATCTGATAAGGAAAAGATCTTTTATCCTACACTGAGATAGAATATGTAAGAAATAGGAGAGGAAATAGTCAGTGCTTGATGCATCTGACTTGATTGTGCTCCAAAATGATACATAGTGATGAGAAATAAAGAAACTGCTATTGACAACAGAACACAGAGCATGCTCAATGATTGTATCCTTACAAGCCACATAGAGTAGGTGAGGAGAGGAATGTTCACTGGTTTCTGTTGAAGATATGGAGGCCATCAAACAGGAAGGTAGCTGGTTCAAAGCAGGAAGACCTTATTTTGCAGTGCATTGTCAAACGTGAAATTGATTGACACAAGACAACTACTAATTTTATTCACACATGAAATCAAGAAACAGAGAAAAGCGTCCTGGTAGAAAAGTGCATCTAGATTAGCTATATTCAAGGTTCATTCCTCTATTTTAGGGAATGCTTGACCTCCATATCTCAAGTCCACTCAAAGCTCTTAGTTGCATGACATCTAGAGCTTGGGAATCCCTTGTTTTTTCCTCCAAAAAACTTTATAGTCTTAGCCACCAATGTACAGTTTGATTTCATTTGGACTGAATGGGTGACACATTCTTATAAGATTAACAGAATGTTTATAAAACATTTTCTTGTCTCTCCCAGGTCAAAAGACCTCTACTGCTCTTGGGTCTTTCTGCATTTTCAGGTCCTTATTTTGCTGTCACTCTCTTTTCCCTTCCTTATTAAAATAAAATGCTCAATGTGTTCAGCCATCCTGAAAATTCCTCTCATGCAAACTAAGAGGGCATTCCTGTTCTATGCAGAAACAAAGTTGTCCTTAAAGAATATGTCATTACTTCCCACTCATCAAGTATATAACAGGTCTCCTTCAGTTTTTTAATTGCCAGATATTATGTAAGTAACATTAAAGGAGCAAAGTGGGGGAGACACACATGGTGATAAACTTCTTATGGGGCAAGAGAAATTTGACTCATCCTTCTTCCACCAGAGAAACAAGAAAAGAAGAGGATCTAGAGAAGAAGCTAGAATTTGGAACAATCCTTAAATTGTGACTTCCACAGTTGTGATTTCCTTTGACTTTGTGTGCATGCTTATTGAAGTGAGAAATTCTGTATTCAAAGTGAAAAATTCTATATAAGATACTTTTCTCTTGAGTGGCAGAATGGAAGCAGTAGGGGGGAAAACTGAAAGAGAAAAAAACCCCAAAAACAAAAGTCCTAGACTACATAATAAAATTATATGAAAGTATATGAAGTTTATTTTGCCTAATGCCTCAGTCTACAGGAACTTGGCATGCTGATTCCCTAGACTGTAACTTTCTAGTTACTCTGCTACTTGGTACCATGGCCAGCTAGCAAAAATGGAAGAATACCTAAACCATAAATCAGTCTCACAGCTACAGTACTTGGATAAACACAAGGAAAATGAAAGGTTGGAAGTGGTTTTTCTTGTTCATGCCAGTTAAATTGATTTATATCTGTCTGTCACTGAAACTGTTTTAAAACTAATGATTGTGGCTTCATGTAGAATAGTTGATATTCTGACCCACATCCTAAGGGCCTCCTTCAGTCCTTAGCAAACAGAAATAAAAATGACCCCAGGAGCCTTCAGCCTCCACTGAGGTGCTGAATCAATGACGTCTTCTTTGTCCAATTCCCTTTTTCTTTTTTTTTTTTAAAAAAAAAAAGGTACTAACCAACAAACAAACACCTCCCCCTCCCCCCCAAATATTTGAGCTTTTCCCCCCCCCTTTTGTTTGTTTGGGTTTTTTTTTTTCCTAAATAATATTTGAGGGAAAACTCTTCTACCCCTTCCCCTTTTGAATGTTGCTGATGTATCAGGTTCTTCCCAAGCTCCAGTAACAGGCCACTACAATATAAGTGGCTGGGCTTGGCTGCCAATCTATAATGTTCTTGGCCATGATTAATCTGATAAATAATAAATATATCAATCTAGTCTTTTAGACAAGGACAAATTCTTACCAGCGGGGAGGCACGAGGCCTCTTTTACAGCTGCCTGTAGTGCTGGAATTAATTATTTAATGCTTAATTCTTCAGGAAATGAGAAAGTTTTGATTAATGTTGTCCAGTGTCATTTCTTGCTTGTTTGATATGTGTCAGATAATTTTTCCTCGGCAGTCGCTCTGAAGAAGCCAGAGGCTACTGTCACTGGGATCAGACACTGGATTTCTAGAGATTAATTGAAGTGAAAATTTAGAGAAATGCACCATAAGTGCTTGCCCAAGATAACCTTTCACAGGCTAAATTTAGCTTCCTTTGGTAATGTTAGCCTCCTATTGCCCTGGTGTAAAACATTTATATTTAATGCTGTGAGAAACCTATTTTGTTTCTTTGATTTTTCTTTTCCTTTTTTTTTTCTTTTTCCTTAACTCCATGTATGTCAGCATGATTAAAGTATTTAAATCTTGATTCTTCTCCCATTTACCTCTGTGTAATTCTGCAGATTCCATGGAAACTAATATAATTTTAATTAGTTTATTACTGAAGGGGATGGGTAACTAGAGTTGAGCTATAACATTAGAACTATGTAAGCTAGGTATAAGCACTACCTGAAGATTGTGTTAGCTCTAGCTCAGCAAAAGACTAAGTCTGACTGTTAGAGGCTTGTTTCTCCTGCTCTTTGTGCTGAGGCAATTCAACCATCTTCCTCAGATTTGCTGATTTCATATGTTAGTGTGAATTAGATAGACACCACTTCTGTATTAACTGGATGTTTTGTGCAAGATGAGGTTTTCTTGGAAATACCTAAACATTTGGGGAAATTCTTCTAATGTCTTTACACAGCTGCACATCCTTTTTTTAATTTGGTGCTGTTTGTTTGAAGAGTATTTCTGTGTGGGTTGAAATTGTGGCATATGACAGAAAAACAGATTTTTTCCTTATCCTTAAAGTTGTGTGAGTATGAAATCAAGAGGCCAATGTTCTACATGCAAGTTGTACTCTTCTCAAATCTCTTTTCTTCCCTTTCCCCCAAAACACGTCAGTGCATAGCCCTGAAGAAAGACTCCTAGCAAGATGGAGGACCTGATGCTGTTGTGACTTCTGTGAGCACTAACTTAAAGGGCACATGGTACCGGACATTCATATGATTTTTTTCTCTGTAGCTCTGCACCCTACAAAACACTTTTTTCTTATGTTGATCTTTTTCAGTCTCTATTTCCATTACTGTCTTTCTCTGCTACTAAATAAGAGCTGTATTCTACCTACCTGTCTGTTTCACTTCTTTTTAGAATCCAGCAAGTGCTTGTGCTTATTACATCCTTTCAAGATTAAGTTGTTTAAATGTTAACACATTTTATCAGATTTTCCTCCCACAGAAATATAGGGACATTCAGTGAGTGTATTTGTCTAAGCGATAGTAATTTTGGGCTAGTTTGGCCAGCACTGTACACCTATGGTGTATGGTTATGGCCCATCATCTAGTGTCAGTGATAAAACTTCCCTCCCCTCTACTCAGCATTTTCTGAGGCCACACCTGGAGTGCTGTGTCCAGTTCTGGGCTCCTCAGTACTAGAGAGATGTGGACATACTGGAGTGAGTTCAACAAGAGGCCACTAAGATGAGTAAGGGAGTGGAATACTGTCAAATGATGGGAGAAGTTGAGAGAGTTGGGACTCTTTAGCCTAGAAAAGAGAAGGGGGAACCCCATTAATGTATATAAATACATGAAGGGAGAGTGCAAAGAGGACTGAGACAGACTTTTTCAGTGGTGTCCAGTCAGGGAGCAAGAGAAAATAGGTCCAAAGTGAAACACAACGGGCTCTGCGTGAACTTTAGGAAACATCCTTTTACTGTGAGAATGGCCAAGCACTGGCACAGGTTGCCCAGGAATGCCATGAAGTCTCCATCCTTCAGGATATGTTAAAAAAAAGACATGTTCTTGGACAACTGGCTTTATGTGGCCCAGCTAGAGCAAGGAGTTTGGACCAGATGATCTACAAGGGTCCCTTTCTACCTCAACCATGCTGTGAACCCATCTGTGAACTATTGTTATAACCTGACTTCTTCCTAATTTATTGCAGAGACATGTTTTTGGTATGATTTAGGAGTTCGCATTAGTGATACTAGGGCTATTTCATGAGCTCAAATATCCACCCAGGTGCTGCACCATTCAGATCTAAGGGCTAGGACAGAGGAGTGAAATACTTAAAACATGCCCATAAATAATCTACATGGGTTCTTTCTAGGCATGAAGCAGTACTGAACAGAAATATGTTGACCTAGGCACCTTCACAGCTTTTGGCCAAATGTGCAGAACCTGTGTGTGTGACCTGGTAGGGAAAAAAACAAACAAACTTTAGAACTGTAATTCTTTTTTACAAAAGAGAAGAACTAAATATTGTTATTTTGTTTATTCCAGAAAGAACAACTGTTGCAAGGAAATTCTAGCTTAAGACTAAGATATTTTAAGATCTTGAGTTTGTTTTCAGTTTGGTTGTTTTTTGTTTGTTTTGTTTGTGTTTTTTTTTGTTTGCTTTTCTTTGTTTTGCCGGTTTTTTTAATTCTTCTATTTTACTTTTTTTTCTGAATATCAGTTGTTTGAAGCTTTATGGAAATCAGGGATCTTAGAATTGTAGATAGATCATGAGCAGGTGATAGAATATATTTACCAGTTCTTCCATTTAACACAGAGGAAACATACACATATGCATATGTACGTAGAGACTTGCTCACATTGAGTATAAACAATTTATACATGGAGGGACCCCTTTAATAGGTACTTTCATCTTGCGAGTGGGTAAAAATAGTTAATTTTTGTGAATTTACATAATATCTAAACACGATTCAAACCTTTGAAATGCCAGCATGAAAAACCTTTTTACAGTTTTCTGACTCGTTCTTTGACTCTCAAGGGAATTTAACATTTTTGTTCATTTGTCCTAAAAACAAACAAAGGAAATTGGCTTAAACTAATAGAAGTATGAACATGAAAAAGTACAAAAAGTATAACTAATTCTTGGCTCACTTAAAAAAAAAAAAATCAACTCCAAAACTTAACTAACTTAAGCTAATGTAAGGCACAAGAGAAAGGTTTTACAATGTGTGAGTGCAACTTCAGAAGTTGAATTTGTTTAGGGAATTTGTATTTTCTGCTTCTTTCTTCAGGAACCTATTTGCATTTTAAATAATTAAAACATTAAAACTGAAAAATTTATAAATGAGAGCTGCAAAGAGAATCCTGCTTGGCAGACAATAGAAAAGAAATTATTACCCTGCTAGGTTTGCTTTAATGTCATATCTGTCACTCTCCCCAAGGTAGGTTCATTACCATACCAAGTGCACCTCCTGCCACCAACCTCCTCCCCACACATACTCTTTTTCTTCCACTCCCTGCCACTTAAGGACTCTGGATCTCTAGGGGACTTTGATCTCATTGTACACACTAACCCAAACAGAACCTCTGCTGTTCTCAATAATTTTTTCTTAAAAAAAAAAAAAAAAAAGAGAGAGAGAGAGAAAGAGAGAAGTAAGGGAGGGGGAGGGGAGTGAATTTGTGTGAAGAGTGACAGAACGCTTTGTCCAGCGCAGCTTTGGCTGGTTGTAACAAGCGTCAGGACATTAGACGCAACAAAAGCTGGATTGGCAGTATCATCAATCACGGGTCTGACAGTCGACTTCAGTTTGTTTGTTCCACTCTGCATAATAAGTGATTGGATCACGTTTAATTAGATATTGGGTAATCAATCATTGCCAACAAGGCAACCCAGCTTGGGACCTAGATGCTGCAAAGGGGGGGGAAAAAAAGCAAATCTCATCCAGGCCGCATAAATACTCTAATGTATAAGCACATAGGGTGAAGCTTCAGAGGAAAGGTATAAAGATGTCTGCAAGATGGCACATAATAGAATCGTTCACATCTGTACTACTTGTTACCAGACATCTGCAGTTTGACATTTTACTTTCGCTGCATAATTACTTTTCAATATAATATAATATACTGACCTGAGGGAGAAAGACAAAGCAATTAAATTATGCATAAGATCCTCTCCTCCCCAACCCTTACAAAAAAGAAAAAAAAATAGAGATAGAAAAAAAAGCAAGAATAAGAATTAGCATTCTTATGGCTTTTTGAATAAAAAGACATAAAATTTGTCCTCCTTCCTGCTATGATGATGAGTCCCACTGCATAACTTCTCAAATCAGTGACTCTGAATTGAGATTACACTAATTTTTTTTTTTTATTTTATTTTGCAATGTGTAGATTAAGGACCCCACAATGAAGTAAAAGGAGTGATAGATGGAGTAAACTAATCCCATTAAATTTAATTAATCCTGTGAATTGAGAGAAAAGTTAAAAAGAAATTCTTCTAGAAGACCCAAAGGGAAGCGTACTTGCATTTTTTATAAACATAGAATGCTGATGTAAATTAACACAGGATAAGATGTATCACTCATTAACAGGGACCCCATTATCAGGCTATTTTAATGTGTGAAGTAAGGCATGCCCAAGGCAGGTGAGCAACGTGATGCCTGTCACTGGGTGTGTTCTGCTGCCGAACGGTGCTCAGTTCACTGGCAGTTGCATTGCATTCCTACACAATACATGGGGAGAACTTTGAAAGAAAGTGGGTTCAGAGAAGCTGGCAGACTGGGAGGAGAATCACTCACACTCAGCAGCAGCAGCAACTGCAGGAAATGCTGAGACTCAAACTGCAAAAAACTTCAGTGGAACCAGGACAAATGTCTACTCACTGGTATGTAGTGTTGTATTTAGGTGTCTTTTAGGAATTCAATGACCTGCATCATAGAGTACGGTGCTGCAAGGAGAGAGATTGGTCACGGATAAAAATCACTGCCCTGATAAGGATCAGAATGGATCGTCACCTGCGATGAAAGTGGATGAAAGTTTCAGCTGAGACTGGTTTAAGATGTTTAATTTTTGATTTATCTGATCGGATCTGATCTGGTACTTGTGCTCTGGCAGCTGAGCACCCCAAAGATGCCTATGGCCTCAGTTAGGCAAGACACTGTGTTGGGTAAATACTATCAGAGGAAACTAATCATATCGAAAAGACCAGTCTGCTTATGGGATGTGACAGTAACTTCTGTCGTCTAAACCTTTAAACCGTAGCTGGAGGTGAAGCCTATCGAGGGCTTATGACTAACACTTCATATAGTGAAATAGCCAGTTTGCATTCTCCTTTCCATAGATCTCATTGTCAAAGTTTTCTGCTTTGCAGTAGAAGTTGAGTCAGACATGGTACCCCTCTGCCTAAAATGTATTAATTTGGAGAGAAGAATTCAAGCTTTATTGATAAAAAACAACCAAACAAAGAAATTCCCCACCGCCCCCCTTCCCCCCCAAAAAAAAAACAAAGGCACAATACTGGGCATATACAAGCAGCCTAATTGATTAAAGCATCAAGCTGTTAGATTTGTGTCTGGAATTTGCAGGTGTTTTCTGGTCAGTGAGGAAAAAGTATCTGAGTTTTTGTACCATAGTACCAGCTTTAAAAAGGAAGGAAAAGGAAGGCTCCAGTGAGGACTTTCCTCTGCTCAGCTGCGATGTGCTACAGTGAACAATGTTTCATGTTTGACACACACTTTAACCTGACACCAGTGTAGTGATAGCCTGAGTATATTTTGTCCACTGGAGAAAGCTTTTATCTTGATTTGTTGTGTTATGTATTGCACATTTTATGATGTATCTGGATCAGATGCCATGATTCCTAGACCTGGGAGTAGCCATCAAATTATCAGTCAGCCATCATGTCATTGCAAAGAGATAATCTCCCCTGTCTCCTTTTCAGTCTCCTCAGCTACAAATCAGGGATGGGCCAAGCTTTTCTCAGACATGCTGAATACCAAATTTATTTTCCTGCAGTGACTGTAAAATTTACAGTGTGGCTTTCTAAACAAGCCCCCCCTTATTCTGCATCTTTTGATTTTCTTCAGACTCACTGTATTTGAAGCCAGAAACAATGGTGTTTCTAGTCTGCTCTGCTTTTATTGCAGGAAATTGTTATATGTGATGCAGCTGCCCCATACTGAACCACCAGGTTCCAGCAAAGTAGACAGCTTTGATTTGAAGGTATGAAAAGATAGGAAGATAATAATTCCGATTCCTGAGTGATGGTTCACAACACCGTTTACCAAAATTCATGCCCGCTTTCATTTTTGTGGTCTGGATCTGAATTTCCCTGAAAAAGAGGCAACAAAAAAAAGCTGAGATCTCCCTTGCCTTTTGTCAGAAAAAAGGCCTGTATATTTTTTAGAAGGATGACAGTATTTATTGACAGATAGGACACAGTCAAAGAAGGGAGTTCTCAAATTGCCAAGCCTTGTCCCCTGCTCTGGCAATCCATCTCAAGTACAGAGTGCACAAGGCTCTCAGCATGACCAAAGCCTGGTAGCAAAACTGTCCAGCCACTCTGCCTACCCCACTGGAAATGTGGCTTGTTCATCCATGGGATATTAGCTAGCCAAGGATGCGTAGAGTACCATGCCCATGTGAAACTTAACAATTGCTTGTCTAAATACCTGATAGTTTTCATTAAGTCACTTAAATTATAACAAGAAATTAATACAAAGTGTATGCTTTATTTTAGTGCTGACATTTCTATTTAAATATGAATTCCAAATATTTTTTAAAATACAGATGGTCATTAATTGTCCTCAGCTGCTTAATTGTGTCCAAATATTAAAGCAGAACATTTTGGTAGCTTTGAAATAAATGGGGTTTGCTTTTCTTTTTTTCCCCCCCTAAAATTTATTCTAGGCAGTTTTACATAAACCAGGTTCTTATGTATGCATGGGTTTTCATCACTGTTCATATGGAGAGCTACCTTCCCAAACATGACATTTATTTACAAAATGTTTCACATAGCTTGGAAAGGTAGCGGTGATGAAGAGGAAGAGTGTTGAGAGTCCCATTGCAATCTATTTGACAGTTCTGGAAATTTTTGAGTATATCCTGACATGAAATCACTTACCAAACTATGCAGGAGCTTAAGACCCTGGGAATTTAGGCTGCAGATCCCCCATCAGACAGCCACTCAGCATTCTGAGGAGTCAAATGGATCAGCAGGCATGAGACCTGACTGAATTGTGTTGTAACCTCATCTATTTCAAACCTTCTCTATGAAATGCTTGTGCTGTAATCAGTCTGAGATCAGTCAGTCAAAGGGAAACAGTCTTTTGATCAGCTTTTCAAAAGTTCATTTTATTATCACCAGCATTACCACTAGTGAAACAAGTACTATGCCATTTGTGTCCCAGGGCTCAAAAAAAGACCAGTGGCCCATTTTTTCAGGTTTGAGGCAGATCTGCTAGGGCACAATCTGCCTCTTTCAGAGCAACTTTGCTGGAGTTCATATACAGTACCACAGATAATTGGGTCTCTAATCCATCTGTTGACTGTTAAAGTTCACATGACTTCACTTTATTCAGAAATTCTGTGACAAAATAGTCTGTTAACTCATCTTAGATTCCCTTTATTCCCTGACACTATATAGAGAAGGCTTCTTTTTTCTCTTCTTGCTGCTCCACTGCAAGTAATCATACAGTATGTGAAAGGAGATCTGCCCACAGACTCTTCTGATTCTTATTCCCTTTTCCTGAAAGGGACTTTTGCAGCTGTAAACTTGGAAATGGCACTTCCTTTGACATTTCTCTGGCAATATCTACTTTGAAAGCTTGGGAAAAATGCATTTATGCAAGGTCTCCTTGTAGCTGGCATTATTGTTTTAGTGAAAGAGAGGAAAGATGAAACAGATTATGGACAAAACAGTGAGTGCTTGTTAGAAAACAAAAATGTGGTTGGGGAAAAATATTTTCATAATGCATTTGCTTATCCAGTCAAGTTAAATGTTATTTGCAATTGAACTATAACATCCTTCTTTTCAAAGTGAAAATTGTTTTTTATCAACAGTGTCTCACAAGAGGATTTTGCCATCATCTTGTAAATAAAATCATGATAATTTAACAGTATTTGAGGAATGAGTTGGAGGGAGTGTTTCTTGTCGGGCTTTTAAATGGCTTTCTTTAGCAAAGACCTCTTTTGAGCACCTTCAGTTTATTTTACAGTGCAGTGTTTGTGATCCCAGGCTTACTAGATTTTTGTGATCCCCTTAACTACCTTTTTTCCTATTTGCATTTATATATGTCTTGACTATGTACAAATCCAGAAAAAATAACCTGAGTTGGCAGTGTGTACACTTCCAAGAGATTCCCACTTTAAATATCTTCCCTCTGGGCCATATGTTTTAAAGATATCTCTGGCTGTCCTCAGAGCTCATTTTCTTTAATCCTGGATTAGCCTTGTTGCCCTTCTTTACCTTTTCAAGTATTGAAAAGTCTTCCCTCCACCCTACCACCTCCCCCCCACCCAAAGCAGGAAGGAGAAAAGAACATAATACTCAAAATGATTTAAATTTTGACCAAAGCAACTAATAATCTCAGCATATCCTCCCTGGATTTTTAAACTTGCATAGCATGTCATAGGCCTATGCAGGAAAAATATTTTTCTACATCATCTTGATATTTTTAGAAAGAAGATTACAATTGCATCAAGACTTTTAAAGTATCTTCAGCAATCTTATCTGTCTTGAATGTTCTTGAATAAAAAATAGACTTATATCCTCTGGCCACGTACACAAACAGTTGCAGTTAATTTGTTAAAACAGCCATTTACTAATTGTAATCAGTGGCCAATGGCAACAAGTTGTAGAAGATGTAGGTGTAACACTCAAAAGTCACTTAGGCATTTCCAGAGGTGATACTGAATCAAGTTCTCTAACAGCAGAATAAGTGTTGATTGTTTGGGATCAAGAAAAAAAAAACCCCATAATTATGTAGTAAAGGGGCTTTAAATGGAGAAGCTATGTTATATAAATCTTTGTCAATGTCAGATATATTAAATGGAATTTCTGAATTTTTATACTCCCTTTTCTAAGCTAGAATAGTAACGAGAGGATTAAAGACTGCTTCCATAAATCCTACTTCTTACACTGAATTGAAAAATATAATTTAAAAAGGCATTCATCTTCTCTCTGTGAGTGCAGAATTGCCAAATGACACTCAAATATTAACAAGCAACACTTTCAAATTATGTGGCTCCAGCTTAATAGTGAAGACCCTTAGATCATGAAAAATCACTTCCAAACAGAAATTGCCCTTTTTCAAACCCATCAAAATAATTTTATCAGTCTGCAGTGGTGTTGATGGTTTAAGCAATTACTTTTTAATGGAAGATTGTAAACACCTGCCAGAATCCTTCACATTCATGGTTTCTTAGCATGAATACCCCTCCGAAACAACTACTATTCTCTTAAAAAACCCAAAAACCAACCAACCAAACAAAAAAAACCAAACAAAAAACCCAAACAAAAAAAACCCAACTAAACCAGAACAACAACAACAAAAAGAGCTAAAAAACCAGCATTTAGATCAAAACAATCAGTGAGGGGGGAAAAAACCAAACAAAACAAAAAAATGAACAACAAAAACCAAACAACATATGTAACACACCGAACCTGTCTTCATGTTACTTGTTATCTGGGCATACAAAATTACATTCAATGTTTTAAAATGTTTAAATGTCTTGGCATGTTTATCCTGATTTTGTTAAGTATTACTTCATAAGGTGAATTGTCTCCTTGCTAAGTCTCACCCCTGTGCGTTGGAATTTGCTGGACATGATTTTGTGATGTTAGAAAGGAAAGCAAGGCTCCAAGGCATGGTTAAGGGAGCAGCAGAGGAATGTGAAAAAGAAGCTGGGTGAGATTTTGCACTCTTGCCACCAAACCAGCAGCCGGCGTAGATGAGACAGTGTTACAAGTTTAGAACAGCTGCCAACTAATGTTTGATCAGGGATAAAATATGCCAAGGTGACAACATCTTGCTCCCCTGCATTTCAGGGACTATCATTAAAAATGCAGCAAGGCTCGTACAGGCCCAGAAGGTCCTATGTTCTCTCAAGATACAAGGGAGAGAGACAAGTTCACAAGATGTCAAGAACAATATCCATTTGTGTTTACTATTCAAACCCACTGAGTAACCTTTCTATGCATGTTTGTACTAAGGACCATTGAGAATTTGGGGAGGGGGGATGGGGAAGGGCTGCTTACAACAAGGGGCGAGGCAGCCATGGAAGAACAAATGTGTGTTTGGGAAGTGGAAAGACGCTGCTGCACAGCTAAATGGCTTCTCTGGGGGAGAAAAAAAGAAATGCAAGATGAAAAGATATGTACATTTATAGAGAAAAACACCTAGAAAAGCTGCAGCACAGCTACAAGTTACTGTCCGCAGCCTCTTCCCTCCGCCCCTTTTAATAATATATTGATGCAAGCAGCTTGCGCATGCCAAACAAATTCTCTACATAAAAAGTCAACTGTCGGAAGGAGGCTCATCAATCTGGCAAAGTGCACTCAGGTAGAATGCCTCTTGGGGAGCCTGCTCCGGCAGCCACGCTGCTTGAGGGAAAGGGATCACTCCAGCTGATGGGCTCTTAAATGTTCAGTGCAGAGTCTTGCCACCAGTTTACAGGAAAGGGAGTTGTTTTTTCAAGAATGATGGCAATTTATTTCTCAGTGATATTATGGGAGGCTATTGCAGATAATTAAACTGTAGGAAGGTCTGCTGTTAAAATGGCAGAGACAGCTAGCCAAATTCACTGAATCAACACCTCTGGACTAGGGCAGCAACCAGAGCAGATCCAGAGATGTTCAGTTTGGAGTTCTTTGCTGCACTCTTCTAGGAGGCATGTCATGCATTCCCTCTCACAATTCTTATTGTCTTGTCATTTCTTCTTAGAATTGGAGGGAGAAGAGGAAATGTATTTATTTTTCTGCTGCACCTATGATTTTCCCATGTATGACAAAGAGATAACACAACTTTAGGAGTGCTATGCAGTGTTGTTGAGCAGCTACAAAAGACACTGCTAGAACAGTTGAATTAGGAAACACATTTTGTAGGTTCAACTATGATCGAAAATCACTTGCCTAATTAGCGTGGATCTGGTCTCCTTTTCTTCTGAGACTAATGGTAAAGACCCTATATATTTCTATAGACAATATCACAGGAATTAGCTAGATATTTTCCATAATTGTTTAATGTTTTAGAAACTGAGTCTGTGCTTTGGTTTTAACATCATAGAGGTTGTAGTAGTGATTATAATAAAAAAGCTTCGTGTTGTGGTGGGTGAACAATCTCTTAGACTGAGAACTGAAAGAGCAGGATGAAATTCTACTTTATTTTTAATAGAATGCTTAAACAGGACTTATTTTAAACATTTTCATAAGATTAAAAATAGTGTGGTTGGCTTAGTAAACCAGTTAGATAAAGATTGAAAGTTTACATGAATGATTTACCATCTATATTTTAGGAAAAGAAGCAAAAAAATATGTACACCTGGTTTTCATAAATGAACAGTCAATTAAAGTTTTTCAATTTTAAGATGATAATTGCAGGAAACATGGCAAATCACCATGAGTGCTAATCAAATTATCAGTTCTCAGGGAACTAAAAAAAAATCTTTATCTCAGTAGAGTTGCACTGATTTCTGCTAGGGTAGATGATTGTTAAAGGATAAGAGTATTGAGAAGGCTACATCAGAAGATTAGTTTTCCAAAACAGAATAAAGAATCTGTCACTATGAAAGTCATCTAGTTTGCTATCAGAGATGAGATCCTTTTGGCATCTTTCTTTACCAGTGCAGGCTGTATAAATAGGAGCCTCTAATATTAATCTAAAAATGTGACTTTACATATAGGTGGGTGACTAATACAAAGACAACACTAATACTTCTTCTTAAATTAGTTGTGGAGATGTTTTTCAGTTTTGATATAGTTGTTTAAGAGTTGATTTCGTTGAAAATGAGTCAGAATATCCATGCAATCTTTTTGGTTGGTTTAGCTGAATCCCGTTTTAGAGCAACAAAACTCCTATCTGTCAACCAAATGTGAATAAAACATTTCATATTGCCTGCATAGGAAACTCAGAAGAGCTTAATAAAGAGCCTTATTGCAGCCTTATGCTAACTTGAAAGACAGAGTATGCTACTCTGAAAAGAAAGTCTAAACCTTTTATGCTTTAGTAGCACTAGCATTCTTATTCCTTCAGAAGCCAGAAGAAGGTCAAGTAAACATGCAAAATATTTTTCTTTTCATGGGGAAGGTTGCTCAGAATTATTGCCTGTGTCCCACCTTAACTTTCTTCAAAATCACCATATCAGATACAGACATCATATGAAGGTACTACTAAATTTCAAACAAAAGCAGTAAAACAAAAAGTATGAAATTTAGAAAATTAGTGCTAAAAACCTTTTCAAATATTAAAACTTTGAAAGATCAACCAATTACAAAGACCAACCAAGTTCAACTGTAACAAACTTTTTATTTTTCGATCATTTGTTGTCATCCTTTCATCGTTTCCAGTTAAAGAAATTATGTGTTGCAAATAGCTACCTTATTTTTTTTTCTGCTGCACATATTCTTCTAATTAATTGAATTATGTCATATTCAGAGATCTGACGTTTAACTGGTCCCTCTGTGATGAAGAATTTTGACCATGCTGACAAATTTGTGACATCAGTGAAAATGATTAGCGTGAGCAGCAAGCAATTATAAGACGCCTCTATTCTATGTGGAAATATCAGCACTAATCACATCATTTTTTAAATCAAAAATAAACTGTTATGTTTTGGTTTGTGGCCTTTTTTTTGTTTTCCTTTTTTTGTTTGTTTGTTTGTTTTTTGGTTTTTTTGGTTGTTTTGTTTGTTTGTTTGTTTGTTTTTTGTTTACCCCCCACGTGCTTTTGTTTCTTGGTATGATCCTCATAATTCTGACTTCCTTTCTTTTACTACACCTTTTTCTCCTTTTTCCTTTTCTTCTGACCTGCATAGGTAGTTTTCCAAACTGGGCCAAAAGTTTGGATGTATGCAAAGAACTGTCTTAAATCTGGTATTTTCTTGGATTAGTTAGGAGAGTTAAAACACAAATATTGCCTTTCTACAGGTGAGACTGGGAACATTAGGAAACATTAAAAATATCAAAGGAAAGTGAAATAGTAACAAGCTATGTGAGAATTAAAATTGTGTTTTGTATGTAAAGGTTGTCAATCCTTTTAAGATTTTCACAAAGGTTTGTTAAAAATCCCATCTCCTAGACCCTCTTGATAGTGTCAGAATCTAAACACCCATTCATAAGAATGCAAACATTAAAAGATTTGTTCTCATGGAAAAAAAAAAAAAGTACGACAACACCTTAACATGTCACATGAAGGCATCACAAAGTTTCAAACAAATACAGAAATGCAAACTGAAGAATGATGTCACATTTCTATTCATATTTATACCTCACATTAACAGCACAGAGAATTTAGGATACTTTGAGTCTTAATAAGCTGGAAGGGATGACACAACATTGTCCACTGTCAGTTACTTCAATATCCCTTACTTTTTATTCTGTCCCTTGTTTGCTTTCCACATTGTTCATATTCAGAGCAGTCATTTTATTTTACCTGCTTGGGACCAACTTGACTTCCTCCTACACCACGCCTATTGATTCAACATGTTGAGAAAGTTTTCCTTCAACCATGTGACAGGTTATTAGCATTTTAGCCATCAGCATCAACATTGGGATATCTTCACTTGAAGATGAACAGATCTTCCACACACAGCTTGAACCTACCCCACTAGCAGATGCCACCCGCAGTTGGTATCAGTGGCACATGCACTCACAAAGGTGAGGGGGTTACGTAGTGCAGGTTTGGTGGCAGGTCTGTAACACATCAACAGTCCTACTGCTTTTACCAGGTGGATGTGCTCCTGATCTCCAGCCCCTTTTGGGAAACCACTTCAGAATTCATGATGGGTCCAGCCCAGCCCAGGCTTGTGCTGCAGCTATCACCAGAGAGGAATTGAGGTCACCAGGAAAGGGGATGAGACCAAAACTTTTTCCAGATTCTTTGCAATACATCATAAATGTCTGTACTTCTGTAAGCTCAGGCAAAATTTAAAGAACTAGTTATCTAATGTTTTATTTCTACCATTTCTGACTGTTTTATTTTTTATCCCAAACTTTCTAGTGGCCTGTGATTTTTAATTAACTTGTGCTAGAGCAGTATGTTACTGACAAACTTGGAAAACTTTGAGCTTTTTAAAGGGGAGTCTTCTCATTATGTGGGGTTTTCAGTGCTTGCTTGTCTCTACTAATTAGAAGTCATAAATTAATTATAACCCTGCTTTGCAAACCAGTAGGAAAAAACCCTGTGATATGCCAGATATGATTAAGATATAAGAGCATAGAATTTGAGAGCAAACAGGGAATTTTTATTGACTGGCTCATTTTTTAGCCTTTTTCTTGTGAAAATCATTTTCTCTATAAGAAGACCTCCTGCTTCATTTGCAAGTGGAGTTATGACTATTTTAGATCAACCTTTCAATGAAAGCCTAAAAATAAAATTTAAAAAAGATATACAAATATGCAAATACATACATCCTGTACTTGTGCCACAGAGAAGCAGCAAATAAAATCACAAACTGTCAGTATATAGCCTCAAGAAGAAGTGTATCTCTCCCTGGAAACCATTCCTCTTTTGCTTTACTGCAACAGAAGTAGTTATATAGGATTTGACACCTTTCCATCTCCACCTCAGTATGTCTTTACCAATCTGTCATAGACTTGAAATCGTGACACCAGTGTTCTTGTGTTAGTTCATCTTTATTTGCCTACTTGAAGAGTGGATCACCTAATACATGCTTGAATTTCTTCCTTCTATCTCCTTTATATTAACAGGTGCTTAGAAGTCCTGTCTCAGTTCTAAATAAAACCACATGAAACACACGACAATATGAAACACATTAGAACAGTCAATGGAAAAAAAAAATAATATCAGAAGGCCCATTATGTGTGTAACTTTACTGTTGTATTGAGATTTTCTGGCATGTGAGACCAAAAAGTGCAAATGAAAAGTAGTTTGTTATCGTAAGATGAATCAATCTTTTGTCATCTATTTCTGTTTGTTTGTGTTGGTTTTTATTGCAGTTCAAGAATTTTGATAAGAAGGTAAAAAACAAAGAAAAAGGGAAACCCAGTGGGTTTCTGCTTCATTATGTCACCTGCCTTTCATTTATGAGACTCAACATATTGTTAAAACCTCACCTCCAACACTGAACTGGCCTGAAAAAAATGTTAAGACCCTTCTGCTCACCTTTTCTTTTCTTTTAGTGTTTTTGGTGTCTTCTCCATATGATTCTTATCTTGTCACCTAATCTAGAGACCTGCTATGTCAAAGGACACCATCTCACTGATGCTGTCTGAATCGGTTCTGCCTGAGCCTGAATACACAATGACCCAGCCCAGTGAAGTGAGCCAGGGTACAGCAGATCAGCAGTATTGCTGACCTGCTTGGTGAAAGGCATCTGTCTCTGACTGCTCAGCTTCCCTGTATTCTGAGAATGTCAACAAAAACACATATCTCTACTCTCCTTTTTCTCTTTTGGGACTTTGTGTATTTTGTCACATTTAGAACTGAATGACAGAAATAACCTTTTCCTCCAACTAAGAAGGATAGCTTGACACAGAAAATTGACCTGGAGTCTTTTGTCTGAAGACAGTAATTTTTGATGAAAAAGGGACCGGTGGCAAATACTTTGCAACCTTTTTTTTTTTTTTTTTTTTTTTGTGTGTGTGTATGTGTGTGTGTGTGTTTCCTATTCTCTGCTTTCTAAAATTTGGCATGACTTTTAAAAACATTTGACATACAACTGATGAGATAAGTATTCTAAACTTTAAACTGGAGAAGTGTTTAAGTTTGTTGCTGTAGACTAACAGATCACGCATCTCTGACTCTCTGGTCCTATCACTTATTGAAGTGAAACAAAACCAAACCACAAATTCTTGCTCATCGAGAAGATGTGAGGCCCAATACTATGCTTGCTTTTGCTACAACCATTACTCCTCCACAGATACACAGAAATCTGCAGGAGTGGAGAAGACAAGGTTGTAAGGGATGCCGGACATTTTTAAGAGTCACCTTCCACAGAACTCCAAGTAGATTATAGGCTGTTTCTGGCAATATTTCTTATGAAGCTTGATGCCACTGTGCTCATTCAGGACATTACTGAAAGGTGGAGGAGGTTTTTGCTTTTATTAATAGTTTTAGCAAGAGTTGGATATTGATGAAAATGTCCATCTATCAGTGTAGGTGCTCTTCATGTGGCCTTGGCTGTTGGTTGCTGAGAATCTGTAGCAATAGTGTTGCTCTAATCTGTATTTTCCACACTGTGCCCAGTCTCTGTTCACAATCTGCTATCTCTTTCAAACATACATTCGCTGAACAAGCAATGACTATGGCAGTGTGTATGTTTTTTAATTAAGATATTAAGGTCTTTGGAATTCTTCAGACAGACATTCTGTCTGGTTTCCACCTGTCTTTTCAGATGCTGTGTGAAATCTTAAAAGGATTTCACAATGTATTTTTGAGTTTTTTTGCTTTTAGGAAGAAAAGTTTTGCTTCCTGGAAGAAAGATATGACCACAGAATGAAAGTAATGGTTTTGGCTTTTTTTTCACCCCCAGTGAATATCACACTGTTGTCAGCAATATTCACATGTTGTACACCTTGTATTTGGACTGAAAGTGGTGTTGTATTTTCCTGAACACAGAAAAGTGCAGAAAGAACACACTGTAATGAAGGCTCTGCATGCCAGTTTTAACTAAGCTACTATAGAGTGTTGCTAGAAATTTTCATTTGTTTCTCTAAGAATTTTTTTTTTTTATATTTTACTGTGGGATTATTATCTCTTACATCTTAAAATGATTATCCTATTCTGCTTTGGTTTTCTTTAGAATGTTTTTCACTGTTTCACATTCAATATTTTTTTTCTTGTTCTTAAGTTGAATATCTGCTTCAAGTTTCTCTTCAAAGACCTAATGATTAGTCTATTGTTTTGTTTAAAGGGTTTCCTTTTCTCAAATTCTGCAATAGTGTTATTTTCATTTCTTTTCAGACACTGCAGTGGTCTTTTGCCCTAGTGGTTGTTTTAAGTTGTTCCTTCATATTCCCTACTCCCTCATGGTTTTCACTATTTTTCATTTTAGCAATGAACTTGAGCTGACTTAATCTGTCTCTTAGGGAAAAAATCATCTTTGAATTTTCTTCTGGCATGAACACTTACAATATTTTCAGAGGTGATTGGAAAAGAAAGTAGTGACTTTTATAATTTTGAATACGTCTTCTGTATCAGCTTTTATTGATTATCATTTTCCCATAGGTTTCTCTATGAGCTAGGTACCAATTAAAGTCTCATATGGACTCTGTGAATTTAATACAGCTTCTCTTTAGTTAAGAAACACAAATGTACTCTGTGGTTACTATGATGATGCTTTGAACACATTCTTTAAACACGGACTATTTTCTTCAGGAGTGTCATGAAAAAGTATTATCTTAGGTCTCAAGAACTGATGTTTGTGTTTTGCTTTGTGGAGTTTTTCAGGAAGATTTTTTTTTCTTGTTCTCACTGTCATCTGAATCAAAATATAAAGTTCATTCATTTTGTCTATGTGTTTAATTTTTAATTTCTTATGTTTCTGACTAATTCAAAGTGTGTACATATAGAGATACAGTACTTTGATATATATGCCCAAGAGAAAAATGCATTATATGTTGTCTATTAGGCTTACATAATAATTATTGACAAATATTCTTACTTTCTTTCTTTGGAATCTTATTTTAAAATATTGTTCTGGTCTCAGATATTGACTTCAGCAAAATCAAAACTGCAAGGGCCACAAGAAAAATTAAAGATTCCCAACTGCACTATAGCTTCAGAGTTTCACTTAAGAGACATGACAGGGATGGGAAGACTTGCTAGTTTTGAGTTTTTTGCTTTTGCAATATTAAAAACAGGAAGTATCAGTACTAGTTTTGCTTAATGTTTATGTACATATCTACAAATGTGTATTCACTCTCATTATGCTTCTGTTTGGGTATCAGACACTTTTATCCGTGAATTTTAACATCCTTTCTGCATGTCTTTCTAATTATGAGGTTGAAAAAAAAGAATTACTCTTGTAATTCTACTCATGATTTATAATTTCAGAAAACCCTATGTGCAAACCTGCATTCCAAATATCCTCATTTAAAAATGGACTGCTGTAATTATACGATCATTTCATTCCAAATCTGCAGGGGACAGCAACTCAATAGAAAGCATGAAAAAATTAATGAGAAGCTTAATTATAATAATATCATTAAATTCTGATAAGAGAAAAAGTCTAACTTTGCTTTATTTTAGCTTGGACCCTTGATATAATTTTGTTATGGTATGATAATGATACTTTCTCAATTTTTAGACACTAATATTGTAATGGCAAAGGCTGGATAGTTTTAATTTTCCTTTCCCTTTCTTTTTTGTTTCTTTTACATGAAAGTAAAAAAAAAAAAGAAAAACAAATAAAAAGAAAACCTCTTTTCATTGTAAATGTATGTGGCTAAGATCTAATATCATTTAATTCATATCTCATATCAACTGTAGATTTCCCATCAATATTTAGCACTTTACAGAAAATTTTAACAACCATTGCATAATTTTTCACAAAAACATACTTGTTCCTTTACAATTCAAGGCTTGAATACTTTCATTCATAGTAACTGAAGACAGGATCTTCTAGATGCATTACTTTTTACTTTCAAGAACAATGTACTAATGATAACAGCCAAACTTCAGTTACCATGGCTACAGAAGGGAGGTTGCATTCATGGTTTATTAATATTTAGCAGATATCAGAATTTCCCTATTTTTTCCCATCTCCAATCTAGATAATTTACAGAAGTTATTTATAAAGAGCACAACGTTCCTGAACACACAGCCCCAATGATGACAAATGTTTAAACGTGGAGTGCATTAGTGTGGCATCAGACATTGTCAATAATGCATGCTTACCACCATTTAATTATTTTGAAAACATCTGTTGAAGTACAATACGTTCCAGAGGGGAATAAGGAAGTCAAGTGCATTAGTGACTCTGTTAACCACATTTCACTCTATAACATAACCCTAAAGGGAAGACCAGGATTCAAGGACATGAAGATAATGATAAAATTCATCTTCACTTTTGGTCTTGGTAGTTAAGGAAGTGGCTTAGATAAATCTTTTTCGTAGGGTTGGTTTTCCAAAATTTTTAAGATAGGGCTAAAATATTGTATTAGAACACATATCAGAAACTCTTTATATTTTCCATAGCACACCTGAATGTTTGCCATTTGTCTTCTGGAAGATGCTAAATAATTACTAATACAGTGTGATGTCATTTTACAAGTGAAGATTACTTTACTCTTAGATCTGAGTAAGGAAGAGCTTGTAAGCTTCCTCTTCTTAGTCCTTTTGCCTTTCTCTCATGTAGTGTTTGGTTTCATCTAGAAATAAACCATTTTTTTTTTTCTGTTTTGTTTTTCCAAGCTTACTTTGACTACTAGGAACTATTAAAAAAATCCCCAAAAAATCCCCATATTGCTGGTTTCAGAGACAGTTCAGAGACTGTTCAGAGACAGTTTATTTGTGGCTATTTAAAATCATTCAACTATTAACATTTCATTGCAGCATCTTGCATATATTACTTAGGGAAGAAATGCAGGATGGTTATTGATATCCTGTCTGATGTATTTCACTCAAATAGTTCTCTCATCATACTCTTTTTTTGTGAACAGCATCGAGGATCATTGTGAAGTCAACTTAGCAGGTCATGGTTACTGGTACTAGGAGCTAATAGACTTCTAGTCATGATGTGCCAATATGGATACACCACAGGTAGTATAAGGCAATAGTCTTACTTTATGTGGTCATGAATTCAGAAATGGACAGTATGTTCCTCTAACTGCTGCACAGAAAGGAAGGGGAGCAAATAATGAATACAAGAGCCCAGCATGTCACACTCAGTGGTTAAACTTCCCTGGAAGTCCTCGAACCTAGTCATTGGAGGTAGCCTGAAGCCTCTGAAGAACAGTGCAGAAGGTTCAAGCAAGGTAACTCCCTGGGGAGCTGACAGCAGCACCCAGCAGGGAACAATCAATGCTGATCTGAAGGGATCTGTATGTGGCTGAAAATGCTAAGTGGAAAATAACACTGTACAAAAACAGCAAGAAAGGGCAGACTTGTGAAGAAGAGGTTATACTTTGGTCATGGAGAGAAACTTCCAGTTGGGAGAAACTAGGAAGCTTAAGAGAGAGGGAAAACTCAGGTTGAATTGAGCAAATTAAAAGACAGCAGTACACTGCACCAGTCTGCAGCCTGATGTATTCCAGAGGTGGCAGAACAAGGCAGAGTCCTGTCTTCAGTAATGAACACAGTCTGGTATCCTCAGCTTCCCTGGCTCAGGGGGGAGAGACTGGACTAAATCCTCCAGCAGTGTTTGAATCCACTTAAAAAGTGATTAACTTTCAGAACGGTGAGCATATCTATCTATTGACTGTAGGGGAAACATGGTTGATGAGATTCCTAACTGAGGCCCTGTCATGAAACATTCAGAGTTTGGTGACATGAATCCAGGCTGGGAGTATATGGGGTTAATGGTCCTATATCTTTATCTCAGCAGGCAGCCAGTACTAGTGTTAATAGCAGGGAACTCTCTGAGAGCAGTTAGAGAAATTCTGGGGAGCTCCACTGCTTTGTGGTCCCTTTCATCAGCATCTTTAGTATGACAAATAGCTTGAGGCTGCCTACCAGCTAGTTATTTTTAAAGGTGTGTGAAAGTGGATGGAAACATCTGTTTAAAGCCACCATTTTGAACTGTCTTTTCAATGATGTAAAAAACTCACCAACCTAATTTAAGTTGAATATGCATAGCTTCATTTTCACCAATATATTTTTTCCATGTCTTGATTTTTCACTTGAAAGGCTCATTTGTCCATATAAACTAGATCGCCTATTGGGAAAAGAACAATGAATTAAAGACTGAATCTTTCTGCAGACATAATCCTGAACTGCACAGCTCATAATCACCCTTCATTCTAAGTCACAAATGACAGATATCACATAGCTCATTCAACGTATTTTTGAAAACACTAGAAGACACTTATGGGTAGAATTTTTACGTTCTTCCTAGTCCCCTCTGCAGATAGGTGAGAAGAGGATGAATTTTTCACCAAAATCTTCTGATCGTCATAAAGAAGTCAATGCTAGAGAGGATGTTTATACCAAGAAAAAAAACTCCATAGAAAGACAGTGGCAGAGACTCCAGTACAACATGACCCCAAGTTCAGTGCAGTGAACAAAGTCCCAGTTTGTGCTCAAAGAATGTTTCTAGGGAAAAGCTTTTATAATATGCAATCACAAAGCAGCTATAGAAATTGCTGTTGCATTTACATGGTTGTGGAAATGATAAAATAGTGTTAGCAATTCTGCAATTCTTGAATTCCTGGTCTTGGCACTTTACTTCTATATTGTCTTTTTTCAAATCTCAACACATTGTTTTCAGAAATTAAATCCATTATACTTTATGTTGTGCATGTTGTAAACATGGTAGTCACGTATATATGATGCAGCTGTTTATTTTCAGCTGTTTGTTGGGTCTTCTTTATGTTATTTCAACTTCTGAGGTTTCTTGTGCCTTTTGAAATATGACAGTTCAGAAATAGTTACAATAGAGAACTGGCTGCTTATAGTGGTTTTTTCCTACCACTTCACATCGAAAACATATTGTTTGTTATTTAGTTCCAACTTTTAGCTTTTTAAAATGGAACAGTCAGAGAATACACAAAAGTTTATGCCAGTGAGTTCTTTCCATACACTGTCAGTCAAAGGAAAAAAAAAGTCTGCATATTTAACATAATTTAACAACTCTAGAGCCTGAGCAATTATCCTAATAGCAGGGAACCAGGCCCTACTGGTAAGTTTTATCCTCCCTTTGTCAGGCTTGTTTCTTTGATATTAGTATCTAGATGCACACCACAGGGTGAAACTAGGCTTTATTAAAGGAGGGTCAGCACTCCACT
The DNA here is from genome assembly GCA_035583185.1 of Anabacerthia variegaticeps. Classification (NCBI taxonomy): domain Eukaryota; kingdom Metazoa; phylum Chordata; class Aves; order Passeriformes; family Furnariidae; genus Anabacerthia; species Anabacerthia variegaticeps. Next base: position 86,413,826 of record JAWWEW010000078.1, read on the forward strand.
AATCTAATTTAAAAGCATTAAGGGGAATAAAGGAGCATTAATTGATTTGTTGGGAGGGTTCTGACTCCAGCCAACCCAATCTTGCTGTTTACATTCTCTCTTCGTTTAGACTATATTGAAAAAAAGGTACTGGAGCAGTAGTGCAATATATATTGTATTTTGTCTTTAATTTTAAAAAAAATATATTAAGCAGATGACACATTTAAAGTAAACTGATTTAAAACATCATATATTTCAGTAGTCAGTAAAGACTCAGTTTTAACAAAATGGTAACAACTCTGTAAAAACTAGTCTTTAGCACTAAGGAATTAGACTTCTTCATAAGTATAGAGTAGGCTGCTTGCAGAAAGGTGAACTACATGCTATGTAAAAGTAACATTACCAGGACAACATTGAAACAAATGAGAAAATTATTATTGGAATTGTCTGCATGTGTTTGGATAATAAATAAAAGAATCACAAGTTTCAATTGTTGAAAAATTCTACATTTACCAGTGAAAGTTTTGCAGTTCAGATTCTAAGATGTATTCGGAGGACATGGATTTTTGTTTCATAATTTGCTTTTCCCAATGGTTCCCATCTCCTCTCACCCTTTTCTTTTATATGCAGTAAAAAAAGCTAGAAGAACAAAGGAAGTATAGTAACAGCCTGGAGAGGAAAAAAAAACCCCATATGGAAGTTGTTCTCTGTGCATAAAAAGCATGGACACTCATTTTTTATGGATTCATACCAAAGATTGATGAAGTTGGCATTTAAGAAGGTTCAGTCTCTGATTGAAAATGTGATTGACGTTTTCCCACAGTGGGAGTTTTCACCAGATTCCCTTCAGTGTGGATTCTCTCCACGTGAGCCTTTTCTTCAATGGGGACAATAATAAATGTTTAACAATGTCTATTTTGACAAGGTTTGTAGGAGTTATTCCCTCCAACAAATCTACTCTTCTGTCATATTTGGATGACTGTGGCCAGAGATAGAAAACTTGCTGGAGGGAACACAAGCTTTCATGTTTGATAGTAAGATTTTGCTGGGAGAAAAGTGAAACACAAATGTTTCTAGAATTTAGATTTAAAAAAAAATAAATACACTTGAAAAATACATGTAATTCATGTAAAAATACTTGTAATTCTTGATAGTATTTTCAGGTTCTCTGAGCCATGATCATCATAAATTATTTTCAAACACTTCTAGTCAAGAATTTACAAATGCTTAAGTTGCTTTACAGAGTGCAAGCAGTAAAAAAAGACAAAAGATGTTTTCACACCTCTGTGTGATCAGTTCCATATACTAGAAGAGTTGATAAAGCTCTTGTTTAAACTGATATCAATTGTCTGAAATTAATCAAACGCATGAATTCACATTTCTTGCACAATTCATTGTGGTGGCAATTTGAGCCTCCACAGAGTATGTTGTAGATTTAAGCTTTCATTATATATCAATGGAGAACTTATTCATGCATCTAACATAGATCCTAATGGAGGGAAACAATCTTGAAAGAACTAGAACCTTTCCAGGGAAAATTCCATGTCTATTAAAATGAGGGACAGTTGTGTGTGCCAAAGTTAAGGGAACAGTTGTGCTCCTATGCACGGGATAAAACCCCTGGATTTATATGTTGCAGTGGGTCATCAGGCCTCTGAGATACCTAAACTTCCATATGTGCATAGCTATAGTGAAGGAGCCCCTCCCCACAGGGACTGAGGTAGTAAAGGTTTACCTGCATCACTCTGGAGACATGACATAGTGACAAGAATTTTCCTGGTGCTTGAGACTAACTTTATGGAGTATTCTATTCCACATCTCCCTAGCCAAAGCAACACAGCTACAGAAAATGAGGCACTTGTGAGATATGATCATAGTCACTGTTATTCACTCACTCTGTCCCAGTTATAGCAAAAGCACCTATCTTTTACAAAGCTTCCCAGCAGTCAGAGAGCTTGAGAACCCAAATCTCAGCCATGAGCTGTAGATACCACCCTTCTCAGGGAGTTCTGAGAAGCTGTTACTGCTCTTCAGGTGACTTGGAGAGGAATGGGGAGTTACTAAATCTTTCTCCAGAAACCACAAACAGTATAGGGAAAAGGTCAGATCCCACAGTTTTTCTGCCCCAGAAGCATCTAGGCTGCTGCTTTTTGCCCCATAAACTGTGTTCCATACACTGGCACAGCAGTCCATTCTTTTTGAGGGCAAACTGGGAGTATCTATTGAAAACACTTGCAGCCTCTGGGGCTAGAGCACTCCTTTGCTCTGGGTCTCAACTCCTTGAAGTCATCACCCACCTCATGACAGAGAGAATGCCCAACTAGAAATCTGTGCCTTCATGAGAGGTATTCATATGTCCCTTTTATTATGGGGTAAGAAGAAGTTGTTTTTCTTCTTTCCCAGCCCTTCCTTACAGAATCACATGGTCTGGAATTCTGATTCCTTCAACTGGACTCAATAGTAGCTATAATTAAATTTTGAAAATCTATGCTGGAAAGAAGACATTTTGGGAATAAATGTGATGATCTGCTCTGCTAGATTTCTCTTGAGAAAGTGAAGTTATTCACCTGCAGTTCATATCCTACAGAGATCAAATATAATTTAATTAACAGTTTCTTAATTTTTCTCTATGTAAAAGAGTTCTGGTAATATCTGCTTCATTTTTTCATCTGATTTCTGACTGACTTTTGAAAAATTTAAAATATAGCTTGATGAATACTAAAACACAGCATTTGCAAACACCTGTTTCAAGTATTTCAGCTTTTCAACTTTTACCAGGTCAGTTTTTATTTAAATTCTGACTCTTTTTATGTCTGCCTTAATATACAGCAACATTTGCTTTTCATGTTTATATAATGAGAATGTCACTGCCAAATAAACTAGTTAAAAAAAATCATACTTTTTGATTTTGCAACCTTGAAATAGTTTTCGCTTCTGTTTTCTTAAACTGTTTGCATATTTAAAAGAAGGCAAAACTCACAGCTGACAACCAGCTTTCCTGCAGTAAGAGACAGAGGACAGAGTTTTTCATGCTGAAGTAATTTCAAGGTATCTGAAGGCTCAACTCAGACACTTACATTGGAATGAGGGTACCGCTGTTAACTACTGCAGCTAAAGTTCTTACATTTTTTGTACAGGCCTGTTATCACACTACTCTAGACAAAATTTGGGAAAGCCAGAATAGAGCACTTTAAAAGGCAGAATCCATCACAAAAAAACAAAGCCGAAAAAAAAAAAAAAAAAGCGTTGTGTATTTTTAAGATCTCTCCACACCTTTTTTTTTTTTCCTCTGGAAGCCATGCTTCTTCAATAATTCAGGAGGAGCAAGAACCAGCAGATCTTACAGCATATTTGATGTGCCAGCAAACAGACTGGAGATTGTTTCATTTCAATTAGCCCCTTTGTTGCCAACAAAAGACTGACAAACACACTGAGAGAGGGACAGGCATATGGCAATTTTACTTTCCACTTTGCTTTTTATTTGAGGATAGTCCTCTTATCATAGGCTCTCACCGATTCCCCTGCCTTGTGCCCGCTTCCTCCTTTGCCGTACGTTATCCATTATTGTTCCCTGGGTATCATCTTACTTGGGATCAACTGATTCTCTCCAGCACAAAAATAAGACGACGTATTCTTTTTCAGCCTCTTCTGATCTCCCAGGCTAATTGGCTCAGGTGTAAACCAAGCCAGCAGGGCTGTGACTTTGATGTGACACTTTAGAGCAGCGCACCTGGTAACATCCCTGTTTGTGTGTCAAATACCAGCCGGCCCTGCCTGCTGCTCAAACCCAGCTAATAAAAACGCTAGTAATCATGTTGTATTACAAGGCTCAAATTCATGCTGTTACTTTATTGCAAGGTTGTCATTAATTTTGCAGGGTGAACCTGGAATCTGATCTGACCTGTTTTTAATAAGTGTGGGTCTGTGTGCAAGTGTGTAAGTGAGTGACAGAAAGGTGACTGCCAGCTGTTTCTTCTTTACATATGGTGTTATCCTTTGCTTTGATCAATAATGCTGTTTCACTTTAAAAAGAAACTCGTTTTGTAAAGATGCAGAAGAGGGCCCTTCCTACATCTCCTGTCTCTGCAGTTTATGTGTAAAGCATACAGAACTAAGGGAAGGTCAGTCAACAATCAGTAATATCTTACTGCTTTGCTAGAGACTCTTTGCCTCTTTTGCTCTGTAGAGCTGGACCTGTCATTGAACAGTTATCTTATTACTGTTGCTTGCAATGGTATTTGGTAGAACTACAAATGTGAGTAAAGCGTGGGAAAAAATAATTATTTTTAAAAAATTGCAAAAGAAAGTCACATCTAAAATTAATAAATCAAAATTCTTCTGAGTCACAAGGATTCTTTTTAACTCCAGTCTGGTACTTATTTAATTATTCTTGCATATATATAAAACTGTACATATATATGTACATATACACCTTTGCATTTTAAAATACAAAGTATTTTTTATTGTGGGAAAAATGTTAAATCTTGTAAAACTTTGTGTAATTATAACCAAAAATTCCTGCAAAATTTAACAAAGATGTTATCAACAATGATTTTATTGTCTTATCAGCCATAAACCACTAGAATTTTGAGTTAGGCATGCAGGATAACAATAAGATGATTTTTTTTTAATATAGAATTGTCGTCAAATGACTTTTGATCATTGCTCTTAGTCCTTTTGGTCATAGTAGAGAAATATTTTTGAATGCTGTAGATGGAGACACATTGCAGAGAAGCCCAAATGCATGAGAACTTGGAACAAGGTAAACTACTAAGTAATTAACAGAACAGATTAGTGACTTTTTTGGAATTTAATGAGAATTATAACTTATTTGTGGAGATCCTTGGATAAAAATCTAAAATCCTAAATTAAAAATTAGAAAGCAAAAAATCATTGAAGGTGGAAAAAATAAGCATTAAAGGTTTATTTTCTTTCTCTCTCTCTCTTTTTATTTTTCCTCCTCAAATCCATGGAACATAGATTTTGAGCTTTCAGTTTTGTATCATGGCCTGGAATCCTTAGAAAAATTCTGGAAACCAGCACCTTAAACTGAGCTCCTCAGCATTACAAAGTAAGCAATTTAGTGCTCTATCTGCACGGCAGGCACTATTGCCTGTAATGACTAATAAAGCTCTGTGAGATATTTCCAAATCAGAGGTGCTTTATACTGCCATAAATAAGTTCCTGTGAGTTAAAATTCACTATACCTATAGAAGAACAGTAAATTTACAATGCCCAAGACTCGAGTTATTTAAACATGAAAATAATAGTTGTTCAAACAAAAATTTTGTCTGGTAAAATTCTTCCAAGTTTTACAAACAGTAATTTGCTGTTAGACTCAATTTTACCTAAGGTTTTCTTGAATTGTCTGTGCAGAAGGGCTGAAAAGCACATTGAAGGTACATGTGTCAAAACAAACTGAAAAAAACGTCTCAGATATTCCTGATAAAACCAGAGAGATGAAATAAAATAACTTTACACAACTTTTGCATCTTCAGTATACTCATGATTCAAGAAGACTAAAAGTAAAGCAATTCATCAGATTAAAAATAAATCCAAAAGCTTATATAAAAATATAAGCAGTTAAAGAAGAAACCTGAAAAACATGCAACAAGGGGACAAAAATAATTTAGCACAGTTTTAAAATGTATGCCTGGAGACTTTTGTGGCCTATCCATTTCAGGTGACTGAATCTGTTACATTACATCCTTTTCTGATCATGTCATTATTAGAAATAGAAGAAGAAATTGGAGGTAGCTCAAAGGAATGAAAAAAAAAAAAAACAACTGGTAGGTAGAAGTGATTGATTTGCACAACAAATTTACATGTCAGAAGATCCATGTCTTTATTGTAATAGAAATTTTTTAGGGTTTTGCATTTGTTTCCTATATTGACTTCAGTGAGAACGTTAATAGACTCTCACAGAATCAGGTAAAGATCAGAAGAGCAAAGTCATAATTGAGGGATATTTTGATGAAATTAGAGGAAACCATCAACTCCTATCATAGAAATTTAGCTAAAAGTTGAATATATGGGAAATATTTCCTTGCTATTTGATTTGCACACTAGGGAAAGCCTCTTCATCTGCGCTTCTAACCTGCACAGAACAACCCAGTGATGAAGAAAGAGAATGGAACACAATTTCTGTCTCACTTTCCTGACTTTCAAGAGGTCTGGGGCCACTGAAATCTTACTCCTTTCTTCCCTCTTAGAAAAATATGTTTCCCACTCCATCTTGGAAAAGGTTTGAGAAACCCTTTCTTATCTACCTCCTAAAGTCACAAGTGGAGTGTGCCCTTCCTTTCATAAGTAGTTTTTTAATATTCTCTTGAAATACAGCAAGATATTGGGAATGGAAATCTGAGAAGACATACCTACTTTTACCACTAATAGAAGGCAGTTGAAAATAACCCTACTGTTGTCTACTGCAACAAGTTGCAGCTTATGTTTTGGTGTGTTATTGTTGCTGATTGATGGAAATATAAAAACAAAACTTCATTTTACTCCTACTCTGTGTCTCAAGGAACAAAGCTGTAAGAAGCTCTGCCATTTTTTAATTTTTATATTTTTTTTTTGTGACCTATTCTTGTGGATCTGTAGGAGAATATCGTGCTTAAGGCAAGTTGTGAAGTAGGAGTTAGCTTTCATGGGAGGCAGAATCAAATTCAATTGGAAGACAATACATTTTAGCTTTCTATAGGGCATCAGTTACCTAGCTTAATAATGAGAAAAAATAATAACAACTTGAGTTTTTTTTAATTCTTGGTAGAAGTCACAGGAGAGGTAGAAATCATATAGTTGAACTGAACTGGTTTTCTTCACCCAAGTCATCTCTACTACAGTATGTAAAAATACCTAAAATATGGAAGTTCTGCCTGTATTTTGCAACTTCTTTTGCTGCTTTGGCCTTTTTTTTTTTTTAAATTTTTACCCCCTAAAATATACAGATACTTAAAAGTTCCATTTTTCTCTCTAATTTGCAAGTAAACATAGTCGTTATTTGAATAAATTAATAATTTAAATTCTTACTGACACAGTCCTAAGCCTGCATTTTTTCTGGTGTTCTTTGGAGACTTTCCCTTATGCACCCTTGACATTTCTAGGGTGGTAGTGAAATAGTGTGTCTTAAAATAGTCTTAAAACCTGGCCTTTGGATTTTAATTCTTACTGAGGGTAGGGCCTACAGAGGAAGAAACTGTTTTGACTGTTCACCCTTAGTCCTGAAATTGGTACTAAGTAACAAAAAGAAAGTAAATTAAATCAGTGTTTGTCTGGCACAAAAGGGACAGCCTAAAAGAATATGTAAGACATCATAATATATAAGTACTTTATTAAAACAATTGTGGGCCAGATTCTGTTCTTTACTTAGGTACTTTCTTGTATAATAAGGTTTAGTAACTCAAGCGAGGGCCAGATATCTCTTTTAGGAAGGTTTATTATCTGGCACCAGAGAATCCCTCAATCTGTGCAGCTGCTCCTCTTCTATTGCCTTTCAGTAGTATGATGGAGTAGCTTCTTCATTATCACTACCCGTCTCCTTTGCATGCAACACTTCTGCACATGTTCCTTTCAAGGGGACACTTTCTTATACTGTGGAGCAAAGCATGACCTGCTTTGCTAGTAATGAGGATGCCAGTTTATCGTTCTGCAAAAAGTGAGCTTCCTTAAGTGGTATGTTCACATATACATAAAGATTGTTGTAAGAAGCACCATAGTGGTAACTAATCTGTTACTGACATCCATGAGAAGTAGGAATTCAAGCCCTTAGTAGTACCTGAAACCCCTCTCCCCAGCACCATCAACAGAGATCGCTTTGGGAAATGTAGCTGGAGTATTGTCTGTAAAGAATTTTATAAAATCTCTTTTTCCATGAGAGAGTAGAAAGATTTCCCTCTTTTTGTCTCACTTTCTTTGCAACAATTGTAATGATACAATTATTTAATTATTAATGGTTTATTCACATTAATTTTTTTTTAGACTGTAATTATTTTTTCCCAACACACAACTGAGAATACAATGTCCTCTTACAACTTTCATCCTCCTTCAGTACATACCTTCAGACAAGTTTTCACACTGTGATTTTCAGCATTTGTTAGAAGAGCTGTGGGATATGTGTCATTGAGAAGGGAATCCCAAAACAACTGACTACAGAAGACTGCACAGTATGAGTTCGGTGATGCTGTACTTTTTACCTTTCTAGAGGAAGTTTCCAAGAAGAGTGTGACAAACTTTTAACATGGTTGTCAATACACACACGTTTATTGAAGTTGAAAAAAAATTGGGGATCAAATGTATTTTAGTGATAGCTATTCTGCTTCTTCAACAAATGTCCAGCCCTCCCCATTCTTTGAAAGCATGCTTTACTATATTATTTGCTTTAATCCATCCTTTGTTTTCCTGTTTGTTTTAATGAAAAACCTGCCTCACTGCTTTCTTTGGAGTAAACATCAGAAAGAAAAGAAACAAGCCCTACCTAGTTTTCTGGTTAACTGAAATCTGCAAGGAGAAACTCCATTCACGAGTACAGAAACTCCCTATATAAGTCAGAAATATAAGTTTGTGTGAAGTTTTCTGTTCTCTTTTGCTTTTCTTGCTTGCTTTGTTTTCCTCCTTTTCCTAAAGGTGAGAAACTATATTCTGGTCTAATTTCCACCATTGATCTTGTAACACATGGTCACATTTTCTTCTCTCTTTGATTTTCCTCACTTTCTCTTACTTATTTTCATCCCTTTCTCTTGGCTGTTTTGCAAAATATATGCACAACCCTTTTACCCTTAAGGCTAACACAACACTGGTTTATTCAGTCTCCACAAATATTGTTTGGTTTTGATTTCTTGGCTCTGAATGCCATCCAGAACACTATGCAGTTAGATTGGTGACCATGACTATGGATGTTGAAGTAACCACAGAAAAGTTTTACTGTCATTTTGTGATGAACAGTCTCTCTGCAGAATTTATTTCCCATTTCTGTTACCCTTCTCTGGATGACTGGGTCAAATGCAACCCAGGGAGGGAGAGACAGGGAGACTGCCTCTTTCCTCAGAAAGCAAATGAATATATTGTGGCAGAAAGGTTTGGAGACCTCAGGGTGTGGCGGAAGAAGGTGCAAATCTGGGAGTATGCAGCTCCTGCAGCGAGATCGAGACACCACAGGAAAGAGCAAGGATCAAACAAGCAGGCTTCTAAGGGGATGAAAATAATGTAGCAGAGCCTGAAGAGAACAAAGGCAGAGCTTGCTGCAACTCAGAAACCTCTGAATTGCTCACCTAGGAGAGAGACACAAAGAACAGGCAGATAGCTGACTGTAGAAACTATTCTCATTTCCATTCTGCCTTTTCTGCTTTCTTTGAGTTCAGTCAAATAATGCTTCTTGCAATTATTAAGAGGATTATTATTAATAGTGTCACTAATAGAAGTCTTGTTGGAAGCCTTTTCGTCTCCTTTTCGAGCTCCTTTTAAGAGGTCATGTGGGTAGACCCACCTGCAAGATTTCAGTCCACACAAAATCCTGCCACAGGAACATATCAGACTATGTATGGATGGCAGGGAAAAACAAGTATCCTACCTTGGATCAATATTCAGATCTGTTTCTTTAAAAAAAAAACAAAACACAACAAAAAACAAACCTTTGTTACATTTTTAGCTGTTTTGTGCAGGTCTTTAATATTCAGATGAATCATTAATTAGTTCTCTGATCTCCCTCCCAACATTTATGAAGTATCTTAAGAAATCAAAGAAAGGAGGGAGGTGACCTTACATGGGGACAAGCACAGTAGCTACTGTTAGTTTTCCTGCTAAACAGTTTCTGACTAAAGTGTAATTGCAATGTGTTCTACTTCCAGCAGTATGTCTTTTAAGACAAAGAGGATAGTTCTAGTCAATTTATTACTCCTTTCCCATTTGTTCAGCCTGATGAACAATATGGCTGGTTTTGGCATTTTTTTAAAGAACACTATGGGTTTTTTGTAACAGAAAAGTTTTTTTCTCTTATTTGGTCTTTGAGACCTTTAATGATTGTAATAAAAGCAATGCATTGCCTAACTGATCCATCATATATTATTTTATTGTTGTTTTGGTTTTCAGTGCATAATTCTCTCTCTGAAACTATGTCTCATGGTACTTTTGTAAGTTATTTATAATTATCAGCTGTAATACTGAGTGCATTGAATAAAGATCATGATGTTTCCTTACAGTATGAAAACGTGATTACAATCTAGGTTTCTTTTTGGTATTTTTGACATTGGTGTCATTCTTATATAGCCTCCCATACATCCTAACACTCAAGCTTTAATATTTGGTGCCCAACTCATCTGAAACTATTTCTCTCCTTGTTTTATCTCACCTCCTGAGTTTGAAGTAATCTTTAATTTCATATTCATTGCACTTACTGTTTCCCATAGTACATGGGAATTCATCACATTCCCTTTGAAAAAGGGATTGTTTAACTGCTATTTACACAAATAGTGAGCTGGTTGAAGCTGTGACACAGTACTGTTTTTTTCAGAGAACCTAGGAAATTTCCCAAACCCATAATTTTCTTTTTCTTTAGTATCTTCTGTCTTTTAGGTCTTCTGATTCTTATTTTACATTCTGCTACTGTACCTCAGTGACTCAGCTTGTACTTTGGATTAGTTTCCTGTGTGTCTTATTTTTCTGAGGATATTTGTTCTGTTTTGTTTCTTCTTTACATTTAAGAAGTCAGTTTGTATTTCCTGCTTCAAGAAATTCCTTAATGTCATCCATTTCCTTCTCTACCCTGAAGCTACCTACAACACATCATGAAACATTTGTTCCTGTTTACTCTCCAAAGTAGTTTCTTACTTTTGGTTCTACTTGTAGAAATGATTCAAAGGTTTATAGTGACATTAACACTTTCATATCTGAGAGTATTTTCCCTTGTTTTCATGATCATACCTTTCATTTACTAATAATTATCCAGTTGTATCCTGCTACCTTCACATCTTTGATTTAAAACATGAACTTGTTGCTGCTTGTTTGGTTTTGGTCAGTTTTTTTATTGTGGTAAATTCCTCTAAGTAGAATTAATTATATGGGATTTTATCTCTCTAGAGATTAATTTAACCAAGTTTCTCTTCTTTTCTATAGTATATGCTGTTTCCCACTTTTCTAGCTGGCTGTAGATGGCTCTGTATCCATTACAATATTCAAGTATATTCATTACTTTAATATATTTTTTTTTTAGTGAAACTAACATTTTTCAATAAAACATACTTTTGTTAAAAAAAAAAAATAGTTATTTCTTGTAAATCAGCCAAAAGCATTTCATGTTGTTCCTTCCTGGGCACTTGGTGTTTTCTGTTAATGCTGCACCTTTACTGAAGTTTTCTGTGTCTGTCTTCATTTTCAGCACATTTCTTTTTTTACTTCTGCTTTTTCTGAAGATTAAATACTACTATTCCTGTCTTGCAGATTAAGACTTTGAAATTCACAATACCAGGGTTTTTTTTCAAGTTCAGGCATAATATGTCTGAAGAAGCCACATGAAGTTCTTTAACCCTCTAGTTCGGCTACATCTTTAATTTCATACATGATAAGGTTGAGCATACAGCTATAGGTGAAAAATATGTTCAGAGTGTAGCAAAATACTGCAAATTTTTGGCATTTTCTGACTCCAATCATGTGCATGCATTTTGTTCAGTAACTTATATGTTGCTGAAGTCTGTGATACTTCTTGAGCCACTCAAGCTAAAATGAAACTTTTCTTGCCCTGATACAATCAAGTAAGAATGCATTAGCATAAGAGTAGTTGTCCATAATATATACTATATTTTATTAATTAAGGCTGATTTTCATTTTCTAGTTCGTTGTTCTTGATCACTTTACCAGATTAACTTGTTCCAAATATTCAAGTTCAGAGATCATTTTGAGGATAAACCTGAAATAACTTTGTGGTTTCACGCTTCTCTCCTTTTCCAGATCATTAGAATACAAATGAGCAGTGCTGATCTTCGGGTGAGACACTGAGGCATCTTGATTTCACTCTTTTCCCACCATGAAACTTCTCATTCAATCCCCTTCTTCCTGTCAGTGGTGCTATTTGTGCAACACTGTCTTTAGCAGGAGGACCTTTCCCAAAGACTTTGTGAAGGTTCTTACACATTGCTTTAAGCAGCTCCTTTTCCAGGACTTTGTCAATATTTTCAAGCAATCTTAATGCATTTTTGTACCCCTACTTGTACCTCTCCTCATAGACACATGTTCTATATTAAGTCATGTCTTCCTTTGCTCAGCTACCTCCCAACCCTGGTTTCATGCAATTACCTTCACAAATAGACCATTTCAACTCTCTTTATGCAGGACTCCTCTTTTGTTTTCACCTGGCCTTCCCTGACCTGATCTCAGTGAGGTCAAGAATTGTTCTGAAATCCCATTAATCCCAGCCAAGATTACACCACATCTGGCTATCAGTGTTAGGCTAGCTGCTGTCTTCAAATACCGCATGATCAGCTGTTTTTGTAAAGCACCACAGAAAATCTTTGATATTAAGAAGTTTGGAAAAGCTAAAGAACACATGTGCTAAGAGACAAGTATTTGAGAAGGTTCATGAATGTTGAACTTATTTTTTTCCTTCTTTTTTATATTATTCTCCTGATGAATGCATTGAAATAGAGTGATTTTTGAAAACACAGCTTGAAGTAAAGTATTACTGTAACCAAGATTTTTGACAACTTACAAAACCTATTATGAATTCCCAGGATTAAAATATTTAAGGATAAACTTAAAGAGAATTAACAAAAAATGTTCGAGAATATAAATATGTAGTTTGGACACTCAGAGTACTGTAACTCTCTTATAGTGAGGTCATAAAGCTATTAATTTTAAAGACATGACAGATTATTTTCCTTTCTAATTTTTTTTTCATGGGCCCTGCACTGGAACTAAAGGAGGAGAGTCACTCAGGAAATGTTTTACTGTATACAGTGGAAGTGAAACCATTTTGTCTTGCAATATCAGAAACAGAAAGACCTTATTAAATATGTTTCTAATAACTGAGATAAAAAGATTATTATGTTTCAGAATCTTTCACTAATAGGAAAAATGCATTAAATCTATTGACAACATCAAGACAATATTTACTGCAACTGATTTTTTTTTTATACTCTAGCAGTACATTCATTCATTTGGATCAGATCAGTTGTTCATTAATGTCATTATCTCCCATCCAAGATTATCTGGGACAAACACTGAAGAAGAGAGTAAAAGAGGATATGTGCAGGAACTTACCCATTTCTATTTCCAGCTTCCAGAGGAAAGCTGAGCTGCTGCATTTAACAGCTCCTCTCCCATGAAGTTGTCTATCTGCATTTTAACTCAAATAGACTGTTGTAAAACATCGAAAAGCAGTAAGCTTCCATTTTGTAGGGGAGATTTAATATGTAATTTAGTTTTTTTGGTTTTTGTTGTTTGGGTTTTTTTTATTTTATATACATCATTGAAATATACACTTGGAAAAAATGGACAAAATATTGTTTCTGTCTAGAGAGATTTTTACCTTCACAGAGAAAGGCCAAGATAAACTTATCTTCAAAAGCTGAAACAAGAAGTCATGTCTTAGAACCCATAAACCTGAGAGAAGAACATTGCCACCAAGTAGACCAGGAAGTTGAGGGAAGCGGCACAAAACATTATATCTTGATTCGTTTTTTTCTTCTCTTTTGTTTATTGAGCAGAAAAACCATGATAAAAAACCAAGTCTTTTTACATTGTTACTTACTATTTGCTGCGCTAAAGTCTTTTCCCAGATTCATATAACTTCATCGTGGGAGGAAACATCAACTCTGTTCTGCCTTGGCTTGTATATCATTATGAAAGTGCCATGCTCACAGAACAATTCCCTGAGCAGCCTGTTTATAATTTCTTTCTTACTTGACCTGACTGTAGTTTTAGTATGGAAGTGTTGGGATCAGTGGGTGCGATGTGTTTGGGGAACACTGTGTGGATCCTAAAAAATCCCCTTTCCTAAAACATTTCCTGTAATCAGTAGATTTGCAAAAACACTTACCTATCTTTGTTGCCGAAACAGGTATATTTCACAAAGGCTTGTTTCTTAACCAGTTAAGGGCACCAATTTCTTTTTTTCCTATCTGCTCTCTGATCTTTGTCTTGCCTGTCATGCATCCAGATGAGGAATCTCTCACTACATTACTTTTCTACTCAATGAAATACAAAAGAGTTTGTAGTCTGCAAATGGAATGAATGACAGCCCACCATTAAAAAACAACCACGGTCCATGCATTGTTTTAAAAAATAGATTTTTAAATGAATGAGTTATTTGATGTAAACAAGAAATTGTTACCTTAATCAGATTTTCTGTTTTCTTCTTCACTCCCTACACAAGAAGGAAGTGGTGAAAAGGTCAAGCAGAGCACATTTACCATAGAAATGGCTAGCACATACTGACAAGTTTCACATGCAGGTGGAAACATTGACGAGAGAGATGGAAAGGACCTTGACTCTGTGACAATGGAGCAATGGAGTGAAGAAGTACAGATAACTAACTGGTAAGGACTGACACCACAACACTTCACAGAACATGAAAGCTGGTCAGATGGACCAAGACACACGAGTCCAAAACCTGGCCTGTAACCCGCCCATCAGGTTAGGAACACTCCCCTCCCCTCCCCTCCCTCCCCTCCCCTCCCCTCCCCTTTCCTCCCCTCTCATCTGGACATAGGAAAACTTCAGTGTCTTCTGTAATCTCATGATGCAATCACTGCTTCTGGTCTTCCAGCAAGGACCCCAGACTACCTATTGTTTTTCAGAGTTCATGAAAGAAGTTACCTTTGCTAACCTGCTACCCATAGGTACAGACAGCTTACTTCTGGTTCCCAAGATAGGTAGCGAACCACCAAGTGATGAGGAGTCAAAAGGAAGAATTGGCAGTGGCAAAGGGAGTCCTGCATTATTCCCTGCCTTTTTTTTTGTTCAGCTGTATGGTCTGTCCTGTTCTGTTTCCAGTATCGGAGCCTACAAAGCTGGTGGTGCTGCTTGTCTTTTCTTCCTTTATCTCTGCTAATAAAGAATCCTTGGTCATATTCTTATTTTTCTCATTTGTCTCCTGTTTACTTTGACAGTTCTGGGGAATAGTGACACTTCTAGTCTCTGATTTACTAAAATGATTTCATAATTTTATTTATGCTTTTAAATACTTGCCTTCATGATGAAGGAGTCACAATTCTGGATTTCTTGCTAAGAGTAACGTACTATTGTTTGTTTGCTGGTGTTCTACTCTCAGTGCGTAATTATATGTATGTCTCATGAAAATATCTGCATGTTTTAGAAATACTTTGTTCTCTAAATCTGATAATCTGATGGGTTGATTTTTACTGTGAGGGGCTGTTGTAATCAGCTGGGACTGTAGCGATGGCACCTGCATCATGGAAATAATTTGGACAGGTGCAATGTGCCAATTAAAACATAAACACAAAATGCTTACCTTCACTTCAGCAGTTTGATTTTTTTTTTTTCTCAATCTTAAAGTCAATTTGCAATTGATTTAATACTAAAGCAGAAATGACAGATGATATAATTGTTAATGTGGTACAAGTTTAGAAAGACATTATAGTACCATTCTAGAGAACTGTTGCACATAATTGCTCAGGTGTTCAGAACACATTTCATTCCCCTTGCTGTGCAAGGACTTCTGTTCCTGGATTTTCTTTCAATGGTTCACCCAGAAGTGGGATTAAAAAGAGAAACCTAATGATAATGAATTGAATTGTTCACATCTGAAGGGGACTGATTGGCAGCATGCCTGAAAAAAAAGAGATCCCTAACGATGGCTAAAAAAACAAAAGTAATTGGATTACACAAAGAAAATAAGATAAACATTCATTAAAATTACAGTAACAGACTGTGATTAATGAGCATATACAAGTGCAAGCAGAGCATACACTTTAGGCCCTGTAAGGCCTACATCCAGTGGTATAATTAATAATTTTTAATTGTTTACTAAGTAATTGTTATGTGCTTTCCAGTTCAAAAGACGTGAACTTGTTTTCCCTAACCTGATTTTATCTGTGACTACTCTGCAGTCATCAAAGGTATTATAATTGGTAATAAAGTTCAGTCTGCCCTTCTTTTGACTGTGAAATTTAAGTTTATTTGGTTCTGCTTGGGAAAATCATCCCAAAACTTGAAGAATTCACTATGGAAGAAAGTTCCATATACCTGTTCTTCATTACATAGTAAGAAAAGGCTCATATTTGAATGTCAGAGTGTTTAAAGGTGATGAAAACAGCTACTTTTGTACATTAGTAGGAAATTTTAGCTCTTCTGCTTACATAAGTTTGTTCAGCAAAAGTCTGGTTTTGAGTTCAAATACTCTGTTGGGCTGAAGATAAAATCAACTAGAAATGTATCTTTGAGTTTTGTTTAGGGACTGAGGACATGTTGTAGCTTTATAGATATTCTTAAAATGCTTTGATTGCTATGGTAAATGTAGGTCCTGACCTGAGCCATAAAACTGCAGAAGCAAGCTGTTAGAAGCAAGCTGACAACTTTTCCTGCCTTTTGGTTCCCAGTTCCTTAACAACATGGTTCAAGAGCTGGCAAAAGAGAACAAGAGAATGGGTGGTGTGAATATCTACCACAGTCAGAAACGGTGGCACTTTTAAGGGTCTTAGGCTCAGCGTCCTTCAAAAGGCTTCTGCCTGAAAGACTGCTTAGCAGGATGCCATACATCTGTTTGGGTTCAAAAGAGCTTTCGGAAGTACTTCTGAATGGATGGGTGGTGCTGGTAGGGAAGTTGAATGAGTTTGGGGAAAATAACAAAAATGGTGCGTGCAAATTTGGATACCTGCACGAGAAGCTCTCGAGAGGAGGGAATCCACCTATTGGAGTCCTTGGGAAATCTGCCAAATATATTAGGTCATGCTGACTACCGGTGCATTCCTCATCCACAGTGTTCTCTCTCCAGCACTGCACTAAAAGGTTGTCAAATTTTCCAGGTGCATTCAAGCACTGGGAACTTTGAAAACCTTCTTCCTAAATAGTGTATCCTTGTCTGACTGAAATTAATGATAAGCATAAATGTCAAATATTACTCAACAGCATCAATATTATCATTACTTAAAGTTACCTTTCTTAGGGTTTTCAACCCTATTGCCAGCACAGAACAACTGCACTGACATTCCTACCAAGCATGTATGTCTGATGGGGATTTTGAAAGTCTCTTTGAAAACATTTGTCTTTTCCCTAATTACCCTTTAAGAACGCAACTATATTAGCAGGAAACAATGTGTGTTTCATAGAGTGGTGATAGATATTGAGGTGAGTGATAAAAAACCTCACACTTGCCTGTTTGCTGCTGAAATGTCTTCTTTCCCAGACTGATAGGGCCAGTTTGAGTATTTGGGGCCACAGACACAAGGATCTACCACTACTCTGTAGTATAAAACAGCTCTTCTGATTTCCAGACCCAAGAAAATCTCTGATTCCTTTTTTTTTTTTTCAGTAAGCACTTGCCTTAAAAGATGGTTGTCTGTGATATCAGTGGCACCTGCTCAGTCCTGTAATTTTTTCAGTGCTCTCAGAGCAAGCTATAAATTTCAGTGCTCACAGTAGCACAAAATTAATGCTAAGGTAGGCAAATTATTTATTGCCTTTTTGTTTCAAAACCTGAAAAACTATGGAAGCTCCCATGAAATTTAGTCACTTGAAAATGCTGTGCTCTTACTTTTTATCATATTTGAAAAGTCTGGCTTTTGTGCATAAATTATTTAATGAAGAGACTAAGTCCATCCTTCTTCTGCCTTCTGTAACTCCAAATAGTAAATATAAAACAAAGATATTTCAAACCCTCTTATATTATGGTCAGGAGAATGAGAATAACCCCATGAAGCTAGGAGAAGAAACATGAATCTTAAGGGGTTTGAAAGGAAAATGTTTATCTCTAGAGAACAGGAGTAGAAGATTCAGCTTAGGTTTTAGAATAAAAAAACACATACACCAAGATTGTTGGTGGCTTGTTGGTACAATTTTTCTTAATGTTTTGAATTAGTGCATATTGACTTAATGTCTTGAAAAGGTGCAGATAGATTTCTTTTATGCATTGTTTGCATCTTTATATATGTATGCTAGAGTGTGTAAAGCTCACATTCACATTCCTGTCTTATGCACTGGAGTACTTGGTGAGAACACAGAGTATATAATGTGGCAGAGATGGATTTGTATTCTTTGGTTTTTTTTGTTTTGTTGTGTTTTCTGTTTTGTTTTGTTTGCTTATTGGGCTTTTGTTTGTTTTATTTTTGTTTGATTTTTTTCCCCTTCTATTTCACAAACTATTATCATTCTAGATTCCGTCTCCAGATTTTTAATCTACAGTGCTCTTTGGAACACAGAGGTTCTTGCAACCTGTCCTTACTGCCTTGATGAGGAGGGGTGGAGGATCATGAAAAAGGTGACCATGGCTCAGGTTTCTCTATACCTGTGTATGTCCAGACATGCACAAAAATAGTGGTGGGCTAGAAAGTCTTTGAGAAAGTGTTGTATACAGCCACTACTGACAGCCAGAAAGCTAGTAATGAAGAGTGGCCCCAGGTCTGCAGAAACACAAATGTTATTATTGAGACTTTCCTCTTTTTTGATCTCATTTTCCTCAGCAATAACCCAGGCACTGACTCCTAAAATCTGTGCTGTTTCTATGCCAATGTTTTCCTTTCCAACCACAGTGCACTTTACATGCTTCCTGATGTACATAAAGGTCCTATTGTAACCATGGTAATCCCACAGGGATACTAAGAACAAGCAGCTAACATTATCACATAAGTGGTTTCCCCAATAGGATTAATTTTAATTAGTTAAATGGATCAAAGTCTTTTTGAAAACTCTTAAATATCTAGATGATGTTTGTCCATTGTGGGTAAAGGTATTCTAATCCTAATCATGCTGCTTTAGGAAAAAGTGTTTTAAAAAATAATTGAAAATACAATTTTAAGAAATTATGTAAAGCCACGCCCACAAAACATTCCTCACAGAGGGATGGAATTACTTAAATTATGAACTTCAAGGATGGACCCATTAGAAGACTTCTGAGACAATGCAATATTTCTAATACAGCAGACTGAGGAAATATCCCCATTTGGAGACCCAAATCAGTTTCCATTATGGCTGTATAAATACTCTCTGTATTTATTAACTCTCTCTCTGCCTTATGTGCCTTGTCAGTGCATGGGCTATGGTTTGAAACCTTGTTGGAATGAGTTAAACTTTAATGACTAAATGGAACAAGTGATTTTAGGATTTTTTTCATAGAATCATAGAATCATTTGGGTTGGAAAAGATCATCAAGTCCAACCATTAATACAACATTGCCAAGTCCACCACTAACCATGCCGCATCTTAAATACCTCCAGGGATAGCGACTCAACCACTTCCTTGGGCAGTCCGTGCTTAAACAAACCACCAGTGAAGAAATTTTTCCTAATATCCAACCTCACCCCCCAGCACAGCTTGAAACAAATTCCTTTGTCCTATTGCTTGTTATGTGGGAAAAGATACTGATCCTCCCCTGGTTACATCCTCTTTCCAGGTAGATGTAGACAATTTCAAGGTTACCTTTGACCCTCATTTTCTCCAGGTTAAACAACCCCAGCTCTCTGAGCCACTCCTCATAAGACTTGTGCTCCAAACCCTTCACCAGCTCTGTTGCCCTTCTCTGGACATGCTTCAGTATCTCAAAGTCTTTCTTGCAGTCAGGAGCTCAAAATGGCCCAAAGCCACTAAATATTTCCTCTTAAATTGTAGGGGTTTCATTGTGCTTCTTGTCCCTCTCTTCCAGCTCAGCAGGCTGGGTACCCAGAGGACAAGTGGTCTTGCTATTAAAGACTGAGCCAAAGAAAGCATTAAGTACCTCAGCTGTTTCCTCATCATTTGTCTCTGTATTTCCCTGCACATCGAATAAGGGATGGAGATTCTCATTTACTTTTTATTTATGGAAAGTTTTTATTGCCTTTTATGGCAGAAGCCAAATTAAGTTCCAGGTAGGGAATAGG
>JAWWEW010000078.1:86433919-86479212 GCA_035583185.1 Anabacerthia variegaticeps
CATTTACTTTTTATTTATGGAAAGTTTTTATTGCCTTTTATGGCAGAAGCCAAATTAAGTTCCAGGTAGGGAATAGGGAATAGGCCCTTCTATTTTTTTTCCTGTGTGACATCACAACATCCTTTCATTCTTCCTGAGTTGCCTGGCCCTTCTCCCAGATGAGATAAACTCTATTTTCCCTTACTTCTAGAGAAAAATCTCTGTTGAGCCAGGCTGGTCTCCCTCATCTTTCAGCACATGGGTTGGCCTGCTTCTGCACCTTTAAGATTTCCTTCTGAAAGAACATCCAGCCTTCCTGGAGTTCTTTGTCCTTCAGAACTGTCTCCCAAGGGATTCTGTTAACCAGCCTCCCAAACAGACTGAAGTCTGCCCTCTGGAAGCCCAAGGTGGCAGTTCTGCTGACCTCTATTTGAGGTAATAGTCTCAGGGAGCCCTCATAGTCCCACACAGATCAATCAAACTCCCAGCTCAGGCTAATAGCACATGGGATATAATGTCACTCTGAACATATGCAGTAAACCTAATGCATTGCATAGATTAACTGAGCAGCACTGGATGTAGCGAGCATGGGGACGACTTATGGAAGAATTCGCTTAACTATTTTTCCAGATGCCCAGATCTGAGTGTTTGGAAAAGCAGCTGGTTGCCATGAGAGATATGTTGTTGACTGATTGATGGGTTTGTGGGGCCCTCGAAACTGGGGACCTGATCCCTGAAATATACCCCTTTCCTAAAGTGGCTTTAGGATGCTCAACATACATCAGCTTCAACTAGACCCTGTGCAAACTGTCCACAATAAACTTTCTCCACCTCTAATGAATCTATATGCTCCTTTTCTTCCCTGAGGAAGGAGACTCCTGAATCGTCCACCAAAGTGCATTTTATACTGGCAAAATCCCTGGCATCCTCTGTGAGGTAACTCTGTGTCTAGTGGACCCCGTCTCATTAACTCACAACCATCAGACCTAAATGGTATCATCAGGATGCAGTAGAGGGCTAATATTAATACTGAAGTGCTGATTTACTAAGTGGGTTTTCTAGCATCGGAAGAAATACTAAGTTACTTTCATTATGTTAAAACTGAAGGGAAAATGGTGACCATGAAGCTGGGAATTGAAAACTCTTTGGCTTAAATAAAACAACTGTTATAGTCAGACCCTGGCCTTTTAGATAACTAAATTTTCCTGTGTTGTGCTATTGACTTTTTAACTGAAGTTTTAATACTTCTGAAATTAAAAACCAAAAAAAAAAAAATCTTGCTTTTCATTTCAAACTTTTTTCATTTAAATGATGCATCTTATATAAGATTCCTAGCTTAAATACTCATCTGTTATAAATCAAAATAAGTCCACTGAAACTCATCTGTCAATACTGATTTATATGCAGAAAGGCTGAGCCTAGAGGTTTAATTTTCCAGTGATTTTTAATTTATCTCCTTATGCATTTGTTTGAAAACTAGGTCTAAATAATGACATACTATCAGGATAAGTAAGCTTAAAATTCTGATATTCAGGCGTTTTATATCTGTGTTGTATGCAATTAAATCCAATGAAAAAGTGAAGTACAAAGCGAGGAAATATAAGATTTTTTCTGGAGCTCACTACAGCAACTGGACTTTTCATGTCCCTTTATTTGCTTCTTGCAGGCACACGACCATGCTTTTCTTTCATGCTCATAAGAGAAAGTAAAAATGCATTTTTTAATAGACATTTATGGAAATTACTATACTTAATATTATTTTTCATTTGTAAAACAAAAGTAAAAATTTGCTTTTGCTAATCTTTCAGGCTTCATCTCAAACAGATGAGCCACTCCCTCTGCTGGGGATATTTCTACAAACTGCTCTGCAAGTGAAACCAATGTGAAGTTTTTTCAGGAAAATGTTAGAAATTCTTCTAAAGTCATATAAAACCTCAGCAGTGTTAATCACATGCAAACATTTCTCAATATATGTGTCTTTATATTATTTTATACTCCTAAAATATATGCCTCATTAAAAAAAAAAAAAAAAAAAAGAAAAAAAGGAACCAGAGACACCAAAATGCAAAGATTTATTATACAACTGTTTTTTACTTTTAGGATTTCTTTTCCTTTTGCATATTTGTAACTTAATTTGTATATTGCCAAAGATAACTAACTGATAATGCACCAGAGGGAAATTCTCCTTTTACTTACAGGTTAGGTTTAGCCTGGACAAGAGCTGCAGGATGTGAGCAGCAGGTTTTTAGTCTTCATCTATTAACACTCAAAAAAACACCTGGAGGGTAACGATTCTCCGGAAGAAAGTTTAGTTCAATCCCAATTTTTGTTCAGTTACTGGCCTTTTGGATGAAGCTGCAGTGGATTCCAAAGAATTCCTCTGATGTGATGCCAGAAACTGTTCCAACATATATTCATACATATATTAGTTTCTCAGTCAAGCTGAAAAATTGTGAAAAGGTTAGTATTTAAAAAATAAGCATATTTAAAAAGATACAGAAACAAAACACATGAGATCAGGTTATCTGTCTTTATTTCTGTTCCTGCCTGCTTACTATGGGAATAATGTATTTACCTATATCTATTAGGTCTGAAAGAAGGATACTTGTTTCAGAGACAAGGATGTTCCTACAAGCTCTCTGAACACTGTTATCCAGGAAAAGACCCAAATTTGGGCTACTGCTGACGACAAGGGATTAGATCTGTTTGGTAGTCAGGACTTCTCAGTCTGCACGTGTGAGAAGATCAAAGGGCACATAAAGGGCACATGTATGACTTCAGACTAGCCACAGGACTGCTGCTGCCTCTTCAGGAAAGACTGGCAATAGAAACGAAGGCAAGGTGACATTAGAGGGTACAACAAAAGGACACAACTCTAATCAGAATCAACACAACTTTATTTGTGGTTTACATGGAAATTTTTTTTTTTAATTAATATCAAATTCAAGGTAAAGGAAGTTTATGGGAAAAGGGGAAAAAGAGTGCAGAGGGGTTTTTTTTTGTAAAGATAAAATGGAAATTAAACCCTCCCTAAAGTTTTTTCTCCATTTGCAGGATTTTCTTGAGTCAGAGTTCCAGAATGGTCTGGGTTGGAAGGGTGACATATGGATCTTCAAATCCAACTCTTAATTGAATGGCCTGTACAGGGATTGAAGGCAGGACCTTGGTGATATTAGCCCCATGCTCTAACTAACTGCACTAATCTTGAGATGCTTTATCCTGATTCAGAACATTTTGGATTCAAACAAACTTCTAAGTTGATACTTTCTTCTTTTTAATTTTGAAGAGCCCAGTAGTTACCATCTCTGTGGTCTTTTTGTTGTTCTAGTGGCAACTTGTACAACAGGACAGAATAAATCTACTAAATGAAGACTGAATTCTAACAACCTTATGTTGAAAAGTACTAATTTCAATGAAACTACCTGAATAGACAATAGTCTTTGAACATGACTGGATAGGGCAAAAACTGGAGTGGTAATTGCACTGACAATAGACTACTTGGCTGGCAATTACCTACCACTAACTTTCTGAAGGCTCGTTTTCCTTCTCACATCCATTGATAAACACAGGGAATTCTAATGACAACAGATGTCAGTGGAAAAGATACATAATGATTCACTATTGGCTATGACTGGCCGGAATATTTTTGCTATCGTCAAAACCTCTTTCTATAATTCTTTTGTGTCATGTACAGAAATAACCAAAGCTGGAACATTTGGGGAACCAAGAAACAGGCTTATTTCTTGAGAGCTGGAGGATCCAGCAAAACACAGAATTATCTGAATGTTTTTAGGAAAAAGGGAAAAAAATATGTGAAAGTTATGAAAAAGTATACATACTGACACTCAACTTTTTAAATGTTTAAAAAAAAAGGCAAAAATTGCAAAACCAGAGAACACTAAAAAAGCAATTTCAAAGTGGAATTGTGGGACCATGTAACTAAAAATATTTAACAAATAAACCATAAGATTTTAAGATTCTTTGAGAAAATTCTATAAGACCTGAGAGACTTCACAGAAGCCAAGGAATTTACTTCAGCTTTGCATAGACCTTGTGTATTGAGGACTTTATTGAAATTACCAAAGGGGAAAATTTAAGCATAATTTTATCTTTACCTTTGAGATTTTTATATTTAGCCTCTCTAAAGTATGCACTTAGTATGTTTCAGTGTCTTGAAAAACTTCTTATTTAGAGGAAACCCTTCTAATATGGCAGAAGTTGAACATAAGGATGTTGCATATATAAAACATAGGGGAATGCCACTTGGTCATGAAGTCCAGTCTCTTGTGGCTGTTTTTACATCAATTCAATTTAATTAAATCTCACCAAAAGGTCTAAATTGTTTCTATTAAGTTCTATAATAGAAACATATGTACATCTAATTCAAGCCCCTTTCCTAATGTTGTGATATATAACGTGCCTCTTTGCAAACATTTCTTGGTATAAAAAGGCTGTGTTACCCTTCTCATGTCCTCACATAAAAGTGGAGCTTGACAGAAGCATGGTGTTGAGGCAAGACAAAGTGTGAACTGAGCAAAGCAGTTGGGTCCACACCTGAAGTCGGATAACACTAGATCAAGCACTAAAAGCTGTATTTATGGTTTCACAGTATTTTACCTTGAAGAAAGGAAGAATCACTAGGGATTTTTTTCCATGGGAAAGAGAACATGCCAGTGGCTATATGATGGGCTAAGTTGAGGCTTTAATAAATTCAGAAAGCATGGAAGTGATAGGTGCTGAAGGTAGGGCAATGTGTTCTGCTGGCTGAACACCTGCTACTTTAGCAAATGCAGCGGTCATTCTTGTTTCTCTCCTGTGGCTCTTCCAGGTGTTTCAGTGCACACAACATCTGGAGGATAGCACACAGTTTTACTCAGGTCATCTATTGTTCTACGGATTACAAATGAAGTCCTGTCAATTTAACCGTGTGCTTGCTGGAAATTAACATTAAATATTACCAAGAAAAAAATAAAAAAAACAAAAAAACCAACACCAAATCAAACAAAAAAAACCCCAGTGGTCAGTACTTCCTCTAGATAAAATAAAATGTCAGGTTAAATTAAAAAAATTAATAGCATTCTTCATTTCAGAACCTTTGCATCTCCTACATGATCACAACCAGTGCTGGTATCTTTGAGATTGGGAAATTGTGCAATATTGTGGAATGCCCATTCTACATAGAAATTGAGCCTAGACCCTGTGCCAGCTCACAGCATGCCACAACTTTACTCCTATTATTTAATTCTTTGCCTGTCTTCTCACAGTGGCTTTATCAAATGTATAAGCTAAATTATGGCTCTCTGATACTGCAACTGTTCTAGATATGCAAAATGGGGCAAAAAATAGTCTAAATCATGTGGATTTTGTTTACAGATTGTAGAAGTATCCTGTATGTATTTAAATGCATTGCAACTACTTTTACTGAAAGGATTAATATTCTAACCATGTGATTTCTGTTTAAAACATGGGTACATTTAAATATGTATATATCATAAAATGTAGATATTTTATTTGATTCTTCCAGATCACATTTCGCAAGAGTAATCATATTCTTTTGCTTTCTTATGTACCTTTCTTTGAAATAAATGAGTCTCAGAATGAGAATTTTTGCTTCTCTTTAGAGTAAACTTCATGCACAATCAGGATTGTTAATGAAATGCAATAAAAGTATTAAATTTAACTGATAAATCTTGAATAAATGAAACTATGATCAAAGTTACTAATAAGGGAGATGAGAATATTTAGCTGTCTTTAACCAGAGTTTCAATGGTACATAAAATCTCAATTGCTCCCATTCTATTAGCAAATAGAAAAGATTCATCATTTCTGCCACCTCTCAGGTTGTGTAGCATAGAAAAAGACAGAAAACCTCCTTTTGTTCTCTGCACCTATAAACCATTTTATCCTAAAGGATAAGTTTTCTGGAAACTAAATGCACTTGTCCTCTTCTGGCTCAGCTTTACAATCTTTCAGGGGGCAGCAGTGTCTAGACCTAACAATGCTACAAGTCTTTCAGATTACTTTCATCATGACATTACTGTAAATAAATTGGGTTAAGCCTGGAAAAGTTTAAAAGGTCTTGCAATTAAAAGTTTAAATCTCACATGAATGTGGCTTTATGTACTTGAGTGAATTTCTTTCAGACCAGGCCCTGAGATATTTCACAGTCTGTATGGTTTGTATTTTAATACCTATGTCTTTTGAGGGATTTGTCCTAAAATGACAGAGCAGGTCAGACACAGGGCCAGAATGATAACTCATGATGTTCCACAATATAGTGTAGAGTTGTAGCCACTTTTAATGTAATATTGTTTCAGTGAACCAACATAAGTTGAACCTCCATGCTTTCTTTTTCAGAGAATGAATTATCATGTTATTGTTGTTAAACTGAGGACATATATTATCTACACAAAGTATTCCTTCTATAAGTGTCAGTAATTTTTTTTTTTAAAGTCTGTTACAAAAGCAGGTGCATGCGTTGTTTTGTTTGGGCTTTTTTTTTTCATTTTGAAATGTAATAAAGTCAGTTTTTGGCCTCAAGCAATACCAGGATTTAAAATAGGAACTACTTGGAAGCAACATGAAGTTGCACCCAGCCTTTAGGTTATTAAATGTGCTTTCTCTCTCTGGCTTCCTAAATGCATCTCATTGTTTAATGGAATTCTAACTGTAACATTCAGTTGTAGACATTTAAGCTGGACTTCTTTAGAAAAATATAATTATGCACCCAGAGCTTCAAAGCACAAGTGGATTGGAATTTGAGAGGGCAAGGGGTGGGGGAGAGGGAGGACACCAAAATATTTTTTACTTCCAGATCACAAAGATGAGTATACAAATTAACAGTATTTCAAGAGAAGCAATAACGTGCCCCGTGGGTGGGTCATCTTAGAGATGTAGTCAGATTGAACTGGGCTTCAACCTTCAAGGGCTTCCTTTCAAGCACAGCTCAGTTTGGGTGATTCATAACCAACAATAGCCTGCTCTTTTAAATCATATTGGTAAATAAACATTCCATTCCAGCAAGTCTGCCTTTCCAGGCGATGCAAGATACTCTTATAACTGGGATCCATTTATGAACTTTGGCTCTTTAAAAACTGAGCATCTGCTTATAAAGTCAAAGCAATCCTCTGAAACACCAAAACATTGTTACCCACAACTTGCAATGTTACTGTTCACTTTATGTGAGCTTAAATCATACGGTTCAGGATATATGTAGTGTACCTAGAAGGATCAACTCTGTAGTTACATTAAATAAATTCTTTTGCAAAAGGCGGTCTTACACTATGGTGGTGTTGGTCGTAAATTCACAAAAGTAAAGTCAGCATATATTGCACGTAAGTGCCATAGGTACACCTACAGCAAAGAAGAAAAAAGAATAAAATTTAAAGAAGAATATTTCTATTTTACTTTAATAAGGAGTAAAGACAGCTCAGCTGGTACAGTTGAAGGCATGCTTGAAGAGACTACAAGAAGGAGGAAGAGAAAGATCCATAACCATTCTTTGTTTTATATTAATTTCACACACAGAAGGTTTCAATTTCTAGAACTGTTAGTTTATCTTTCTTTTTTTTAACTTCTTTTGTGTTCAATTAAGAAAAAAAAAACACTTTTAAAAGGTACATTTAATTATTTCAATCTTTTATTTTTAAGAAAAGTTTCAGCTATTTTTTTGTTCATGTAGGCTTGTTCCAGAACGCTAATATCTTCTTCCCTCAGTTACACTCCAGCCCTAAGAAAAATCATGTTAGAGCAAGTAGTCCTTTCTGAATGAAAGCTTTATTTTCACATACAGCCAAAATGAGTTATATTACAACTGCATGAACTATGTTTCCCTTATTTTATGAAACTGGAAGACAGCCAAGTTGTTCAGCATTTCTGTAGGTGCAGAGGTTTTTTTCACACGCCTCTTCCCGGCATCACCTGCATCAATGATTTGGGTGTTCCCCTCAGGTAGGTAAAAATTTAAGCATGTTAGTACTGAGATTGGCCACACCCAGAGATAATATTTTTATTTTTTTTTTACAATGTTTATGTTAGCCAAATATGACATAGCGATCTATGATGGTGATTTTTGAACTTTGCATAACTGTTTGTTGCTGGATGTCAGGGGTAGCTGATGTTATTATTATACAGAGATTTCGAAAACCATACCATGACATAAAATTAGGTAGTAAACATAAATATTTGCACTAAGGGAATGGAAAGCTAAATGTGCCCAATAGTCCAGCTAGTTCATTATGTTGTCTCTAGGCCTGGTTAGTAAGACCATTGAAAAGGAAAACACAAGAAATGCTGCAGAGGACTGTGATTTTTTTATCATCTTATGCTGAAGTCAGGAAGGCAGAGTGGGATGTGGGAATCCAGTTTCCAATGGCCAAGCTGTATCTCCTTCAACAATGAACATCATTTTCTGCTGGCCTCAACCCAAAACCTTTTGCAGCAGCTTCCATATACACACACAGACCAGCCCCCCACCCTCCACAGTGGGAGGATCTGTCTATCTTGGATGTAAAACAATTCAATCCTAGTACATTTTCTATCTATTTTTCTGCTTTAAATAGCTTTTGTTTGGTTAATTGGTGCTGTAGGCAGATAACCAATTTTCTCCTGTGGAGGGATTAGCAGAATTCCATTGCTGAGATGTTCTAATTGTTAATTTGCATGCTTGAGAAAGATTATAGTTTTGATTGTAAAACCTACCAGGGTTGATTTTTTTTTAATTTTTTTTTTTTTTTTTTGCTGAAGAAAGTAGAGGAGATAGTTTTTTGCACTTAATTCATACCTACACTTTATCAAGCATTGGACAACATTAAACAAAATTATGAAACATATTTAAAGAACAAATATCTCTAATTCTCCTCTTTAGGAACAATTCATGGCCAGCTCCATCTCCAAAGGAAGTTGAATAAACCCACGGCTGGAGAGTCTTCTAAAAACTGTTAAGCTCACAAAGGATTGCAGAAGCCCAGCAAATATCATTCTTGCCAATCTTCTTAGTTCATATACTCTAGGAGTTTCTCTTCTTTATCTTTGCCCTTCTCTTCATAGTGAAAAATAAAATAAGATTGAGTTACTAGCCTGAAATGGATAACTGGAGGTGAAATCTTGCAGAAGGTGAGACACTTTGAAGTTTTCATACAAATGAACAGGTTGGGATAAACCTGTTGGGGGAAGATGGGAACTTCATTCTTCATATATGTCTGGCAACTCATCAGAAAGATATTATCTCATGAGGTATGGGAATTTTATCCCATTTAGCTAACTTGGGCTAAAACTTCTTCCATCATTAGGCACCATTCCTGGAAAATGCAAGAGAAATTTTAGTTTTTTCTTTAGGGGAACATTGACTCATTTTTATTGCTGCTGTTTTACAAAGGGATGTGGCACCGACATTGTCCTCAGATTATATCAGTCACAGTTAATTTTAATCCTTTCTTTACTCCAATGCTTGTGCAGATGGGTGGAGAGTACCAGGACAAGGCAAATTAAAAGACTGGAGGCAAGATGAATCAAGAACATGAATCAACAGACACTTTACTCAGGAGTCAGAAAATTAGAAATGCCTGAATAGTGGCAGAAGGCAGTCACTTATTTCTTCTGAGCCCAAGAAAGGAGAAATAAAAAATTATATCTAGGAAGCCTTTTTGTTTGATTTTATTTTTTTTTTTTTCGGTTATTGGTTTATTTTCTCTTGTTCTTCAGGGATCTGAAATGAGAGAAGAAAGTTTCTGCAGAGTTGTCTTCCTGATAAAAGGAAGGATGTGAAAAATTAAAATATGCATTGGTTTAAGTGAGGAGATCCTAAAATCCCCATACAAAGCAATGTTTGGATAATTACATGCTGGTGAGCACTCCACAACAAAAGTTTTGGGGTTTTCTAGGTGACTAAGAGAAAGGGGAAAAAATGAGAGCATTACAGAAAACCAAATGAAATAAAAACTTTCATGCAAACATGAACATATAAATACTTTGTTTTCTGTCTTTGATACATTTCATAACACAAGAAAAATGTCTCTGTGAGCATTATACACTTGATGGATGATTGCATTAAGACCTTTAGGGGACGCATCCCTTTTGTTTTAGAATCACAGAATAGTAGAATGGTTTAGATTGGTAGGGACCTTTAAAGGTCATCTAGTTCCCTGCCATGGGTAGGGACACCTTTCTCTAGACCAGGTTGTTCAAAGACCCATTCAACCTCACCTTGAACACTTCCAGAGATGGGTCATCCATAGCTTCTCTGTGCTACCTGTGTCAGTACCTCACCACCTTCACAGTAAAGAATTTCTTCCGAACATCTAACCTAAACCTGCCCTCTTTCAGTTTAAAGCCATTCCCTCTTGTTCTATGTACAGACCCTCATTTAAAGTTCCTCTTCTGCTTTCTTGTAGCCCCTTTAGGTACTGGAATGTGCTCTCCCTGAAGACTTCTCCAGGCTGAACAACTTCAACTACCTCAGACTGTCTTCACAGAAAAGGTGTTCCATTCCTTCAACCATCTTCATAGCCTCCTCTGGGCTCTTTCCAACAGCTCTATGTCCTCCTTGTGCTATGGTGTCCAGAGCTTTACACAGGTCTCCAGGTGGGGGTTAGTTACTGTGCTACAGTTTGAGTCATTTTAGCAGCCTGATTTTTTTAACTGATATTGAGACAGTTCACAGGTTTATGAGATCACTTCCATAAAATAAAAATTTTTCCTAAAGGAAGGACAAATATAGACTTCAATAGACTTCCCCCTTTAGGTGTAGGGGCTATAATATACAATGATGATAACCCAAATCTGAAATTATAGTGAATAGCACATGGTAAATAAAAACTGAAAACCTCCATCCTGAGTAACTTAGCTGTGGGGATGTGACTGAACTGGTGTGGCCCTGGTTAAAATGGAAAAGCCCTAGTAGTCATGGAGATGAGGAATGTTAAGGAATTAGCCATTGCAGCCAGTGGAGCAAAAGGTAAGTCCACATCTGGACTCTTGCTGTTTTCTCTTTGTTCATATTAATATGCTTCCAGATTAAGCAGGCTCTTTAGTCTATGACTTAACAAAGAGCATCATTCATCCATTACTATTATTAGATTATTTGTCTATGACAGCCCCAAAAAGCCTTAAACTGTTTGTTGAAAGTTTTATTTTCAGTTTTGACTGCCTAACACTATAATTATTTACTGGTCCTCAGTGCCCACAGAACCATCATTGTGAAACGGTGAATGAGTTTTAAGACATAGGCAGACGAGATATTTACAGACTGGGTAAGGTGATTGTCTTATTTTTCAACTCTGATAACTGTAGGATATTTGAGGTTCTAGTGATTTATATACTTCATAGCCTTCTGAGAAGAAAAAATAAAAACTACAGATTGGAATGATGTTTTCAATTAAGTATCGCCAAGATATTCTACTAAACTCTAAATTTGCTTCAATTATTTAAAGTTTTGACTCTATGTTTTAGTTCTAGATTTTGTACCTTAGTCAATATAATCCCAACAGCTTTAGGTCTGGAAGCAAAAGTTAGACAGCAACCTAAGAATTTTATTTTTTTTTTAATAGTAGTTTCGAAATATTAATATTTTGATCAGAGAATACTCTTTGGCAGTTTCCAGGTCTGCATGCTTTCATATAGGAACAGTTGGAGAAAACTTCAGGTTTCTGTGTGGTTATGTCATTCTTGGAAGCCTGAGAATCTTCTTCTGTGCCATGGCTCAGATCTCAGTCCCACAAGGAAAAATACTAGACTGATGTTACAAATTTTCAAGATATTTTAGCTAAGAAAATAAAAAACTTTAGACTTTGAATACTATTTATGGGAGAAAGCTGTCATTCTGAAATTCAGCTTTGATTGCTCACTCACAATGATTTTAACTGACTTTCTGTAGATCAGAAATAGTATTGGGCTGCAGACATCAAATTAGAGTGGTCCCAGACTGCACTGTGCGTAGTTTACTGGGTCACACCATAAAACTTCATTAGTAGTATAACATGTCAAAATTAGTCACTTAAGAGTGTAAACACCTCCAGAAACAGGAATACGCAGGCCTCCAGCCATCTGCTTTGTGTGTTATTCCTGCTTTTTCACTGTAGGCACTGATTTTTGTTCACTCAGCCAGATGATCGTCATCTTAGATTCAGCTGAGTGTCCCAAAGTACCAGAGAGCTGGAGATGTCAACAGATTGTGATGCCTTCCGGTAGGGGCACAATGCTCTGGGCTCAGCAGGGAGGACTAACATCAACAGCTGGTACATCCCAGGATCTCTTTTCCATCTTCTCCTCTCATTTTTTGCTACAGATGTGAGAAGCAAACGATCTTGTCATTATTAGCAAAGGCACCCTGGAGTAACCCCACACTCCTTTTTAACTCAAGCCAGTGACAAACCTTCCACGCCCATCATCCCTGCCCCTCTATTTCCCTTCTTCTCACCTCTCTTCTCAGTCTGTTCTCTGCTATTCTGGCATTCTGAATTTGCACTCGATTTGGAGTATATTGTTTTCATTAAAATTTATAATTTCTAGTTAGTATAGGTTTGGGGGTTTTGCTGCCTGTTCTGCAGCAGCTGATTCATATGTACCTGATTACTCATTTTATGAAACTAGCTTTATTTGGTCAAATTCAATGGAAATATATTTTCAGAGCTCTATAAAATAACATACGGATCTTGAATAGAAGTAATTAATTTTATTATTTCATTTAAAATATGGGAAATGTACACTAGCCATGCAACCAGAAAACAAATCCTAAAGTGCATGATCAAAAGAAAACATTATCAAGCCTCTGGACAGCAGTAGCAGTGTCAATTGCTAGTTCATATAAAAGAGTCAGTAGGGGATTAGGCAATTGCTTTGCAAAGAATCAACCAATGATTTCTTGAAAATTAGTGTTCAGCTGATAGCCTTTTAATTAAACTGTTTGCTTTAGCATTTGTGATTTTTAATGGAATTTCAGGAGAGGTTAAAGGGAGGAGTGGAAGGATAAGATTTAATACAGATACAGAAAGCTTTCATTTCTTTGTTAAATGCATAGTGTTTTGATATGTCATCATTCCCATCAAGAGGCTGGTGGGAAAAATATATGAGCATAGGAATAGCTAGGAATAGGAATAGGAAAAAAGCTTCCTAACTTTAAATGAAAAGTAAGTATTAGTGTCACAGATATTTCACAGAATATTTTGAGTTGGAAGGGACCCACAAGGATCATAGAGTCCAGCTCCTAAGTGAATGGCCCATACTGGGATCAAACACACAACATGGATCAAACACATGACCTTGGTGTTATTAGTACCATGCTCTAACCAACTGAGCTAATGTCACGTAGGTGGTAGTTTACTATATAGGCAGGCTTCAGAAATGTTAAGGACCGATGTGAGAGGAAATGTCTTATGTCAGAGATGCAATACTTACTTTTCAAGTTATTGAGCTGCTCCAGAGATCTACGCAAAGAAAAGGCATAGGGCTTTGAGAAATGCCCAACTGAAAGAAAAGGTAAATTAATTTCTTAAGGAAAAAATATGAAATTATACATACCCTCACAAAAAGATGATGTAAAAGACTAATATTTCAGCATATCTACTAATCTGTGGGAGTGAGGAGGAAATAATTCCTAAGAATGAGAAGAGGTGGGCTATTTTGTTGAATTTTTGCTAGCTTTCAATCTTCTAGCAAGTACTAAAAAAAAGATATTAAGCTTAAGAGGGCCATGACACAGTTCTATAGCTATTTCATTCTGCATGGATTTCTGAATGTAAATGCTGTGGCAGTTACTTGGACAAAAATTAAGTGCATTAAAACAAGGAAAGGCATGCATTAAGAACTGTAAGTCAGAAAATCTTTATTCTTTTCTATATACATATCAGCTATAGTAATGATGTAGTCTCTCTGTCATTAGCAGAGAACAAGATTGTGTGGAAAACTTTGGATGAGATTCTATTTGCCATTCCCCTTTAACAAATGTGTGGAAGGAAAAAGTGCAGGCTGGCCAGTAAAGTCCTTCAGCTGTGTGAGAGTCCTGATCCTGAGTTCAGATTTAGAGGACATTCAGTCTAAATCAATTGGGTTAATCATAAATGTCATGGACATTTTAATTAAAGGGTAACAATGATATGATGAGCATTTTGTGTAAAAAAGTTTGTTCTCCTCTCACGCCCTCAATGCTCCTCTTAAAGCTCATCTCACTGTGCACAAAGGCATGAAAGATTCATTAGCTGGAAAGACAGCAAGGAAAGAGGAACATGACTCTGCAATAGTGATGGGCAACATGCTTGGTAAGGCAGCAGTATATGCAAATGACTGGTGTCAGTCTATACCCATGACTTCACAGGCTTGCGTCATCTCTTGTCTCTTGCCATCTGAGCTTCCACGTAAAAGTTACCTTTGGGCGTACTCAAACTCTTCTTTGAAATCAGCAGAGATGTATTAAAACCAGAAGTTACACAATACTCTGCCTTCCCTTACTTCACAATACTCTGCTATCCACTTATTAGCTTAGCATAATATTTGATTTAATTGTATCATTACACGTGGTTGTATCATTATATGTTTTTGCTATCATGAAAAATTCAGATGGCATTCCTATGCTGTTATTAGTGTTTAGGCAGCTCAGGATACATAAGAGCAGAGCCTAAAGTTTTTGTTCCTAATGCAATAATGAACTTGCCTGGGTAGGATCAACACCAAGTAAGTTTTAACACCTCCTGATATTTAAATAGTCTTGGGAAAAAAGTAATTTGGCAAACCTAGTCTGAAAAAACTTTGGCTATCGCAGTGGTAAGTATTTAAATCACATATGTATGGCTCTTCGAATGAAATAGATTGGAAACTTCCTGCAATATAGTGGGTTGTGTTTGTTACTCAAGAAAAAGCAAATCAATCTAACCATTAATTTAAAAAAAGTGTGGTTTTTGATGGTTTGTTTGTTTTTGGTTGTTTGGGTTGTGGTTTTTTTTGTTGTTGTTGTTTTGTTTGTTTTTGGTTTTTTGGTGTTTTTTTGTTTGTTTGTTTGTTTGTTTTTTTAATATATAGAGGCATTACAGATGCTGTGATTTAAGGATCAGGTTATCCCTGTAAAAAAATGTCAGTGAATCTAGTCAAGTATTACCATAACAGGTCCTGCAAACTTGTTGTCTAGATATCATGTATCAAAGTAGTCTGAATCTCACTTTACTCTAGGGAAGTGTAATAAGGAAGTGAGGTGTGCTTTGACTCAAATAACAGGAAAACAGTGATAATAGAAAATACACATAAATTCAACTGTGAATTTAATATATTCTTGTTTGAAAAAATTTGGTGAGTAGATTTCTGTAGAGGGTCAGAAAGCAGAAATCCCTGAGATATTCCCATGGAAACACAGAAGTCTATGGATCTGCAATAACATGGAGTGGTGTTCATTCATATAGGCACAAATTAAACAGACTATCTTATTATTGTTATTCATTTGCATTGACTTCTTTTCTACTCATAAATTTATCCTAAGAAAACAAGGTAGCACTTTAAAGTGGTCACTGGGTGGTGTGGAAAGTAATATGACAGATCTTCTTGTTCAGATTTATTAAAAACACAAGAAAGCTTAGTTCTTTGGAAGAATCAGATGCTTTGCAAAAAACCCCAAACAAAATGAAAACAAACCACCTTCATATTATTTATATAGAATGATGTGTCATGAGTGGTAGTTAACAGATATTGTTAATGCAAAATATCAGCATATTTTATATATGTAAATGAATATTCTTTATATTTTGTTTACTTACTTCTTCCAGTGTACTTTCCCCCCAGTGCCATGTGTCCTTTGAATTTCCTACCTCAGTAGAGAGAACCATATAGTCCTCCTGAAAACAAATATACAGCAGCACATATATGCTCAATATGCACAAGAAGATTTGTGCAATCTTCATTGGAAAAAAAAATAATGCAGCAAATCTACAAGACTGGATCAGAATGAATTGCTGAATCAAGGAGAAGCATGCTTTTGTCCAAACCAAATGTCTCATATGACAATTGCATTATATTAAAAAGCAAAAAGTGGGAGTTTCATGTAGTATGATGCAAATCATAGTTCTGTTTAAGGTAGACTTTGAAGTAGTAAATTATGTTCTTGTTTAAACTGTGATTTAATGATCTGGACTACTTCACAGGCTAAGGTTAAAGCTTTTACTTGTTTGAAAATTTTAAGTTTTGTTTCTTTTTTCTTTGAATAGCTCTTAATTATAATGTGCCACTGTGATAGTGCAAGATTAACCCCTTGAAGAGACGAGCCAGTCCCTTCATATTTATGTGGGTTGTCTGTAAAAACACAGAAATGTGCAGCAACCAATGCACTTAGTGAAAGGTGGAGTAACCAATAACAACTAATACATTATACCCAGCAAGTACAAAGGGGTCAATTTTGGCCCTCACAGGAAGCATGGAATTTATTTGAATAGAACGCTCTCCTGGTGAGTGAAGTCTGGTACTGTAAGCCCAAGGAGCCTTTGCTATGTCATTTACTAATGTTCTAAATTATTAACGGCTGTGATTTGCTCAGTCCAAATAAGAAGTGCCATAAGATGTCTGTGCTAGGCAAGGAGAGTTGTGTGGACAAGCTGCCCTGCTCCATATCCCTCAGAGTGAGAAAGCAGGACCTGGACTGCCTGCAGGCACCTCCCGACCCAGCACATCCCTCCTCTTCCAGCATCTCTGCACACTGTACTTTCCCAAGTTTCCATTCTCTTTTCCCCTCAAGGAATGATCTTTACTTTTACTCAGGATCAAAAGTGCCTCATGTATTAATATGGCAATTGCACTCAAAGATCAGTGAAGAAATCAGAAACCCAGTCAACTGTTCTGTTGTGCTCTATTTATAAACTACACTTCCTTCATGGATGTCCATTCTTCCCACAGTTTCTATAAAACTAAAAGGCCCCTGGAGGCATAATTTAAAAATAAATATATTACAAAAATATTTTTTTTAATTATTTTTATTTAAGGAGTGGAAGCAAGAAGGTTGTTACTGATCATTTTTATTTTGTTTCTTAGTACATCCAGCCTATAATACAGTTAAAAAGCCTCAGTACAATATAAGTGATGACTTTCTTTTCTTCACTTTACATTGATAAAATTGACTATAGTGAAACTAATAGTAATAATATTTAGTGATCCAAGGAAAGTTTAAATCTCTTGGAAAAATACAATATATTCAAAAGCTTTGTTTTTCGTGACAAAATTTGTAATTTTTCCTTGTTCTAAGCAGATGGTTTCCTTTGTAGACCCATCTTTAGTTCCCTTCTTTCTCTTATTCAGAAAATGCATTATAGCTTTAAAAAGGCCATCTTCAATCAGGAAGAGAACTGGAATGATGAGGGTTAATTAGGTTCAGTCTTCTCATTTCTATTCCAGAATGGCACAAGCAAATGTCAGAAAGAGATACACAGAGGGGTGTTCGGCCCAGCAGGGATTTCCTGAAAATCTTCCTTGACTTCCTCAACTCAGCATTGTATTTTATTTCAGTTTCAATAGAAAAGGATGGTTCCCCTCCTATTTTGATCTTTGCTGACGTGTAAGAATTTGTAGTGCTATCTTCAGGCTAATGCGGGGACTCTTGACAGGCCTGGGAAAACATGCAGAAGTGCTACTTTCTGACTATCTGGGTTTTTCACCTCAGTTTTCAGGTTGTTACAACATTGTATTTGCAGAAATATTTTCAAAAAGGAAGACAAAAAAAACTGATAAAGGTTCCAGTAAATAAGTATAAAACCAGATTTTTATTTTTTTTGCTTTAGGATGCACTTTTTCAAGGGAGGGGATGCTCAGAAAAAATAACATATTTTTTGGAGAATTTTTGTGATATTAAGAAACTATTGTGCCTGAGAAGCAAAACCACTTACAGTATTAGGCAGCTTCTCTTCTCCTTTGCCTTTTAACCAGAATATTATCCTGCCATTCTTTTTCCTTTTGTTACTGTAAATCTTCACCACACCCTGATACTTTTCCTGTCCTGCTTCTTCCTTTCTTGTTTTAAAGCACCTTTCACAATTTGCAAAAACAACTCTATGTTTACACATTTGAAAGGCACTAAACTTATAGAAATTTCATTATCTAGTGTTTAGTATTCAAGAAACTAAGCTTTTAAATTTGTATGAGTACCATATGGGTGGACCTTCTCCCCGAGGTTTGTTTTTTTGTTTTTTTTCTTTTTTTAATTCATTCAGTATATAACCAGTATTTAGAATAACTGCTTTGATCCTGAACACTCTGTGAACTCACTGAAAAATTAACTAACCACTTCGTTAAAACAATTGTAAATACTTCTAGCTGTAAAAAAAAAAAAAAAAAAAAAAAAAAAAGAAGTCTGCCTTCTGCATTTTTATGAGAAAGGAATATCACCATGAAAATATTCACTCTTGTAATCAATAAACATAACCTTCCAGTGTGTTATTATAGACCTTAATTTTTCTTCAGGTTTTACAAGCAAACATTATTGCTGCATATCATGAAGGTCATTTTGTGGAAAGAACACGTATCAGATATGACAAAGGTAACATGTTACCAGAGTACCTGTGTTTCCAGAAAAATGCTATAATAAGCTACTACAGAGTAAAAATAAAAAATAATGCTGAACTACATTAGCTTTTACAAATGTCAGTTTTATGAAGACAGTGACTGAAAAGCAAGCATTAAAGCAAGCATTATTCCTGTGTTTTGTTCTATATATTATTAATATTGTAATAAAACTGGTGTTTGGCATTTCAAATACAAAATGAAAATTTCCACTGTGCTTTCAGCATCCCAAGTGGAGCAGTGAGTTCTCAGATTTATCCATCCCTCTCATTTTTATCCAACGCTGAGGACAATATTTTCTGAGGAGAGGAGTTTAGTTTTGTTTTCTGCATGGCAGTTCCTTTAAAAACATCAGCATTTGGAAACTAAGCAGTTTTCTGGAAATCTGAGCAAAGTATCTCAGCTGAATGCAGCCACTTTAGTATCAGAGGCTGAAGAACTCTCTCTTCAGGCCAGATGTTTGCAACATCTCTGAAGGTTCTTTGATTAACTGAGGTGAAACCACCCTGTATAACAGGGTCAGCACACACAAGCTTTCATTATTTTCTTAATTTACATCAATTAGAATTATGGAGGGCCTGGGGCTACTCCTGACTTCTAAAAACATGATCTACTCCTAGGTGATGTTTAAATAGAGCATCAAAAAGACTACATCATATTTCATTAACAAATAAAACTTTTATTCCTTTCATCAATGACAAGAAGATTTATATTATGTGCATTGCTAAAGTAAGTCATTAACATATATCACTCAAGGTGGTCAGACTCTGAAGAACTAGAGCTTGGTGTATATCACAACAGTCAATCTAAAGATAGTGAATTTCATTTTTGCACAGACTGCATTAAAGAATGAACATTGACTCCCACAGATTTTGTGAATTCCAGATTTCTTTTTATGACAGCTTACTTCAGTGGTGTGCAAACCACTGCTTTTTATTATGGCTCAACTGCAGAATGCCTTTACCAGACTGAAAAAAAAAAAAATTGAGTTCAGGTCCTCTACCTTGAAAGCTAGATGAAAGGAGTAAGTCTACCACATATGAAGTTGACATAGTATATCACATGTCAGCATTAGAGAGGTATTCCAGAAGTGAACCAAAAGAAACATGGTATTGATAATGTTGTAATTTTCTGTGGCCCAGTGTGTGACAGCAGACATCTCTCATGTGAATGTTGTGTTCAAGGTGAAATCAATGCCACATTTTCCTTTTCTCAAAGTAATTTATTGCAAGTCCTATAGCCTTGTCCAGCAAAGTTAAATTTGATTCACCAAGTGTTTTATCAACATGTACAAGTTCTTGCAGCAAGACTATTGTTGCAAATATATTGAATATTTGTACAAATTTTAATGTATTCTGAATGGTTGAATAGCATGGTTTGCTAAATAACATCCAGTCCATGCTGTGCCTGTCAATTCAACCTTACAAGGCAGAACCTAAATATCCCTTCTTTTGCATGGAAGGGCTTCTACTTCAAATTAATTTTTCTATTTCCTTTCCATGTCTCTATAACACTCTCCAACTTTCAAGGCTAGCAACCTTATTCAACTAGTGGATAGATAGTGCTCAAAGTAGAAATGGAGATGAGAAATATATGTTTTCCATTACTTTTACATGAAATAAGTAGCAAAGACAATGTTATTCATCCATATGCCAAATAAGAATGGGACAGTCTTACTCTGGCATTAGGAAAAGAGTACTGAAACAGCCTCCTGATGGCTGTGCCAGTAGTGGGCCACCAAAACCTCAAGTTGAGATTGACACAAGTGTAGTGCTGTTGCAAATTTCCTCCGAGTGTGAGATGAAATGAATGTGGAAAATAGATGTTATAGTTGGTAGTTAAATGCTTCATGTCAACTAGATGGGTAGGTTTCTTGTACTACCTGTTGCCTTATAAAGGTTCCCCTCAGAATAGAAATAATTTTTTCCATGTGATGAGTTATTTTACAAACAGTAGATAGCTTAAGCAAATGCAGATTACATAGCAGTTAAGTACTGAGGCAGTAAAGATTTTCACAGAATACATTTTTCTCAGTTCATTTACAAAAGTTCAAAAACCTCGTCATTAATTCCCACAAACTGTTGAATTTTTGCTGACTTTCTCTTCCACCTCAACACTTTCTAACAGCTTTAGTCAAACAACGCTTGAAATTGCAAATAAATCCAAATACATAGTAGCAGGACTGTACTAGAGACAATTGCAATTGAACACCCAGTTCCTGGTGGGTAATGAACACCAGAGCAGCTCTTGCAAGCTAAGCATAGACAACAAAGGCACAGAGTTCATTACACACATTAGATATTGCAGCTGTGAGTGTACAAAATCTGGAGGGATGGGAGAGGGAAGTGAATTTTCTGCCATATGGTATATGAAATTATGACAGGATGTTTGCTCCATCAGATACTCTGTGTCCAGCTCCTTTTTTTTGAAGCTGGAAAGGATTTATTTTCACACAGAACTTTGCCCTCAATTGATATTATAATGATTCTTGTAATTTTGGTCTTTCTCTCTATCTGATCTGATATGTTAGATGTTGACAGTAAGTTTTAACATATGATTCTTCTGTAGATTTTGACAGAGTACTGTTATTTCCTGTATAATAACAGTTTCAATTTCCTGTTCACCATTTTAGTTTTTCATACAGTGATCACAGAATAAAATCTTTAGGGAAGACTGAATATAGTTTCATCTATAAAGATGGCTGATTAATGAAATTATTAAACTCATTCTTTGTAGCTAACAGATAAAGTTAAAATGATTACACATTCCGCTTCTTTTTACAGAACCAGTTTCATGACTATCAAAACCAAGACAATCTGTTTATGAAGCTTCTGCATTTATAAAAAGCCACAAACATGAACTTAATAGAAGACTGCAATTAAACAACACTACAAAAGTCAACAAATCCTTGCCCCTTATGTGACTTCAGAAATGGTAGAAAGTTAATTTTTATGACTGAATTATTCTGTAAAGTTTTAGAATGTTGTTCATACATTTATTTTTAAAAAGAACCTCCTGATAACAGTTTAGACTACAGAAAAAGAATAGTTCAGATCATCATCTATTATGAGCTGGAATTGAAGTACTGCTTAGCACTGAAGTAGTTTAAACAGTCTGAACTATATCTACGCTATATCTAAACCAATGCTGTACACTAGGAGTAGGTCCACCAGACGCCAATACAGGGCTACAGATGAGGTCTAATATGGTTCTGTGAGCTGAACATCCATCAGCCGTTAAAGCACAGTCAGGTTCTCTTTTAAAGCATTCCTTCTTGTTGACTTTCATCTGACAGTAGCAAATACAATTTGTTCTTCTGGGCACTCTTCAGTCTGAAACAATGCACAATAAAAATGCAATTAGAAGGATTCAATTAAAAAAACCCACATCTGTTCCTAACTACATAGACAGTGCAGATGTATGCTGTACAACACCAGAGAATGTCTTTCTCATGGTTCTGAAAAATAATTCTGCATAACTTTGGATGTTAGGGTGCCTATTAAATCAGCCTAGAGTTATCTTTTTTAGTTCCCTGCTAATTTACATCCATAGCTCAGCAGTAAGTCTTACCCAGTTCTTTGGACTGCCATCAGTACACTCAATTGTACATCCTCTGCCTTGCAACCACTATGAGGCAACTCATGGCAATCTCAAGAAAAACCTTCAAGTCCTAGTGAAAACCTGTTTTCCCCACCTCTGAGATGTGACAGTTCAAATATTGTCAGAAATGCACAGGAAGAAACACGATTGAAGAGATAGGGCAGTGAATGTTAATGATGTGCAGTTAAGGAAAAAAAAATACATGGAGTGAAACAGAAAGAAAACAACACTCTTTTAGGACCTAATACCTCCTCTGTAGTAAATAAAAGGCAAAATTTTCATGTGGTGCATTTAGAAACCTTCTGTTTTCAATACCTAAGAATACCTAAGAAGATTGTGAATTTTAACATATGTGTAATCCCTTGGGTTTAGTTAGGCCAATCACATTCTCCAAGTTAATCATGTGCCTGAGAGCTTGGCTTGATTGTAGCAGATATGTTGCTTTGAAGAATTTAATAAATAACTCTGAATTAATTTATTCAGCAAATGTGATGTGTTTTACTGTTTGCAAAAGATCAGTGAATCAGTCATTATTTATCTGAATTTATTATTTATTTCCACTGATTTGCTGGATATTCTTTAAATTAGTGGACCACCTGATAGAGGCTCCCTTTATGAATATTAGTAATTTGATATTTTGAAATAAGTTGAGTCTCTCCATATTAATAATTTTTTTCCCTATGGTTGCAAGTGGATATGAATGTAGACAATTAGATTTATATGAACACTTACAACTTTATAGGAACAGTTATTTGTTTATCTTTATTTTCATGACTCTCCTGCCATTACTACCAGGAAAAACAAGAGGATAATCTGTTGTAGAACACCAAAGATAGGGCTAGATAAACTTCTGCCATTATGAAAAAGATGCTTTTATATGTGAAGATGCAATATACAATCTGCTGTAAACAAAGACCAAACTTCTTGCTGGTGAAACTCCATTAAAATCAGGGATGCCACAGCAAGGAGGAATTTGATCTTCAGCACTTATGAGTATTGCCAGGGATCACAGATAAACCAGTGACTACATTCAAGGTCCATCTGTCTTTTTATTCCTTACTATATATTTAAAAATAAGTAGGGCAAAAATGAGATAATATGTTTTTAATTTCCTAGTACTTAAATACCTATGTACTTAAATAGCTAAACACCTTTTAACATTTGTTCTTTAATACATTTCTCTAACCTCCAGCCATCCTGGTGATAATACTCTTAAGCTTTTTTTTTTTCCTCGCTTTTTTTTTTTTTCTTATTTTTTAAGCCTACAAATTGAAAATTTGGGTTGTTTTCAGTCTTCTGATTGCCCACTTCCTTTGCCTTGAGGTCTTTTTCATGGACTACACCCCTTTAAGATTACAGTTAAATGGTTACAAGATAGCCTTTCTTATAGTGTTAGGTGCTGTCTATGCTTTTGAAAAGGCATGTCATGCCTCTACCCAAAAAGAGGGACCCACTTCCTTTAGGTTGGATGAACATCTCATAAAAGGTTTCTAAAATCAGGATTAAAATGCAACTTTGCTTCAAACCTTCTTCACATTCTTTAAGGAATGCATACATTTTCTGTTAGAACTTGTACTTTAAATTCTTGCAAGTCAGAGCTTTCTATGAAGCAGATGTTGTTGTGATATTACTAGGTGTTTATAGGGAACTTCTGTGGTTTAGAGTGTGACTTTACATACTTTATGACACAATCTGGATAAGGAATGGGAGGTAGACCTTGAAAAAACATACATAAATATACCTTCCTTCTGCTGAGAACAGGAATTAACCAGGTGTTTGCCTCCAGGACCAAGATACAGCCATACCTGGAAATGGTGAGGGAACAACAGAGCTGAACCTCATTGCATGAGGTCTGGCCTTTAAGCTTCTGTTTATAAATCCTGTCATGGCAAAGCTACTCTCTGCTATGAAGTCATGTTTACTTTTTATCCATCATTGTAATGTTACAAAGAGCTACTGATATTTTACCTCACTCCCGTCTTCTCTCTATGATAGAAAAATGATTTTCTAGCTCACTCTGAGTTCAGGGTTAGTGTACATATTAGCCGAGGGATTAATTATTATTTATTTTCAGACGTTTGCAGGCAACACCATAAACAATATTGAAATTTCCTTGGTGCATTGAGTAATGCAGGGCAGTAACAAGAACCATCTAAACCCACTTTTATGAAGGCAAAGACTGAAATTGCTGCTGTGTGTTTTAAGATACATTTCAAGAACACCATCATCCTCTGGCTTGTGCTGAACTCACCTCTCCTGTGTTGAAAATTTTAGGTCATTTTCATTTGTTTGGGTTTTTGTTTGGAATTTTTTTGTGTGATTTTGGTTGGTTGGTTGGTTGTGTCTGTTTTTAAATTATGTACTTACCAGGATTTAAATTAAACCTTTTGGGACTTCTGTAAGCTGGAAAGTTGGCTGTACATCATTGTGACTGAATATTGAACTAATCACTTCAGTTAACTGTTGGCTATCACTGACAAGAGGGGAACTCAATAAACCATGAATTAATTCAGAGCTCTATTCAGCTCAATTTGTTGCTGTAAGTTACCTTTTTGTGAGTTACAATATCCACTTCCCAACTGAAAAGCTCTTACTAAATCACAGCAGCAGCCAATTTCAGTCATGACCCATGCAGGGCTGCCCTTTTCTTTGTGGTATTCAGCTGTCATTCAAGTCAACCTTTTTCATTAAATACACTGTACCCCATCCTAT
The DNA here is from genome assembly GCA_035583185.1 of Anabacerthia variegaticeps. NCBI lineage: Eukaryota > Metazoa > Chordata > Aves > Passeriformes > Furnariidae > Anabacerthia > Anabacerthia variegaticeps. Next base: position 86,458,730 of record JAWWEW010000078.1, read on the forward strand.
ACAGGCTAGTTCAAGACAAAACATTGCCACTGCATACTACTATTAAAAAAAGTATGTATGCACTTTAATACTCTGTATATTTACTCTCACTGATAGGCAACTGAGGTGTTTATCCTTAAGAAAGATAAAAAAACCCAGGAAATATACTTTGTCCTAAAACATATCTGAACACACCAAATACCATGACTGTTCCTTTAAAAACAGCCAGATATGCGGCTCCAACTTCTCATACATTCAAATTTTTACTGAGAAGATTAATGAACTTTTCTTTATAAATTGTTCCTCTGTTGGGAAAAAAAAAATGATTGTTATTAGATTTTTATGGGGTTTTGGTTTGTTTATTTGTTTGTTTTTTAAATTCTGGTTCATAGTTCAAAATTGTTTGAAACTGTATTGTAAAAAAAGGTATGAGCAGTCATTTGTGACTGCAGCATGGCAAGGCTCATGGAAATTTTCTCTGTCTCATACTTTGACTCTATCTAATGTGGGATATATTTCCATATGTAACTATACTGTCAGACTACACAAGTTCAAAACATGGCAAAAACTTGTTTTTATTTTTTAAAAGTTATGTGAAAAATAATCTAGGCTATTATTAAAATCAAAAGCCACAATTCTCTCTGATTTTCTTCATAGCTTATCTGGAAATGTTCCATAAAACATATTCACAAAATGATACATGCATGACCTGATTCACTAACCTTTCCACACTACGAATGCTCGTGCACCATGATTAAGGAATTCTTTCAAATATTGCTGATAAAGTTATGAGTCCTCTACTCAAAGAGTGTAGATCAGATAACCAAAGTCGTCTTTGTGGGAATCAAAAACTATGAATTCAGGAATGTCTTGAAAGGGATCAGAGTTTTGTCCATGATCTGAAAGAGAAACGCTCCTTATCAGTGGAGCAAGAGAATGTTTTACAAGAGAAAATAAGGTAAACACAGGATAAGCATATGTTAAGTAATACAACCAAAAAAAGTTGAGATGCAAGAAATCTATGCCAACTAGTTCAGAATGGATTTATTAGTTTTTCTTCTTAATTTTCACATAATCTGTTAATGTGATTTCCTATTTATGTTCTGCATCTTTCCTTTTTTGTGCTCCAAGAATCAAAATGAAGCATCATGAGCACCCATGTTTTGTAGTGTTTGGTGAAGTTTGCTATAGAGAGAATGCATTCAAAACTCCTTTGCTACAGGAAACAGTGTGAAGAAGGTTTTCTTTCCAGAACATATTGAATGAGTTTCTTTCTTCTGAAAATTAGTATCTTTAATATCTGTTTTTTTCTTCAGTGTGTATATTCACTTTGTGGTAAAGCATTTAGTTTTGCCTCACTAGTATTACAAAAGTGCAATACCTATTCTCAACTCCACCATTTAACTGCAGAATTATGCACCCTTTGTATCACTGCATCTTCTTGTTTGACTTTTTTCTTCTGTAAACAAAATACCTTATATATAATATTTCAAACAGTGAATATTCTTAAATATATTATATAGATATATATATACCTGGATTTTTTAGTTATAAAAGCTGTCATATTTAGACTGCTAGATGAACAGAAGTTTTTCCTAATGCCCTGTGAAGTTTCCAGTCTTAGACTGCCCACCACTGTGAACAGTACAACAGCTTTGTGCACTTTTGTGCACTTTTAGTCAGCTAGAGGACTAGAATCTGTGTGTACTGATCTTGTCGTAGACTATGTTACCTTTCTAGACATGAGAGACTTAACTAAACATCCATATTAGCAAAACTGTGTAAAAACATTTCTAGGAAGGTCAACTCTTAAATGACAGTTCTGTTGACAGAGCTGTAGTCCCTCTTCAATGTGCTATTTTGCCTATAATTAATTTTTCTTCACATCCATATTTTAACTGATGGTGGTTGTAGAAGTAGCTAAAGCATCTTGCAATACTTTTAAAGACCTTGCTAGGCAGCAGATACCACTGCACAGTCATTGGCCTGTAAATGTTTCCATGCAGCCAACCTGCAGCTGCCAGGATAGCTCATGAGCTTGCAGGTAACTCTTGCACTCTCCAAAACAAAATTTCACTGTATAGTTTACACCAAGGTTGCTAGCAAAACAACCCAAACCAGTGCAAACAGCTTACTTAACAATACCTAAAAAGGGGAAGAGGTGGGGTAGACTTGCATCAACTGTGCCGCTCTTCATCATGGAGGTGTTTTGCAGCAGGAAATGTCTCCGTTAGTGAGATGTTTTCACTTAATGCACCTTCATTTTCCACAGAAACAATTCTCCACCTTCCAGATTCAGGTGGACAGTGAACAATTGTCCAGATAATTATTTTTTTAATTGAAGACAATGACCAGGAAAAGAAAATACTGTTCCCCAGAAAAAAACTCCTGGGACATACTACTGGCACTCTTAGCACAAATTACCATCTCTTTTGAACACTTAGATTCAGGAAAGGAAAGCACAAATCTTTCTTCAGAGTGCCCAAAAGAAGAAAGACTCAAAGTAAAGCCTTTGGTGTAACTAGTTCCCACTTTGAACACTGCTGTGCATAGAGCTATAGGCAAACAGAGCTGTCTGGAAACCACCTGAGCTTGATTCACCCTGACTGGCATGATCATCCTTAGCACCAAGACACTTTAAAACCAGTGACACTGGCAAATTGCAACCTCACTGATTTTATGCTCAAGGAGCTTTAGTGAAAATCTGTCTGTATGACATTCTTACTCAGTATAATGCAATTGTTTCTCTAGGAAGCCCAGGCAGAGTACTAGTAGGAAAGCTGTGTGTTATAATACAGGGACACAAACACATTCCTATGTGCACTGACATGGAGATGTCATCCTCTCATAGACTTCCCCTCCATAAAATGGATTGACCTAGCATGGAGGAAGCTGAAGTACTTGTATGCTTATTTAAAGGTAGTAGCATTTTCCACTGTGTACTACTTTGTATCAGTTCTCTTAATTGGTCTCTCAGGGTTTCACAGCGCTACCTTTACTTACTACAAAGAATTATTTTGCTGCCCTTTCTTGTTTTTCATTTTTTTAAGTTTTGCTTCAGTGCTAGTAACAAGGGTTTGGCTGTTAGTATACAAGCACTCCCCTCATGGTGTAATAGGCACCTGACCCTTCCTGAAAAGATCATTAATCTGAATAAAATATGACTACATGAATTTATAAATCATATTTTCTTTTCAAAAGCAATACAAACAAATGCTCCTTGTACGGGACAAGTCCAGGAATATAAAGTCAAAACTGTGTTTATCTGGATAAATAAATAGCTGGAGTCCACCATAAAACCTCAGCTCAGCCTCTGCACTCTAATCATCCCACTCTGATATTTTCTTGATGCTGAAAGTGGTGCTCTTGCAAGTTAAGAGAGCTGATTATAAACTCTGGTTCTAAATAGTTGTGTGCTTGCTCTTACAAAGGTCTTGCCCGTAACCCATGAAGAAGCCCTCTAGCAAAACCTGGAGGCGAATTTTCTCCCCTTTGCCTGCTTTGCTGAGTGAAAGTACAAGCCACAAGGACAGTGAATAGTTTTGAAACCTAACCTCCTTCCAACTAATGTGGTCTTAAATGTATTATATAAAACAACGTCAGTCTGAGAAAAAAAATATTTCCTTTTCCTGTCTAGCAGTGTTTAAAGAGTGCTTTTGGAGAAGAGAGACTTGGTTTTGAACTGCTTCCAGCTGAGAACTACAGCTAACCATATGATTTTCTGTAGCCACTGACTAATTAAATAATTTTTTTAATGTTTTATAGGGTCTTCTACTTTTGCCACTACCTGGAAGGGAGCCTTTGTGAAGAGGCTGACTGATTATATGAAAATGTCTATAACTTTACGCTCTTCATGAGACACGCAGAAGGACCAATGCTGACTTACTTCTTCCAAACAAGCCTCTGTGTGTCAAGAAGGAAGGTGGTGCAGACTGAGGAGCAGATGCCAGGAAAAGGAGTGCAGGCACAGCAAATGTCAGTACAAAGGGAGATTAAGTATCATCTCTGCTTTATCCAAGAAGAAAATAGGTGTTTATTTGGATCAGCCACAGGGATTCTATTCCAAACTTGGTAAATGGAGAATAATAATTCTGTGGTTTGTTTGTTTGTTTTATTGCTCTTCTTGAAGACTATAAAGAAAATACTTATTTCATGTTTAAGAGGTCCACAGAAAGCCTCTGGCCCTTAGGATTTGTTTATTTCTCTTTCCATTTTTCCATTTTTTTAAACAAAGCAAACAGCCTTGTAAAAGGGTAAGACTTTGCAGGAGACAGATATAAGTTATAATAGCTAGAAAGATTTTCAACAGCAAGCAGTGCTTCTCAGGACTGCACCTGCCATCTATTTAGAGGAGCAAGTGGAGGTTTTGTAGTTTGCACTGGCTTTTACTAGGATTCACCAGTTTGTTTCCCGTCTGTATATATAGCCTTCTTCCTTTTCATTTCCTCAGGCAAAGGAAGTTCATCACATTTTCAGCTTTTTGACTGTGCAGGTATGGCCTGTGCAGAGTCTTTTTAGTTTGTAATAAGTCAGGTAAAGCTTAAAGGAGCCGGAGAACTACTGTGTTACACAAAATGTATTCCCTCCGTATTCACTTGACTTTGCTTCACTGAAGACTTTGAGTAACACGCTTCTTCTATCTATGCAGCTGACAAATTACTGAGAGCATTGTGCCTACCATGATGAAATTAAAAAGAAATGTTGATGACTAAACATTCCAAAAAATTGAAAACAAAGCAAATCAGCAAAGTCTTAGAATTTTATTTATTTTTTTTTTTATTTTTTCCTTAGATGACTTGGAATGTAGAGGGCAATCGCTTGCTTTGGCAAAAATTTCAAGTAGATTGTTTCTATTTTCCTTGAAACTGGAGATAGGGAAAAGCAGCATTCTAAACCAGAAAATTATTCTGAGTATTGAGACTGGAGGGAGATTCCTTCAGTCTCCTTGTTCAAATATATGTTTCTTTTGAATGTGTAAAAGACTGATGAGAGCAAAGGGCAGGTTTTGGTTTTGTTTTTGTTTTTGGAATGTATGTATGATTTCAAATAAATAAAGATGCTTAACAAATGGAAAGATTAATATTTCTGTACATTTTGGATGAGTTGTGCATGGTAGTAGCCTAATTCTTTTTATACAATCCAAGTTCACACAAAGCATGCATTAAACATGAGAAATGCATGGATATTTTTACATATTCAAGACTTTTTAATGGAACATCAAAACCAGAAAATGTTCGCAAGGATGGGGTCTTCAGGGAATATACTATTATGTTTTACATAAGAATAAATAATTCAAATTTTTATCATAATAAATTTTGCTTTCATGGTGCCCTATCTAAATTACTGTTTTGGTCTAGATAAAACAGGAATTTGAGAAACTTGCCTCTTTAGTCTTCGACCACATATTCCTTTACTGAGTGCATGCCCTTAGAAATTTAATCCCAAAACAATTTTATCAATCTAAAAGCTATGGGAGTTATAATGGCTTATACTAAACCCATTTCTAATCCCTGTTCAAATTGTAACAGCAAATTATGTGGTAGTTTTCGCCCTCTGTCTACCAGAGTAAGAGCATTTATTTGTCTATAACAATTTTACCTGTGATAACTACACAGAAATTCCAAAAGGCAGTCTGAAACACTCCTTTGGCTTCTTCTCAGTCTGGGTCTCCTGCATTGTGATATCAACATATTCAGCTGGCCCCTTAAACCAAGACTTCCAATGCTTTCTCTGTCTTCACATCTTAAAGGGTTTTCCAGTAAAGTCATAGCTGTGCTTCATTTTAATATTTTCCATCAAGGAGTTGAAAAGATTAAGACCACTGTAGGACACAGATGTTGGTGCTTGAAATGATTTATGTCTCCCTTAGTGCCTCTAGCTAAGTAGTTGACTTTGTATGCTGTTTTCACTCTAAGTGAGTCTTGGTGGGTATTTGGTTAATCTGGGGTCAGCCTTCTTGCAGATGACACTGTGTGCTAAATGCTTTTTAGTATGACTTTTGTGGTTAATATTGCTTAAAGTTTTCTCTCTTAGAATGGAATATATGTTTCAATTAAATTAAATCTAGTGACGGGGATGCAGAATTCTTTTTGTGAGATTTTGCTTGATGTGGACTTGGAAAAGCCTGTTTCTGGGACCTGGCTTCCTACGTGATAGTGTTCCTCAGAAATTCATGAGTAAATTTACTCTCCCAATCGCACCAAGAGGTAAATTTATAAAAAGAGGTTCCCCAGTTCTGTGTCTATGTCCCATTATGTTCCTATACCTAATGGAACATTGTATCTTAGGCTTTGTTAAATCTTTTAATTAAAACATGTTAACAAAGCCTAAGAAAAATAAATGAAACTACTCACAAGAAAATTAAATTGAGAAGCTAAGCTCATTTATAATTATTGTATTTCAATTAGGCTTTACTAGGGCTGGGTGAAGGGAGAGATAAAAAGAAACTACTTTGATGTCTGAGTTTCATAAATATTTCCAGTGTCCTGCTTGTGAAGTCCACAATATTAATGATAACAGTTTACTGCATGCAAGCTTTTTCATGCCAATTACTATACTTAAGAATTCACTCATAGTATTGCATCAAAACATGTCAAGGCTCAGCCACTAGGTTTGTAACACAGGTTTTCTGCATAGCACTTAGTGAAGTACAACTGATCACACCTCTGATTCACAAACTGAATAGACTTTTATATAGTTACCTTGTCTGAAATGCTTTCATTCAGCTTATAGAATATTATCAGGTGACCCTTAGATCGGGCCCAAATCTCTTAGCTGGCTTAGGGCATATTTATTAGAGAACAAAAGTGTATCTTATTTCTTGCTAATAGTCATCAAACTTTGGCTTCCAGTTTTTCCATCCTATTATCTTCTGCTTTTAAATTAAGGAGCCATAAAATATAAGGAATCTTCTAGTGATGCAGATACTTTTTGTCACTCACCTCTTCATGTTTCTTATCACCACACACTGTTTTGTTTTCCCAAGATTTAAAGTGTAAAAGTTCTAAACCTTTTGTTTTTTCACAAGTCAGTCTTAATATAATATTTTTTTTATTAGCTCATTAATTAAAATGTATTAAATTGGAAGCCTTAATATGCTAGCCAGGTCGTTACATGCTATCTTCTCTTTGCAAGAGCTATGCTTTCTTAAATTACAATAATTTTGAAAATAATAAGCAACAAATTGCCATATAAAGGAAATAGTATCATTCATTTTGAATCTACATTTCTTTTTCTATTCAAAGTTTATGGCTGTAAAGATCAAATAGCTTCCAACAATTGTCACTCATTTTCTTCCTGAATTTCTTAATTCTTCTGAGATAATGCTTTTCACAAGTATGATTCTTTTTTAAAGCATATGAAATTACCCATTATATTTCATAGTGATGAGCTAAGTTAATGATGCACATATGTACATACTGGAAACCGATCAGAAGGCTGAGACACAGTGCTGTATATTTTTCATCATACCACTATGATCATCAAAAAACCCAACAACAATCCTTCTTTTTTTAAAAATCTTTAATTTTATCATCAAGCCATTGATTTCTTTCCTCAGTGAGGGAAGTATATTGAGTAATTCACTCAAGTTGTTTGGGTGAATTAGTCCTAATGGATTTCTGATTCATCATATTTATCTTTCTAATAATCATTTTACATTAGCACTCAATGTTTTTAGTTGTCTGTTTTGTAATCTGGTGTAGAAATTAGTGGCTCAAATAGTAAAGATACATGATGATAGAAAACTGAGAATAGAATCTGGGATGTTCCGTAATGAATGCATTCATTGATGGCTAAAAAGTAAATACTTAAATGAGATTAAAAATAAGCATGCCCCCTCTTTAGTCTTATCAAGAAAGTTTTTCACTTTACAATGTATTTTTTTCAAGCTGTATTACTACAACCAATGCTGTATCATACTTTACCTCCTCAAAATGTATGGTATATAAAGAATTTCAAACTCTAGCATTGTTCTACAGGATTAAATACATCTTTTTTCCTACATAATTTACTACTTATTTCTTCAGTAGGTGGATGAGCACTGATCCCTCAAGTGTTTAAATGCCATTGAAGCCGCCGCCTCAGCACACAATAGTTTATGTTACAGGCACACTTATTACAAAAGAACGGGTGAAGAAAGCCGGGCTCAGATCACATGCAGCTGACGGCGTTGCCGTCCACTGGAGAAAAGATATACGCAGGAAGTGTTGGTTTAACATACCAGCCAACAATCTAGGCTGAGTTTAAATTCCCCCTCCCCCAGCTCGCCTTCCTTGTGTCTCTCTCTCCCTTTGTTAGATTCACACATTCTGCTCTTCCAATTGCTTTAGCCCGAAGCAGTTGACATTTACCCCAGCTAGATAATCGAGGAATAACATTTGCGTTACAGTTTAACATGACCTCTGCCTCTACAGCTCTTTTTAGATTACCTTCCCCCCCAAAAAATGGTTGCTGACACCATAGTGAGGCAGGAGGTGGGAAAAAAAGAAAAGAGAAGCTTATTATTGCAGTGGCACAGTCAATGTCATGAGAAGCTGCTCTGCCCTTTTCAGTTGTGGGTGAGCAACTATTAAGGAAAAGGTATTAAAAGGAGGAACAACTGTGATGCGAGGGACACACAGGTTAAGCTCAAAGCAAAGGTTAATGGATTGACTGTTACCTGCGTATGAGGCTTAATGTTGCTCTATACACAAGAGAATTGCTTTGAGGCTGTATTTTTTTCATGAAACTAAATTAAAGGGCTAATTTATTCCAGCATAAAAGAGTGAGATGCTGCTGCTGTTGTTGTTTTAATACACAAGGACACATTTTTAATTCAAAATGTTTGCTGCTTATTTATAGTACAGGGTGATATAACGTGATTGTGCTTGTAAAGAGTGAAAACTGGCCTGTTTGACTGGATACTCAAATCTTAAACAGAAAAAATTTAATGTTGTTCAAGGAAACTAGACAAAGTTTAGACTAATAGTTTAATAGTTATATTGCATTTTAAACACAAAAAGTTTTGTTTAAAAATAATATACCTAAGTAGAAACAAAAAGAGTGATCATTTCTGAACAGCTGAAGAATAACAAGTTAATATTTTATCCAGATCTGTATTTTATATTTAAAATTCCTTTCTGTATTATTTATAAAATAGATGTTAGACACCAGTGGCTGCAAATTCTTAGAAGAGTTTCAGGTGAGGAGATCAACAAGTAACTGGTCTGTAAAGAGTTAACAAAAAGTGGGAAAGATGCTCCTTGTTTGTAAATTACTCTGTCAAGTTAATGTCTATATGTAAAATCAGATTATCTCCACTAAGTCCAAAAGAAAAATGAAACACACTGATATACTAAATGTTTTGTAGCTTTGGGTTTTTTTTGTTTGTTTGGGTTTTTTTTGTTTGTTTTATTTGTTTGGGTTTGGGGTTGTTTTAGGGGTTTTTTGGTTTTTGTTTTTTTTTTCCCTTGCTATGGTGTCCTGAACCTGTACAATTTTTTTTTGTATTTATAATGTTTACATTGCTATCACCAATACAGGCAAATTATTATGGTGTAGAATTATTCACATTGCCTTCTCCTTGTAAGTGAATTTAAGTAAAATCTTCTTGTTCATACAAGAAACAGTGACAGAAGACAAATGCATTTAAAATAAACAGAAATCAATTAATATCAGGTTTAGGCCACCTGTAGATTTTGAACTTTGTAGTAGCTGTTTCATCATGATCAATTTTATTACCCAAACTTCTTCTTGAACACCACCCTCCACTTGATTAAATCGTGTTTTCAGGGTAAAACTAAACACATAATATCTGCATGAAAGTTAGAAGCAGACAATAGAGGCAAATCAGCCAAATATTCAAAAACTGTCGCCTAAAACTTATATTCTTGCTTCCTTGTAATTTTGGGAGGGATGATAACCAAAAGAAATGCACAACAGAATTCCAAATAAAGGGTAATTACAATATGTTAGTTTAATGGAATAACAGGTTTCAAACTGATGTTTGAAAAAAATGTCTTATTAATGCCTTCCTTAAAATACGACCTGTTGTTCTCCTTCTTTGCTAATGTTGAATTATTTCTTAACATCCAACATAATTTTGGGGTATTTTACCCAGTTTTATTTTAAATTTCTCAAGTGACTTTCAGCATTTTCCATGGGAGACTATTGTGAAGCTTTATATATTCTACTGTCCAGAACTTATTTCCCAATACTCATTGTAATACCCTGTCTATTATTTCAAATGATTTTTCAGCACAAAGACTGCGTTATATCCTCACACACTCATACCAGCTGCAGCTGGTAAGATTGTGTTATGAGCAATTGTTCACACCAGAGTACTCTAATCCTTATTTATACCCAACATGAGTCTTAATTATCACTTCTTCACACTAATGTATTTTATTTATAAATGTATTTATTTCTTAAATATTTGTTTATTAAACACAAAAAACTACCATATATCCTCAGCTAATACTCACAGTGAAATTAATGACTGAATTATCCTTTTTCTTTTTTTTTTTTTTTTTTAGTCAGTGGCATTCAGCACAGACACAGATTGTTAGATGAGACGCAAATAATGCAATATAAAAAGCTGTGTAACTATTTCCCTACTGTAAGAGGATCATGTGATATCATTCATAAAAAATGAGTGCCTCAATGTTCCATTTATTTTTGTATTTTAGGAATTTGTTTATCTAATTTTTGACTCTTCCTGTGGCCTTCCAGACTCCAGGGAAGGGACTTTTTCCAGAGGGTTATTTTGGTCACAGATCTATACATTTTCAGATGATTTGAATGTCAAACGAAACTTTGAAGATAACAATGGATTTCTGAAAAGCAGCACTTTGTATGGGCAGACAACCTGTCTGTTGATGCTGATGTCATGACCAGGAATAATGGAGATGTTTCCATACCAGAGAATTATGTGGTTGACAGGTCATTCCTAATACTGTCTCAACCCAGTAGATGAGGATGACCTGAGGATCAAAGGAGCTGAGGATCATAAATACATGTATTTATAACCTGTATTTATGACCAGTCTTACAGAAGAGAAATTTACAGAATATTCTGAGTTGGAAGGGACCCACAAAGATCAAGTCCATACAGGAATTGACTTTTTTTGAAGGGTACTATCAGATGACTTTGAAATGAAAGTTAAGGGACAAAGCTGCAGCTCCACATGCTCCTGGCTCAACTCTGACTGGGCTAAAATAGGACAGTCATGGAAAGGAGACTTCCAAGACTGTTTCTTCTAAAGTCCTTGTTCAAAAGTCCTTCCTTGATCATCTCCACCCCCACCTCCTTCTGTTTCTTGTCCTGCCAGTCCTCTATTTCTTCCTCCCTCTTCTTTTGCCTCTCCCTAGCCACTGTCCCACCAAGTGTTCCTCATCCTCCTCTATCCTCTCAGCCCTCCAGTGCCACTACACCATCCCAGCCCATCTCCCCATCACTCATGTGGTGCCAATGGGAAACAGAGGCCACTCCCAGCTGCATCTACCTGTGGTGGCAATCCTGGATCCAAAATGTCACCAGCTGGGCAGTGAGCAGGGATGGGGCAACAGACCAATTACTTTTAAACACCTTGTTCTCCAGAATAGTTCTTTCGTATGTTTATGAGATAAAATTAATGACTGAAATTCCCACCAAGAACAACTACACATGCCATTTCTGTGCCCATAGACAAATTGCACCTATCCTGTAAAACCCGAGAATGCTATGTAGTTCTGAGATGATCCATATCATTTCACCTATAATGCAGCTGTGCCTATAAACAGTGACAGGCTACGGTACTTCAAAGGTGGGTTTAAAAGAATATTGAGCTAGTCAATGCCATGGCAAACATGACTCTGCATCAGGATACCCCTCCAGTCACTTCTGATATGACAGGTACAGGAGCGATGATCGATCACCGGGGAATCTGGACCATGACACAGCTTGCAATTTCCAGACACCAGAGGTAGAGAAAACCTGGTGGGAAGCCACAAGCAACTCTCCCATGTTCCTGTGCCAGCAAACCCATCCTGTTGATCCCCTGTGGGATTTGCTAAAAGATGGATGGGAGGATGGGTTGAGGAGGGATAGGTGGAGTCAGGTGAGCACAGTGAGATGACAGTGTAAGCTGTCTCGTGGTTCACCTTCTTCAGGGATGCTGCACATCCAGAGCTCAGCAGCAAAGAGGGCGCTGAGTTGCACTAAGCAGTGATTAGAAAACTTTAGCTTCAGCAGGCTGTTAGAAGCTGATCATGCTCCGACCATTTCAGTTAAATGCTCCTCATGCTGCATCTCTAACAGCGTAAGTTCTGCCTCACTTCGAGCAGTAATACCCCACCAAACAACACAACACTCAGAGGAACCAAGTCCCATGTTAATATAATGATTGCAGAGAAGTTTCAGTTAAAAGTGCAAGATCTGGCATTTCCACCTTCATATGAATAAGGTTGTGAGTTGAAATCTCTGCAAATCATTAGGGTGAGTGACGGGTTGAATTCTCTGCCCTCAGTTCATGCGTGACCAATATGGATGCTCACCTGCAAAGAAATGCCTCATCTAAACTTCCTCAGGCAACCTTCCTGCACAGGAAGCCCTTGTCATATCCTGAGAAGACACCTAAATTTTAAGAATAGTTAAGTATTAAATACTAAAAGAATACAAAAAAATGTGTAAACTATAAAACATTTTAAATTACATTTTGTTATAAGTTGTTTCATTCATTATCACTTCTTCCCTCCAAGCTTCCTTTACTTATTTGTGACCATAATTACTTTAAGATACTATTAATGAGTAAATAAAGTTGAGCTAGTGTCTTAGAAACCAAAAGGGAAATATATTAGGAAATTTACTATTTAGCCAACCACTATTTGTATTTGAATTTCTGTCACACTGAATGAGGGTGAAAATAATTTTTTATCCATTTCTGTGTGCAGGTAAATATTGCAATGGTTGGTTTGGGTTTTATTTTAACAGCACATGGAGTCTGTATCTTTCAGCTGGATGCATTTATTTCAAGGTACTTAGAAGCTGACTTTTATGAGATTATTTAGTCAGTGATTATTTTTGTTGAGAAATGTGTCCTTTATCCCTCTCATTCATCCACTGCTAAGATATTTCTGTTTGTCAGAATGCCTCCATTTCTGATAAATGACTGAAGACTGACTGCTACACTTTATTAAAAAGTAATAACAATTTTTGTACGCACCCTTCACATTGTAAGGGGGGGACCATGAATCAAAGGACACTGCCTGTCTGGGCCTGATAAATGCATCGTTTACCAGCTGAGGAGTTATTTAGGACTGGCTATTAATTTAAATCACATTTATCTTCCCTGAATAGGGGGAGGTTGCTGTGATAGGACTGTGAATGACCAATAGTGCAGCTAAGTGCACATTATTTATTACTACCGCCTGCAAAGCACTGCACAATATGTTAAAAAAAACCAGTGCCAATTACCATGGTTAATCTAGTCAGGGCAGTAACAGATTTCTTCCTAACACAAGCCAATTTCTATACTTGTACATTTGAATCTCTAGAAAGTCAATGTTTTCTCAAAATTCCTGATGATTAAACCCAGTTTATTTATCCTTTTCTAAAACATGATAGGCAGTACCAGTACCTTTCATTTTTTCCTTCATTTTGAAAAAAAAAAAATAAAAATAAGCTTTGTTTAGACATTTAAGAATATAAATTTTTATGTGCAATAAAGTCATGTAAGCCATGTCTTCTAGGAGAGTCTTGAGTTTTGTTCCAAGGCATCTGAACAAGGACAGCTTTGACAAAGCTTAGGGAACAGCTCTGCAGAACTGCTCTGGGCCACAGCCATGTGACCTCCTCAGAAAACTTCACACATAGAATTAAAGTAACTGTGATGAAAAGCATCATACATGGAGCTTTGTAAAAACCAGGATATGAATTCAGCATACCACATATGCCTAAAAGATATAGTCATCTATCCCTTGGTGCTGTGAGCTAAAGTAGTGGTTTTCAAGGAGTGTGCCTCTGAAATTTAAAGGTGTAGCTAAAATAAATGGCTATTGAAGAATGACTATTAAGATGCCCTAAGTGTATCTGCAGGGGTGGATGGTCACCTCCTGAGAACATACTGCAGACAAGAAGCTCCTAAAATAGACAATGTGTTCTCCATTGTGGCTTACATTCCAAGTAACCAACAGAGAACAGAGGCACAGTAAGGCAGACACAGGCACATGGAGAAAAGAAGAAACTGCAGACTCTGAAACCATAGTTCTCCTTACCTGCAAAACAATATCAATGACAAAGATAAGAACAAAACATTGCTTTATTTGAAATCATTTACATTCACACTCACCCTTCTTGTTCCACACCTATGATAACACTAGAGTCCCTTCTGGAATTTAGCAGGAATGTTGTTTTTTCTTAATGCTGCCTGGTTGTTCATCCCCAAACAAAATCCATATTTTACCACTGGTCATGAAAATCTTAGTTATAAGCAGTTTTTTACAGAATTCCACTCAAAAACCAGCACTGTGGTAGCAGTGGTAGCTGCTACATTGGCAGAGTTTCAGCCTTACCTCTCTAAGTTTGTTGCCACTGTTGCCTTGCATGTCAACAATCCTATAACTGGAAGAACAGCTAAGTAATGATTACCAATGTCTAATACTATCCACTGTTATGTATGACTAATGCTGTTCTTGCATGCTTGTTGCATCAGCTCCCAGTAGTAATTAAAGCTTTATCATTAAAAGCAAAAGACAAGTACTGAATATCATGTTTGGACAATGTTAGGTTTTCCATCCCTTTAGCCTGAGAAATAAGCAGGATATTTCTATGCAATTAATCCTAAAATAAATAAACAGACGTGTGAATAAAAATATATTGGCACATAAGAGAGGATTCAAATAAAGTATTGTTAATAGAGGTCCCTGGAAGACTGAAGCATTTGAATTATACATAAGACCTTTACAATTATTTTATTTTTTTTTTAAAGTGACAGCAATTAACTGAATAACTAACCGGAGGACATGCTGATTTTTCTATAAAGAGAATTTTTTAAGGCAAGGTGATGTTTAGATTTTTTTCCCTTGAGGTATGTGTGATACTCTTATACAGCCACATAACAGGAATTAATCCAGGCCATTTTATCAAAGATTTTCATATTTGTCTCCTCGCTCCTAAAAGTCTATACAACTATGGGAATCTGCCTTTCTTACTGGTATAAACCTCCTGGTTTAGCTATGAGGATTTATGGCATGGCTTTGGAATCAAGGGCTGAAAGGGAATGCGGGGACTAAATAAAATACCATGCTCTTGCAAGCAACCATATCATACAATCTTCTTACACTTATCAAATTCCACCTTAAAAGCAATTAGTTTTTTGTTCCTGAGTCCCTGCACCCTTACCATGCTTGGGAAGCTCTTCCAGGGAATGATTGCTGTGCTAGATAAGATCCTTTTTTTCTAATTTCTAGCATAAATATACTTACCTATTTCTTTTCATGCCAAAGCTGGCATTCAGCTTAAATATTTCCCCCCCTCTCTCCTGTGTTTATCTCTATATGTATTTGTAGACAACAATCAAATCTCCTTTAGGCTCTGGTTTGTTAGGCTAAGCATGCTAAATTACTTTTGTGTCTTTTTGATATTCATGTACCAGATCATCTTAATAGTCATTCTCTGTGTTGTTTCCAGCAATACTTCATCTTTCTTTTAATAGGTACCTGGTCTTCAAGATTAGGTTTTAGTAGGATGTTGGATGGTGATACTAATGCTTTCTTATTCTTTCTGAAATTGTCTCTATCCTGTACGTCGGAAACCCCTTTACATTTTTTCACAGCTACAGCACATTGGCAGATCATGGTCATACTGTGATCAACTAGAGAGTTTAGGTCACTCTCTTGGTGATTTCTGACAGATGATCTCTCAGCTTATAGCAGCGTATTTGTGTTATTAGTCCCTGAGTGACTGACCTTGTACTTTGTGCTATTGAATTTCATCTTACTTCTATTCCTGTTGAACTCAAGGCTATCTGATTCTTTCATTGTAATGCCCCGATCCTCCTCTGTACTGATGATGTGTCCTGGCACTGGTATTACCAGTAATTCTGTGCACTACAAAGATCCCTAATAAAAATACAACCACTGTCTTACTGAAATGTCTTAAAACTGGGCCATACTCCAGACTGATAGCTTAATTTTTACATGCTGTTGTTACGACTCTCTTCATTCAGCTGTTTTCCCACATTATATACCTTCTCTGAAAATCTTCATCTTCTCCAGCTTTACCAGTTTTTCTGCTCTTCTTATTTGCACAGCATGGTTTTGATGTTTGGTATCTGAATATCTTCCATTTGTATGATGCTAGGGGTGCAAGGGTGGATTCTTGTGTTCTTTTGTAGCTGTTCCTTGAAACTCGATTTTCAAATCACTGTCTTACAGCAGTGTCTCAGGTAGCTCTTTCTAAGAATATGGATCTGGACCCTTATGAAACTGTGCTGGGAGGAGGGAGTAGGAATGGAACAGCCTGCCTGGTGGGACTACAGCTTTGTATCATCTGAGAAACAGCAGTGAAAAAGCACACAAGCACTGAAGTTGAACAGAAGTCCATCACTCAAATATATGGCAAAAAAAGAGTCCATTGCTTTCAAATTTTAAGCTATCGGTCATACCAATATGACAACTCCCTGTCAAAAGCATATAAAAGAATGAATATTTTTAGATCAAAATCTGCTATAATTTCATATAGTTTTTCATAACCTGGAGTTGTACAGATTGAATATTCAGGGCAGGAAGATTTGCCCTGAAGACTTTGCATGTCAATCATTTGTAGTGCAAAGAATGGGTCATACTCACATTGGGCCACATTTTACTTCACTTACTATAAATTCCCCAACCTAATATTTAAGCTGTGTTATACTAAAGGATATTTTTTATCATGTTTCTGCCATGTTATGACTCTAAGCATTTTGTTTTCTACAAAGACTGTAGAAAAGTCCTTGACCTGGTTAATCCTCAGGCTCTGGTCTTTCTCTAAGTAAAAGATACTCAGACACCTCTGCAGCTAAACACAGAAGATCACACTATTTGTTTTATTGCTTCAATTCTTTCCTTTTTACAAAGAAACATTTGTAGGAGCTTAGTCTGTGCTACTTCCTCTGCTTACACTGCAAGTATTCAAAAGACAGTCAGTCTTAATTATCCCATCCCCCTTCACACATCCCCACACCCAATTAATAATGTTCAGTGATGTATGAAGCTGAGTTTACATTAATGTAATTTTTTAATACATTAAAGTGGTGCACATCTTAGGCATTTTATAAATAAATGTCACTAATTTATAAATACTTGTGCCACCCTGGGGATCACAGACTGTGAAGGGGAAAGGGCAACAGGGGTGCAATCCTCTCTCTTTCCCACTCCCATTTGTAGCTCCTGGGGATGCTCAAAGAGATTAAAACTTGCTCATGCCAAATCCCAGGACATACAGCTATTACTTACTGTGCACAGTGCAATATAGTTTAGACTCAGAAAAGAGCAGATCTGGAACTTACTCTTTGCTGCCACTCTTATAAAAATGGAGGTTTTCTCTAAATAAGGAAAGGAAAAAGGTTCAGGTACATAAGAATCAAAGTTCTTCTGTCAAACCATATTCCTGATACCTTTCCAAAGCCTGGAGCTCTGTAATGCAGACAGTAAATATGTGTTTCTACATATAAGGTACCTGCAAGGTGGAAAGGTTTTAAATTCAAAGTCACAGTTACCAGATCAATGAAATGAAGATTATCTGTTACTTAAATCGCAGTTAACTGGAATTAATGCATGAATATAATTCCACATCACAACTTGCAGCGAGAGAGTAGAATGGCACAGAAATGCCTAAAAAGAGGAAGTATCACCAGACGAAATTTCAAAAGTATCCACTTATGTTGTCTGGCTTGGTCTTAAGCCTGACTTGTGCATGTATGGGGAAAGTCAACAACTTTGGAACTTCATTTCTTTTGTTGTCATTATTACTCAATTTCTAAGA
Organism: Anabacerthia variegaticeps; assembly: GCA_035583185.1. Lineage (NCBI taxonomy): Eukaryota > Metazoa > Chordata > Aves > Passeriformes > Furnariidae > Anabacerthia > Anabacerthia variegaticeps. The sequence goes on from JAWWEW010000078.1 coordinate 86,476,688, forward strand.
ATTCTGGTTATTTTTTATTTCATTTATTACTGTAAGACTGTACATTTCTACAGCAGGAAATTATCACATTTTTGTAGAGTCTAGCACATGTGTATAACAATAGCTGTAAATGCTTCTCCAAACCAGGAATTAGGTAAATCATACAAGGGGCAAAATGAAATATTTTTTAAATGCAATACATTAAAGTACAAAGAGAAAAACAAAACAAAACCAAAAACTATGGCTCTGTTCCCAGGTATATGCATAAATAATGAATATTCATCTTTGGTAAAGGTAGCAGATTTTTTAGCCTTTTTACAAAAGATTGAATTCTTCCCCTCTCCCCCCCCAACCCCCGTGTATAGCTGACCTCCCCTATCTTTGTTTTTTAACAAGCAAAACAGAGCCTTTTGTTTTTAATTCAAGCTCAAGGTGAAGATTCTATACAGGTAATTGCATGAAAATCTGAGGAGTTCTGTTTTCAGTCAGTGTCTACAGTGTTTTTCTCCTGCTGCGTTTCCTGTGAGATGGTCTGAGAATATGCAGCTGCATTGTTCTTTTTTGGCTATGTTTGCAGACTATTTCTAGCCCACATCAATGCAATCCAAATAATCCTCAGAAGTTGCTTCATTATTTATTAGAAAAAGCAATCTGGCATGCCGTGTGTTATCGACAGCTGAAATCCAATACTCAAAGGTCACCAAAACAAATACCAGAAAGAAAAGGTGTTAAGGCAAATAAAAATACACCTTTTTAATTTTGACTGAATTGATTAAATAACAATTGAGTGGTGTCACAGGTCATAAGGCTTTGAGACATAAGGTCAGCTTAATAGAAAAGAGCCTGGGGCCATGTCACAGGGTATGCTCTGAGGTCTAGCACTGAGGCCACATCATTGTGCTCGCTCCTGCCCTTACCCCATGTAGTCTGAAATGAAGAAATGCCTAAATAGAATAGAGAACAGTCTAAATAGACTAGTGCTTATCGCTGAGGGCTACCCCCTGAGTCAATGCTGTTTAGAACTGATTGCTTTATTTGAAGTGAGAGTACTGGGCATCTCTCAGTAAACATTTTATAAAATTCAGTAGGCTGAGGGAAAAAAAAAAACCAACCATAAAAAACAAACCAAGAAAAAGCTTTCTACACAAGCAGTACTCTATAATATATGTACATCTCATTACAGCCCCACAGTTCATCCCAGATGTTTCAGGACTGACATGAAATGAGTGAAGTAGAAAATGAAACACTTTAATACACTAAAATCAAACGAACTTTCTATGTGATTTTGAGGAGGATGAACTATACAGTGGTTTATACACACTGATACATTCACACCAACATTAATTAAACCTACGCCATTTTGTAGTGCTGGCTTTTTGTATGCTAAATTATTATGTTCCTAAATGCAACTATCCCAGGGAATCCACTGACATAGAAATTCATACCAGCAGATGCTGTGATTGATCTTTTTTAAAGGACTTGATAATTTTACATTTAATAGTACAAATGAAAAATCTTGGTCTGTCTCTAGTTTAAACCTATGTCCCATCAAAACATGAGAAAGTAACTACATCGACTTCAGCAGGTTAACTGGGACACAATGTAGGAAATTCAGTACAGGAAAGTAAAAAGTTATCTAGATTATTTAACACGTTCATGTGGCTGGCTCCAGCAGAGACTGAGTCATATCACCCTATTCTGTAGCTGCACCTTCTAGCAAATCTTCCTCTCCAAATTTCCCTGTGTCATCCCCACCTTGGACAGGTAACCTAAACAGCTGCCACAATATTTCTTCAATATTATAACGATATTTCTTCATGGAAGAGAGCTGATCTGGAAAGATTGTCTTTTTCTTGAATGGACATATACAGTGTATTTTCGTACACATGCTCCAGCATCCTTTTAAAAATGATCTCATGCAATTGTCCATCATTCTCAGACTTCCTACGGCAATGGTGTTGTTAAATTTTGTTCTAGTTTTGGGACTGATTGTGCTGTCACTTAATGAATGGCTAAACTTCTGCTGACTCTCAGGACAATGATTCTGATTTTCATTTATTATTTAAATTTTAATTTTGCACACTAGTAAAATGACTCACTACATAAATTGAGCACTGGAAATTTCTAAAGTCCACTTATCTTTTTGTTTTTCAAAATTGGTTATAACCTATGAAACACGTAAGATTATTCACAAAAACCCCTGAAGTTTTAATCTAGTTATACAACTATTAATAAATTATAATTTTTAAATGCAAAAAGTATTCAAGGAACTAAAGTATGGGTTCAATTACATGACAACAGTCAGTGTCTTTTAAGACTTCATGGTGGAAAGAATACTTTTTACCGCTGAGACTGCCACTCCTTTTCATGTGCTTTCTACTTAATGATAATTTTAATTGTCTAAATTTGGAAAAATAATAGTGTTTGTTTTAAGACTGTTAGTTTACCTATTTTCTATACTTCTTGTCCTGGAAGAGTTTGTTTCCTTTTCAATCAGTTTATTTTAAGACATAACCCATCGCTTCAAACGATAGTGCTTTAAAATG